>CM035356.1:1276231-1603305 GCA_020137815.1 Hormiphora californensis | reverse complement strand
AGTAAACGGCGAGATGCATATATTTAGGGCGTGACAGATTACACAGCTCGGTGTAATAATCAGATCACGCTATTAGTCTAGCTACTAACTTCAAATTTACCAAACTGATTACAAAACTAGGATGTACAGTCGGACCCCGATTTACCGGGATGCTCGGGGGAAAGGGTTTTGCCCGGTAAATCGGGGTTCCAGTAAATCGGGGCCCGGTAAATCGGGGTCCGACTGTACCTTGATTATTCAGTATTTACCCTGGACAGTCGACGAATTAGGATATCTTCATTTCGAGTACATCCACGATAGCCTGGCATGGTACACTCAGCAAACACAATGACAGACCCAGGTGAAGTTATTTCATAACTTGTTTAGCTGGGTTATTTTAAACCACCGCACTATTTCCGATATATAGTGTGAAATGATATTAGGCCCCATCGGAAATAGGCCCCGGATAGGAGCTGTTCGAGATATTTTTACACCCACATGGCCTGGCTAACATTGAGATGAGATGTGACATAGAAGAAGTTGTGGTATTTCACAGGGAGGTCTGCACCCCCATGAGGGTCAAGATATTCAATGTGAAATATACAAGTATACACGCCCTGAGAGGCGCCACAAGAAGGCCAACTTCACAAGATATCAACTTCAAACAATGAAAATGGGGAACTAACCTGCTCAACGCTATCTTCTATGATCCTCCGTTTTGAGCGCTGAGCAAGAGGTGACACAGACCTCTTTTGACTGGTCTTCTGCTCCTTCTCACTCGATCTCATTCTCCTCTCCTTCATTAGTTTGTCCCTATTTAATGGGAAAAGGAGGGAATTGGTTAGTTTTAGATAAAACGGCTGGGTAAACTTTATTTCTAACCATCCCCACAACACCAGGCCCATTTTCCCTAAACTATCATTCATAGGCTGTTGTATAAGCGGGGTATAAGCTGTTCAAATGCATGGTAAAAAGAATAATTAGCAAAAGACTCGCAAGATAATAGTTGTAACAGAATATATGTTCAGTGTAGTAGTGAGTGCATGTGGCAGAGAGAGAAAATGTCGGGCTCTGCTGTCAAAAATATCCCAGTAAATAGTTAGGAGAGAGAAAGGATGCGAGAACTGAGAAGAGGAAGGTAGAGAGAGAGAGAGAGAGAAAAGGTGAGGTCAGAAAGCTAAAATTAAAGAACAAATTAACGGTTGTGTTCTGCTTTCTCTCACTCACACACTCTCACTCACACGCTTGTTTTGACGGCACTGCCGCGATACGAGATTATTTGGGGAGGACATGAAAAAACCAAATAAGCAGTCAACACCATCAATTATGATCGCCGAAAACCCTTTACAGAGCGATCTGTGTCATTTTCTGAAATGCAGTGTGAGCCACACAATGCTGCAGAGACGATCTGGTAGCATATCAGTTGTTTTGGGGGAAAGTAGCACAGCTAACACGAAAATGTCATAGAATGCAGAGAAAAAGTTGGGCAAAGATAGGTTTTGTACTTTTGAACAAGCAAAGATTATTGGCTAGATGAGAGGAAATTAAATTTAGGATTTTGCACAAACTGCATGCTGATTCGGATCCAATTTTCTGCAGCTCCCTTGCAGGCCTACCATGATTTAATTTTGGCATGGAAGAAGATTTATTGAAGCGTCAAGAGAGTTTGCCAGCTAGACTTCTTTTCCTCTCCAGGAAACAAAAATGATATCACGGTGATACTGATGAGACAATCAATAGAAAATAATGAGAGAAGCGAGAGCAGAGTTATTTGTAAAACCAAGAAGAGGATGATGTAAAAAAATCTTAGAGGAGTTTGGGAGTGAAAGGGACTGCACCTGGATTAAAAAATTGTTTTGGAGCCTGAAATATAGGAGCTCGGGGGTTTTCAAGGCATCCAATTCAAGGGGGAAGGGGAGACGTAAACCAATAAAACCACCCAAAAAACCCCCCCGATCTTTCCCCCCCCCTTTTTACCCCCTACCCTCCCATTTTTTCTTCCCCCCCTTTTTTTTAACGTAGAGGAAAAATTTTTGGTCGAACCATGACCTCTCCCCCTTTTTTCCAGTTTTTGCACATTGTTTTGGCCCTGACACACCTTAAACAGGGTTACTTTTTCACAAACTGTTTTTTTCTTGGGGTTTTAAACAGCGTTGAAATGTTGTTTATCAAAAAAAAACCAATATTTTTTTTTCAATTTGGGGGAAAAACCTGGGTGTCAAAAGTTTGCTCTAGGTCCCCGATAACCCTCCGGGCCCCAAAGATATTTTTAAAACCGTTCTCCCTAATCATTAATCCCGGTGGAGAAAAAAATCAATCGGAGTACGGAGCGTGGCAGGCTTTTTTACATGTTTTTGTATGTCTCCACTCTCTCTGGAAAAAACCCACGGGCGGTTTCGCCGGCGGAGATAACTTTTTAAAAGGGGGAGAAAAGAGGAAGCGCACATTAACGTTTTAAATTTAAAATTAGGTTTTGGAATTCACGTACGTCCAACTCAAAAATTTTTCTCCCCCGGATTATGATTTAAGGAAAACCCCCTTGAAATATCTTTAGAGTTCCCCATGGTTTCTCAGGGAACCTGAGCTAAATTTTTACACCCTGGTTTTCCCCAAGTTGAAAAAAAAAAGTTAGGTTTTGTTATGATCAACAAAACATTTCAAACTGCTGATTACACCAAGATGAAAACAGTTTGTGAAAAGTAACACCTGTTTAGAGGTCGTGTCGAGGCTCCAAACAGATGTGACAAAAACTGGAACAATTGGGAGAGGTCGATGTAGTTATCGACTCTACTAAAAGGGAAACGTGATTTAAAATCATTAGCAAATCCAACCACAACTTGTTTTCAAAGTTTTGAGGGAGTGACAGCGAGAAACATGATGATACAGAGATGGAAGGGGAAGTAACCCCTACCCTGCAGGCACGTCAAAGCATGCCCTACTACCACGTTGCAGCCTGGGCGGGGTAATTTCGTTACCAAGATACAAAGAGAGGAAAAATAAAGATCAAAACAAACATAACAGTTTCGACCTCGATAAATCACGGACAAGCTGGTAAAAATAGTTGACGAGGGGCGGAGTGCGTGGGATACTGCCTAAATAGGGGGGACCTGAGAAGGAATGACTTGGCAGCGCTACGTACAGGGGATAGCGCAACGTGCCCAAAGGAATGACGCACATTGCGGCCTCCCAGCGACAACACCTCACCCCTAGAAACAGCTCCTATTGAACCAGACAAAGGGTGGTGCTAGATCTATTTCTCTCTCCTGCAACAATCCAACATGTTTCGAAACCATCCTGCATCAGTACAGAGCTACTATAAAATGTTGTATCTTTCTACTCAACTCTCATCTTTAGATGGATGTGAAATGTTCACTCTGCATTACAAGTCATGTTCACTCTGCATGCTATTCCGAACTGCTTCCACCTGACCTCCCGGTTTTCAGATGTCAGGCCAATGCTCTGACCACATTTCTCGCGATATTTGAAGAACTGAGAATGAGGGTCAGGCCAATGCTCTGACAGGTTTGCAGTACATACTGATCTATACTGGGTATAGTATTATATATAGTAGTAGCAAACAACAGTTTCTAAAAGTACAATGATACAAAAGGAAGAGCAGCATTGAGATTCTTTCTTCTCGGCTAGTTTGCTGTCTGGATCCTCTCTATAGCTCTCCAAACCGATCTCTAACTAAGAGAAAAGGACTGAAAACTAAGAATCTCTATTTCAAGCTTCTTTCTTTTTATAAACAGAATTGGGAGTTGCATTGCTAAAACTTTTACCTTATTGAGTAAGGGGTGGTCTCTCACCCCTTACTCAACAACTTTTACGGTTACCCCATTAAAATTGTGCGGAAAAGAGGACCTGAGTCCTGAGCAAGTCAATCAATTCCATTGAACGAAAGGCACGCTTGAGAAACGCCATATTATCTGGAAACCATCAAAAATGGCTCAACCTAACTCTTCCCGACCCCAAACTCACTTGACAATCAGACTGTCACGGAAAAAGATAGACAGGAAAATTGATAGAGAAAATGTAGGGATCAGATAGGGAGTGAGAGAGAGAGAGAGAGAAAGAGAGAGACATAGATGATAATTGTAAAGCAAGATGGACAATGACGTAGAATTGGAAGTGGTACAGTCTGGGTGCAAATTTCAATACACAGCTCTAGTGGATCTTACTCATAGATAGACTAGCTCCGGGCCTCTCTCTCGCTGTATCACTCACTGGACTTCTCTTTCTCTCCCTATCTCTGGGCCCCTATCTCTCCTCTTTCCTCATATTCTCAATTCTCTCTGAGAAAACAAGTTGAGATGCGAATATATATACTTTAAAACTACGTGTACCTATAACGTAAGCAATGTGCTGTTTAATTATTACTACCTCGGAGAATGAAAAATGGGCACACTCTAAATGTTTCTTTCTTCTCAAGATATAATAGAGCAGATCAAAAAGAATGGCCCAGAGAAACTACATTATATATACTGGGGCAGGTTTGAGCAAGTTCCATCTAATGGGGAAGGTTTGACGTCACGGGGTGACCTTCAGAGGAAGCTATCTATCCTAGGTAAAATGATATATTATATTGAGTCGAGCAGTATACCGTGTGGGGCAATAAAAATGCCCCCCAAGTCTACCATAGTTCCAGATATCGTGGAGCGCTAAAATTTGGTACAGTAACTCTATAAGACAAATAAATAACTTGGCCAAAATTTCAGACCTCTAGCTCAAAATTCATTTTTTTGATCGGAATGAACATTGTCATTCATTCCAGGAAAAAATATTTTCCGGTTCAAAATTTAACCAATTATGTTTGGCTATCGATTAGCTTTCCAATGGGACCAAGATCGGCTAAATTGGACAAACACAAGAGACACAGTGTCATGTTGCTTTAAGTTAGTCAGGTCATGTGATCTTCACCGAATCGTTGAGTTTCCGGGATTGCTAATCGGGCCAATGGGCAAAGGAATCTCGTATCATGGCCGCTAATTGGTATGTGTACCAATACAGGGTGATGTGATTCGAGGAAAGAGGACATTATCAAAGAGCTGCAGATCTCATGACCAATCAGCATCGTCCATCCCTCATTAGCAGATGTGATACGTGATTCTCTACCACTTAGACCAATTCGTAATACTGAACACGATCAACGATTCAGTGAAGATCACATGACCTGACTAACTTAAACAACATGACACTGTGTCTCTTGTGGTTGTCCAATTTAGCTGATCTTGGTCACATTGGAAAGCTAATCGATAGCCAAACATAATTGGTTAAATTTTGAACCGGAAATATTTTTTCCTGGAATGAATGACAATGTTCATTCCTATCAAAAAAATGAATTTTGAGCTAGATGTCTGAAATTTTGGTCAAGTTATTTATTTGTCTCATAGAGTTACTGAACCAAATTTTAGCGCTCCACGATATCTGGAACTATGGTAGACTTGGGGGGGCATTTTTATTGCCCCACACGGGCCGTACACCCACACTATATATTTATTAATGATAGTAGCCATAGTAGCTAATTTACCACATTAAATATGTAACAGAGCTCTACACTGACAACACGAGCTGTTCTCATAATGCTATGGAAAAGACGAGACAACTCATAGCAATGTAATGGGGAACAAAACAGAGAGAAATATGTATCTTGTATCAAGACATTATAGTTCCTCTCTCCCTTGAGAGGGAGGGTATCAATACAATACAACAGATCTGTACAACAACAACTGCAGTCGAGCAAGAAAGGCATGCAGTTTATCAACAATTAAGAAAGTATATAAAAAGCTGATACAGTTTCGTCTGGCACGCACTGCATGCAAGTCTGAAAATAATTTCCAAGACCAACCAAAAATATCCAATCCCAAAATACACTTACCGGAGAAGTGATTTAGTCAGTTCGTTGATTCCCATCATAGCTTAGTGATCCGGTCACTGTGTATCTCTCTCGTAGTCAATACGGGGTTCCTGTCTCTCCAGGAGCAGGATTGTCACACAATGTATACACCGGGTATTTTATCCTCTTGGGACATTTGCGGAAGCACTCTGCAGCTACACGTGGTGTCCCCCTGCGAGCTAGGGAACCTAAAAATAGACGAACTTTTTGACGCTCTGTGTGTGTGTGTGTGTGTGTGTGTGTGTGTGTGTGTGTGTGTGTGTGTGTGTGTGTGTGTGTGTGTGTGTGTGTGTGTGTGTGGCGAGCGCGGCACGGGGAAATACACACAACACCAATAACAATAACAGAGAGAGAATATACAGGCACCACATTGAGAAGGATAGATAGGTGCAGCATGTGCGTTTGCCTGCTTTGCACACATCTGCTCTCTCTCTCTCTCTCTCTCTCTCTCTCTCTCTCTCTCTCCACTCTCCTATCTCTCTCTGTCTCCCTCTCTCCTCTCTCTCGTCTCCGTCTCTCTCCTCTCGTTTTCTCTCAAATCGTCTCTCTCTCTTCGGCGTAGTGAATGTGAAGACTATCTCTCAGTCTCATCTTCTCTCTCGTCGCTCTTCGCCCTCGCTTTCTCGTTCTCCTTCTTGTATTCTCTAGGTCCATGTTGCGTCTCTCTTTCTTTCCTCTCCTGCAAGTTTCCTGCAGGCACCACGTGATACGGTTGGCTCTTCAGAGAGAGAGATGAGAGAGAGGGAGAGAGAGAGAGGGGAAGAGAGAGAGAGAGAGAGAGGACGGACGAGAGAGAGAGAGAGGAGAGAGAGAGAGGAGAGTAGATGAGAGAGAGATGAGAGCTAGTGAATCCACATGCCTGCAGCCACTAAGAACGTCATATACAGCTGCAGACACCATAGGTTTATATTGGACGTTGCGTCATGGATAGATCTGAGGAGTAGACAGCAACCTTCCTGTATCTCTCTCTCTCTCTCTCTCTCTCTTTCTCTCTCTTTATATCCCTCTATTCTCAGGGGTTTGAAATATATGGGATATTATGGACCTTTAGCTTTATGTTCAGTTTTGCGTGAAGGCATTTCCTGTTGCAGACAGGCCTTTTGGAAATTCTTTCTCTCACATAACTCTCTCTCACTCTCCCACTCTCTCTCTCTCTCTCACTTTATCTCTCTCTCTCTCTCCCTCTCTTTCGCCTTGTCACATGCTGCGCTGCTCAGGAAGTAGTTGCTATTCCTGTAAATTGGATTTGACGTAACAACTCTCCTCGCACAGACAGTCACACTTTTCTAAATCTTTCTCTCTCTCTCTCTCTCTCTCTCTCTCTCTCTCTCTCTCTCTCTCTCTCTCTCTCACTCTCTCTCACTCACTCTCTCTCACTCTCTCTCTTTCTCCACTACACTCAACATTTCACCCGGTAATTTCTCGCCAAGTTGCCAACTCACTCACTGAAAATGTCTTTCAAACTCTGCTACATATCTTTCATCTCTCCTAAAAACATCTCTCACTTGACTCAGCCATTTAATTGTTGCCCCCTCAGCTCTCTCTCTCTTTCTCTCTTTCCCTCACTCTCTTTCCCTCTCTCCCTCACTCTCTCTCTCTCTCTCTCACGCACTAAAAAACCTGATGGTACATGGTATGCGGTATTTTGAGTGCAGAAAAGTGGAGTACAAAGTGGGGGAAGCAAGCGAGACTGAGCAGAACACATACGAAGAAATTTTAGCGAAAAAGTGTTTGGAGAAGAGAGGTGTACTGCAACGTACGTAGGTGTATGTAACAAAAGGGGCTCAGGGGGGGGGGACAACTGTTTGCAATCACCACGCCCAAAATACCACAATGGTAAAATAATGGACATTCTTCAAACAAGGAATCACCAAAAAATCGTCTTCTGTCTGCCGACGGCGATGGAAAATTGTATCATAAACTATATCTACAGTCAGACCCCGATTAACCGGGACCCCGATTTACCGTCGCGGGCAAAACCCTTTCCACCGAGAATCCCGGTAAATCGGGGACCGAATGTAGTTCTAGATCGTAAACTTCTAACTTCTAACTAGTCATGTAACGAGTGTTTTGAATGAAAACATGATCGAATTATGATTCAAAACATGGACAAATAATGACGGGAAACAACTAAACAATGGCCCATGAGTTTTAAACAAGTACAAAACAAATAACTTTTCAATACTCGATTAAATTTGAGTTTAGTGTTATCAGACGACAGACGCTAACGAAGCCAAGGGGCACCATTCAAGTCGAATTCATCATTATGGAAAAACATGGATAAAGAGTCCTGAGAAACGAGCTGTAGTCCGATAGGTTCTTTCTAAAGAATTACTCAAAGACCATGTAATGAGAAAGGAGCAAGAACTGTGACCTCCCCGGACAAATTAATTCTCAATCTACAACGAGAGAGAGGGCAGTTCCCCCCTCGCCACTGCAGTTACCCCTCCCATTAAGCAAGACTTTGCCCCCCGCCGAAGCAAATATGGGCATCAGTCTCGAGTGGTTATAATCTTCTCTCGATATTATAACTTTACGTACAATCTTTACTGACATTTTGGGGCGATAGAAGTGTGACGCAAAATAACCTGACAAATAATAGGATGGAAGTTTTAATGTTTAAGATTTCTAAAGCCAATACCGTGACGTGAATCAAACTTCAACAAAGTTTTAAAAAAGTGTGACTGGATGGGGTACTGGGTTGTTAAGTAATAACAAGTTTTCAGTGGATATAATGATACATGGTAAAATAGTTGGCAACGACAGAGTACAGACGGATAGGACGGTACTATTTGAGCCAGGCATCACGAGAGTAATTTGCAGTGCAAGATACAGTAAAACCAACCAACCAAATAGTTGGCAACGCAGTTAGGGGTTAGGTTGCATGGGACCAAACTACTTGGTGACGCAGCCTCCACTAGCGATCACGCTTATATTTTATAAAGTCGGATATTTTAAAGTTGTCACCCCAACGAGAAGGGGGTGACAACTTCAAAAATCCGACTTCATAATCGTGGCAAACGAAGCCCTCCGAACAGGCTAAGGGGATGGCATCACCAACCCAACTATCTGTACACTAAAAAACGGCGCAAGTAGGTCAGGACTAAAAAAAGTAGAGGGAGCTAACATGAAACTGTCAATTTGGGTTCCAAATTGAGTGTGGGTGAATAAAAGTTAACCTAGATATAATCGGGATAAAGCTTATATTACCTTCCTCGACTCTCTCTCTCTCACCGGATTTGAACAAAATAAGATAAAGCATGGGTGCCCGTATTGTACTTTACACCATTACAAGGTTGGGGGTTGTGGATAATATAGGGCCCCAGGTGTTTGATTAATTAGGGCGTGGGACGAGAAGTATACAGAGAGAAGAGCTGGGGGCATATCGTATGTTATGTGTGTTAATGATGGAGGGATATATAATACTAGGTGGTAACTAACAGCACCTTACTGCCCCATGTGTTACCCGGCTAGACGTGGCTACTACCTTGATATTTGCCATATATATCACGTGAGGGGGAGAGACAATATAATGACCAAGTACCGCTGTCAGGCCAATGCTCTGACCACAGTTCTCGCGTGCTCCGCAAATTTGAGAGAAACGAGAATGGGTCAGGCCAATGCTCTGACGGTAAGCGGTAAAGGTTGACCCGTCTCCTGAGAATTTTAATTTTATTTGGCTATAACTCAGCTATTTCTTGACCAATTTGCAAAATCTTGGGTTCATTGGAAAGAGGACATTGAGCTCTTTCAAATGAGCTCAATAAAATGAAAATTGGCGCAAATTGCGCGTCGTAAACCAAACACCTTGGCACACGGAGGAAGTTTAGTTTTCTCCTTCCGGCTGTACGAAATGAATAGACGGGGTTTTATTGTAGAAGAACGCTATCAATTTCGATGCACAGCATCATCATCAGGCTCAAATTAGTGTTGAAAAGTTTGTGTTAAAAATGTTGAGGGGGTGATCCCTGTAGTGATCTCACGTGGTTCGAAGTTCGATCAGGCAGTGTTAAAAACTTTGAAACTTTCAACACTACTTTAGACAAATTAATTTGAGCCTGATGATGATGCTGTGCATCGAAATTGATAGCGTTCTTCTACAATAAAACCCCGTCTACTCATTTCGTACAGCCGGAAGGAGAAAACTAAACTTCCTCATTGATATGCGGCTAATAAACAATCAACCGATCGCGATCCTTATTCCCTATCAACCTTGGCACACATTTTCAGTTTGGGCACACATAAACAAGACATCAAATAAAGCAAGGCTTTGTATATTCTCCAGTCTCCTCGCACGTTGTTGAGTAACAAACACACTGGTTTTGGCCATGAAAAGGGATACAACCTGTCAGAACATTGGCTGTCCCTATTCTAATTTCTGAACCGTGGTCAGAGCATTGGCCTGACAGGGTACAACGTGCCCAAAGACTGGTTACTAACAGTATAACAATAACATAGACTTGTCGCGGAGTGAGTGAGAAACTAGGCTACAATAATGAATATATTCCCAGTTATTATTATTACCTCATATGATGCGACGTGTCATCAGGGGGTCACGTTTATCCAAATATCGAGCTAGTGACATCATCAGCTGCCCAACGTGGCTCCATAGCTGCAGAGGGGTTACCATGGTGATACGTTGGGCTCCCTGTATAACCTCATTGTGACATGTCATAATACCTGGATAGAGAGAGAGAGAGTAGTGAAGAGAGAAGGAGAGATTCTGTGTGTGTGACAGAGAGAAAGAAGGGATGAGAGGGAGAGACAGCAGGGTTGGCTGGTGCAGCAGCAGCTGAGTGACACTGCGCGTCGGTCTTCCCGTCGCGCGCCTGAATCCATTGTAATGGTTGCCATAGCTCTCCTCACAAGAGATGTCTCGCGCCCTACAGTCATACACGGGGGGCTTTTCGAATTGTCCATTTTAGTCGACATGACGTATTTTCAGCTCTCTTCTACTTTTCTATCTTTCCTTCTCTTTCTTGACTTGTATCACTCTCTCGTGGTAACTCGACCGTATAAAATTACGTAACACAGTTATGAAAAACGAAAAAAGTGGCCACTTCACCATCAATATTATAGCCAAGGGTTCAGGCTGAAAAGCCACTCATTCTAAAAAACCTATAATCTTCTAACGAATCGTTTTATCTCTTATTTTCATGTGCCATTGTTTTCATTGTCTGCAGCCCCAAAACTTGGCAAACAGTACGCACTCCTTCCCTTCTCGTGCTCTAACCGTTTCCTCAACATAGCGCTCTTTGTCAAACAGTACTTGGCACAATTCTTGCAAACATGATCTGACACCATAGAGTGAACATTGGCAATATGACAACTCAATTCCACAGTATTATTAAACTGCTCATTACAGTTCGATGTTTCGGATAGGGGATGATAGCACTGGATTGTGTTGGGACGCCGCTTTTTAGGGGCGGACTGTTTAGGTTGACGGCGTTGCTGTTTGGTGGATGGTAGAGCTGGGATGGTGTGTTGTTGGTGATAGAAATGGGCCGGGAATGGAGGTCTGTTGTACTGAAATAGGGAGGTGTGATGTTAGTAGGATACATGAGTGATTGTTGTTGGGTTTGTGTTAAACAGTGGTTTGTTAAACAGTGTAAAAAGATCTATGTTTAGAGGGAGGTAGAGACTGCCAAACTAACCGCGGAGTATCTAGAAAGTCTGGAGGGCCATGGATATTCGTCTCTCTCTTCAGTCATGACCAACTGAGGATGTTCCCCAGCCTGGGCCCTCATTGCTAGTAACATCTCATAGTAGGACGCCTCATTGTACCCTCCTTGTACTGCTCCTTCATCAAGAATTTCAGTGGTTGCCATGGTGTTTTGCTGATCATCTGATATCGTATCCAGTATGGAATGTTGTTTTGTGACGTCACGCTCATCAGGCCGCTCTGACTTGACGGGATCAGCGTCAATCTCTTTGCGTGGTTCGGACATGTTGTGCGTACAGTGTTCTGCGTGGTGAACGTATGGGGATGAGAGAGGAGGGTGAATAGAGATAGGGCCGGACATATGCAGGGGATGAGAGGGGAGGTTGAACAGAGATAGGGCCGGACGTATGGGGATGAGAGATAGGACTTTTGGGATGGGGATGAGATAAGATTATTAAATAATCATTATTTTAGAAGGAAGTTGTGATTTTAATTTCTGGGTTGGCTAGAGAAATAAGCACCAGAAGAAAGTCGAATGTTGCAGAAGTGAGAAAATGGACCGGATGAGAGAGAAGTAAGAGGAGTTGTGACAGAGTTAGAGAGAGGGGGAGAAGTAAGAGGAGTTGTGACAGAGTTAGAGAGAGGGGGAGAAGTGAGAGGATTTGTGACAGAGTTAGAAAGAGGGGGAGAGAAGTAAGAGGAGTTGTGACAGAGTTAGAGAGAGAGGGGGAGAAGTAAGAGGAGTTGTGACAAAGTTAGAGAGAGAGGGGGAGAAGTAAGAGGAGTTGTGACAGAGTTAGAGAGAGGGAGGTGCGATTGAGAGAAGAATAGAAGCTACAAATGATATTGGTCGGAGGGTGACGTATTTTACTATTATGGGTATCATATTGCGTTATAATCAGAGGGGAGATGGCCCCAGAGAGAAATAGGGAGAAGAGAAAGACATGACTCAGAGAAGAGGACAGGAGAAATTGAAGCTTGCATATTTTACGTATTGGAGGTAGCAGGCTTTACTATATAGTGCAAGGGGGGGGGGTATTGTTGGTGACCAGTGGGAAAACGAGGACTACTGCAGAGAGAACGCGTCATTTCGAAAGTGTCATTAAAAATGTCTATTACAGGAAAAGAAAATACAAAAAAACATGGAAAAAGGAAAAGAGAGAGAATATGTGTCAAGAATGTGTGTAGTTGATGAGAGTTCTAGTGTGAGTAACGCCACTTGACTCAGCTGTACACTTGACACCTCTCTCAGTAACATCCCCCTCTCTCCGCACAAGCTAAAATACAGGAAATAATACACATAGTGTTTTTACATTGGAACAGGTCTGGATATTGGGTTTTGGTGAACTTTGATGATGTGTGTTGCCAGCAATTTGCTACTTCGGAAATCCTTATCGCATTTGAAGCAGGTGAGGCCTTGGATGGTGCGGATTTTCCGTTTACTAGGAGTCGGCATAATTCGGTATCGGGGTCGAGGGGAAATAATCATGATCTCTGCTCCCGCGTCAGTTTTAACCCGTGTCCGGGTTTCATCAGCTGAGGAAAGAGCGGTTACACGACCCCTGTTCACACCACATTCCCTACAGTCCTGCTTTTTCTTGGGTGGCGGCAGTGGGAGAAGGGTGGAAATAGATTCCGGGTGGAAAACGGTATATCCGGTAAAATCACTGTCACTCGCGGAGTTTTGTTCCTTGATTTCCTTGAAAACTGATGCATTGATGCTCTTGTGGAAGGGTAATCGTTCTGGACCATTCCGGAACGCCTCCCCAACACTCCTACCCTCAAACTCCGGTGTGACAGGTCGTGGTTTAGTTGTCGCCCGGGTCTGTACCCTGTGGTTGTTTTTACTATAAGTCACCCTACAGTTCCCCTGGATCCCCTTCACATGAATGGATGCCGGAGCAGTTGGGACGAAGGGGACTGGTATCTCAGGAAGGGGTGGGGGTTGCATTGATAGTAGCTGCTCCAAATCCATAGCAGAGGCATGTTGGGTGAGGGGTGTTGGTGACACCGTCCGGAGTGGGTTAAACATGTCATCTGAGGAGTGGTAGGTGTTCTCAAATATCTCATTCGTCAACCTCTCCAGGAGGTCCTCCGAGGATTCCATTTTGGATTCTACCTCAACCTGCCAGCGCCTCTACTGAGTGAGGGAACACCTCCGAGGTGCCGGTAACATCCATAGTGGAGGTGGATGAAAGGGACAAGTCTGCTAATTCACCCACTTCTGGGCATTGCAGGGCACCCTCCTCTTCAACTCCCAGTCCGTCCCCAGCCCCCTCTTCAAGGAGGGCTTCTAAGCGCTTTGGTATCCAAGACACTCCAGGGAGGGTTGTGATGAAAATAGAGCCTGGAGGTCCATAGTGAGTTGTGATGGTTCAGGGATGTTGGGGTAGGGCACATAATAGTTTGTGAAGTGAGGGGTGAACACGGAGGGTGGTGGCGGTGGTGGATAGAAGTACGTGGGTGCTATCCCTGAGTCAAGGACATGAGTGGTCGTGTCAGCCATGTTTTCTTGTCGTGATGATGATGGTGTGTGATCGCTGACCTACAAAGAGAGGAGGGTGTGGTGATCATAGTGGTGGAGGGAGAGAGAGAGAGAGAGAGAGAGAGATAGAGAGAGAGAGAGAGAGAGAGAGAGAGAGAGAGAGAGAGAGAGAGAGAGAGAGAGAGAGAGAGAGAGAGAGAGAGAGAGAGAGAGAGAGAGAGAGAGAGAGAGAGAGAGAGAGAGAGGAGAGAGAGAGGAGGAAGACGCGGTTGAGTGCAGTGGCCGATTAGACCATATTTGTAAACCTGGCGCATGAAATTGAAACTAAGCACGTCACAGTTTCTCTGAGGGGTTGGTAAAAGCAAATCGAACTAAAAATGGGATCATATTAAAAAACTCCAACAAACTGAAACATACATCACAAAAAGGATAACAATTGTATCTAGCCCATCCCCCGGATTCAATTTTTAGAACACTCTTCATAATATTCCTTTAATTTAGTCCAATTTTCCGCTATCGACACCTCAACATCAGGAAAGTTTTTAGGATTTGATTGTTCCATCATTATACCCACGGCTAACCCTGATGCCGCACCGACCATGGTGAACTTATTAAATAGCACGTTACTGAGAAATCCCACGGCGAAACCCTGCCAGAACTTAACATTGAACACCTGCTTCTTTTTCCTATCGTTATCGTCCATTGTCTTTAGAAGTTAGAGTTGCTAAAAGGGGAGAGGCGAGTAGTGTTATATTGTTCAGGGGGGGGGGGAGTGTTATGTTCAGGGGAGTGAAGGAGTTATATCAGAGGAGTGAATCAGAAAAGGGAACCATATCAGGGAGAGATCGCGAAGACTTTATATAATAGAGGTAGGTAAAGATAGTGGAGTAGGATGAGGTAATGTACTAAATACGAAGAAATGTAAAATGAAAGCAGAAAGAGCTTCCACAAAGAGATATATCATAACCATAACGGCATGGTTTGAAATACAAAGAGACTAAAAACACAGGATTTAAAAAAGTAACGACAAGTCAAAAAATACATACAGTATAGAACAGCACATATATAGCACACAACATAACTTAGAAAACATAAAAAATGTACATATCCACACTTCATCAAATATTTCAGAATTTGTTCTGGGAGAGTTATTGAGTTTATATTCCTAGCTCGGTGAAAATCGTTTCAACATTATGAATTCCCAATGTCCTGTAAACCACGGTAAATACCTTCCCACCAATGACCCTCTGCCCCACAAACTCTCCCCTCCCCACCTCACCCTCATCAACTCTCACTACAAACTTCCCTGGGTTTCCAAGACCTGCATCTCTGTTACTATGGTGATACTCAACTAGACTCTGATACCGGTTCTCTGCATAGTACACCCTGTTCATTCCGTACTTGTAGCCCAGAACAGTACAGTGTTTCAACAGGATACCGTCTGATGGAAGATGCTGTTTCAACGAGGTACAATGTTTATCAAGTAAATCCTCGAGATGTCTTGCAGCACCCAGTACAGTGTCTTTAGAGGGCTTACCAAATATCCCCAGGACCTCAGCAGCGGTTAGACCGTTTTTACTGACCACCAACAAATACCAAGCCTGCCGTTTACTAGAGCTGATGAAATGTTTATAAAACCTGTTAAACCAGGTCACATATCCTGTGTTTATAGTTAACAGTTCCCTGTAGTACAGTGTCTGTAGAATGACCGGTTGAATTGCAGAGGGGAGGGAGGAGTAGAGGATATTAGGATATGATACCACTACCACTCCTCTACTACTGACACTCACATCCCCGTCTATCTCTAGACTTGTTTCAATGTCTAACAACAGGTCCTTCACCTCTCCTGCTACCTCCATCCCTCGGTGAATGACGGGTCCGGTCTGGTTGTTCAGAAACCGTGTTCCAGCTATCTCCAAAGCAGGAGCTGAGTATGTGTCAATAACTCGGGTTGAGGTTGAGAAGGCAGGGTTTCTAATTGGGTTGTGGGTGTGGGGGACAAAATATGGGATCGTGTGATAGAGATAGTCAGCACACGTTGGTATATCTGATTCAATCGCATCGGAGGTGATGACAAGGACACACTCAGGATACCAGACTATACAACACTGGACTGTCCCACCGTGTATCTCTATCTCTGTAGAGTAGATCCTCCTCTCACCTGATCCCTTCTCCTCCTCTTTCTCCCCTTCTTTCTTCTCAGTACAACTCGACATGATACCATCAGACAGGGATACAATGGTGTGAAACAAGCCCCGTAACCGAACAACCCACTCCCCTGAGCCGTGTCGGGGGTAGGTGTATCTGGGAGGTTTCTCCACATCATGATCTAGGACAAGGAGACTGTTGTACTTGTAGTTGGTTTCTTGGTCTCCGTGGCCGTCCAATCGACGGGATAGCTCTGGTTGGAGGGATATTGCCCTCCAGAAATAATCCATGATATCACACCTGGGATAAAGAGGGATGTCAGAGTCTAAATCATAATTAAATGTGATTTGTCTTTAATTGAAAACTGTGATTTGAGGCGGGATATGTTGTGAAATATGATTTTGAGTGTGAGAGAAATGACGCACGACAGATCTATTTATGTAGTCAGTAGTACTAGTAACTATGTGTACACAGAGTTGTCGTCATGTCAGATTGTGTGACACTCAGGTCTTCCCATGTCCTGCACATTTTACACAGTCCTGCTGCATGCGATGAGTGAGTTGGAAAGTGAGATTTAATGAAGTATCAATGAGTGAGTGAGGGGGAGAAAGCGAGGGAGAGAGAGTAAGAGAGAGAGAAAGCGACGGTAAGAGAGGGAGAGAAAGGAAAGAAGTACCTACTCCTAGATAATTTTAACACGTGCTAGAAATGACTGTACTGCACAGTGCCGAATGAATACTATGAGATGGATACAGAGACATGGCCAATGCGATATATTGCAATTGATTCCCTTAGCCCAAGTTTAACTCAATAACTCCGCCGTCTACATTAAATGACGTGTCAACATTATGTACATCATGTACATCATGTCAACATTATGCACATCATGTACAGTGGGATGGGTAACCCGAAAGTCTAAAATCATAATAGTGGTTGCTGGGGTGAAAGTAACCATGTCATCACTATAAGAATGCATTATGCAAGCCATGTAAACCGCGTCAATTACCCATGTGAGCCGAGTGACACATTAATATTGTCACAAAGAGAGAGAGATAGACAGAGAGAGAGAGAGAGAGAGAGAGAGAGAGAGAGAGAGAGAGTGAGAGAGAGTGAGAGAGAGTGGTTTGACACGTGCGTGTACACGGGGCTTCTCACGTGGCTAACAGGGCAATATTTTCTAACGATTATTGTTCAGTGATCTTGCATCAAAGCAGCCACCTAAAGTCTAAACTGAATTACATACATCGTTTTATGAACATGACGATAACTCTGTCGGAGTGACGATAACTCTGTCGGAGCATTGGCCTGACAGCGATAATAATTAACAACTATAGATAACTAACCAATGCACCCTAGGTAAATCTATTCTACCCAGTTTATTACTGGTATCTACCAAGTCTATCATACTGGTGTTGATCTCTAGCGACACGGGGCGCTCTGGAAAGACTTGTGCTAGCTCATAGCTGCAGATAACTATCATATCCCTGGACCATACGATTTGGAGATCACTATTTGCAGAGCTTGACTATTTAAAGACCATCTGATCATTCTAAGGTATAATCACAGAAAATTGTACGCTTTTCAGAAACATATAAATATAGCAGGGCGAGGTCCTTGTAATGACAGCAAACATTTTAGAAACTCTAAAGATCCTTTCTTTTTATTCCAGTATTTTTCTCTTGTCCCTCTAATCATCCTGTGCAATAATAAGCTATCTTTGTATCAGGTTGTGTCTGTCGGTATGTCGCCCAACATATATTTCTTTGAGGGTTATTAGGAGGGGAAGTCACGTGAGAACAACTGACGTCAATGCCAGTGTTCAGTGACGCAGATTGTACACCTTCGTGTCCTTTGAGACAGAGACAGGGAGAGAGAGAGAGAGAGAGAGAGAGGGAGAGAGAGAGAGAGGGGGGGGGAGAGAGAGAGAGAGAGAGAGGGAGAGAGAGAGAGATAGAGAGAGAGTGATAGAGAGAGAGGGAGAAAGAGAGAAAGAGAGTGAGAGAGAGAGAGAGAGAGAGAGAGAGAGAGAGAGAGAGAGAGAGAGAGGGAGAGAGAGAGAGGGAGAGAGAGAGAGATAGAGAGAGAGGGAGAAAGAGAGAGAACTCAGAACGCGGAGAGCTATTTATGGATCAAATAATGATTGCTTCGTTTATAGTGGTCTATATAACCACCATAAATTAACTCTCTGTATAATACCACATAACCAATGAACCATGATAAGTATTGCAAGTGATATATCTGTGTTGCAATATATGCGAATTGGTGTGAAGAAATGACGGTCAAGGAGTTAATAGTAGAAAAGGAGAAAGAGATGGTAGAAAGAGAGGGAGAGATGGTAGAAAAGGAGAGAGACATTGTAGAAATGGAGAGGGAGAGATAATAGAAAGGGAGGGAGGGCTGGTAGAAAGAGAGAAGAAAATAGAGAAATATGAAAGTTGTGCGTCACTCATAAAACCTGTTCTGAATTTACAGAGAGACGATAGCTGTATGAATGAAGAAAGTAAAAAGATATATGTTTCAGAGAGAAAGAGAAACAGAAAGAGAGAACGAGACAGCGTGTGTGTGTGTGTCAGAGAGGCAAGGGAGAAAGCGCACAGGGACCACGTGGTAGCTTGCTAATCGAAATGACGTCAGTACACACGCTTTCGAATGTATGGCCGTGCTCTCTGTCGCGGCCATGTCTCTTTCTATTTCTCTCTCTCTCCCAATTTCTCTTTCTCTTTCTCTCTCCCAATACTTCTCTCTCTCTTCCTCTCTCTCTCTCTCTCTCTCTCTGTCTCCGCAAATGAGTGAGAAGCACACGCATTACGGACGAACAAATACAGTGAGTGCATGTGTGACTGAGTCTCTGGCAGGAAGGAATGGAATGACTAAGTGGATGAGTAAGAGGAAGGATGTAATGAGAGAGAGAGAGGGAAACAGAGAGTGAGAAACGTGGAGAGGAAGAGGGAGAAGGAGAGAGAAATCTAAGAGAGATGGGGAATGAAAGAGAGGGAGGAGGAGAAAGAAATGCGGTGACGTCCCAGTTTGACATGTTTCAGAAAAGATAACAACCTTGTTCAGCCCTGGTATTTTATCACAAACACAACATACCCAATGACTCACAGTATACGGGCAATATACCCATGTTCTTATCACATAGTTATTGTTCATACCAAAATGTAAATTGCGTATGACGTATGTAGATGGTTGCCTCAGGTACTTAGATCTAGGCCAAACTTCACCGCTGTCTCCTGCAGCTTTATGTAAAAGATACAATTCACCTCTCTTTGTCCATTCAACAGACAGCCTATACAAACACACACTGAACACACCAGCTGTATGACATTCTGGTGAAATTATTTTGACGCATTTGTTTTCCGTTCAACCACACACACCCAGCTGCACTGTCATGACACATACACAGTCCACACACCCAGATGTCATGACACAGTCCACACCCATAATACTGCGGAAGAAGCAGTGACGCGTTGCGGTGGTTGACGGGGGTGTGATACATACCCCACAAACACATTACAAACACACATACAGACAATAATTCTCTCTTGACCCCCCCTCTCTCTCTATCTCTCTCGCTACAGACAGACAATGTTGCTCTCTTGGCCCTCCCTCTCTCTCTCTACGTGCTATGTGATGGTGCAATCTTATTACGTAACACACTTCACAAAACTGTGCAACACATATATATCATCGCACAATGTGGCCATATAACGTCACACACTCTCTGCAGCTGCTGCTGTCACAACTACAATGCAGACTGTGTATTATATCACAAAGTGTGGCCACATGTGTCATCTGCAGCAGAGGAAGATGTGTGTTTTCTCTATTATACAAATTGGGTCACAGAACATGTAATTGGTATGTATAGACAGGGTATATAGACAAGATGACATAGGGTTGGCGGTGACACAATAACAAAACCATGACTGATGACATGGTTTGTGTGTGTACAGTTAGGAGGAGGGAAAACACACAAATTGCGTGGTTTTCCTTTGATGACAGTGTCATCATGACACAGTGAGGACACAGTATGGTTATGGTTGTCCCTGTGTGACATCATAACACACAGAAAGCCCCCACCCAGCTCCCTTCCACATCACCCATCTCCCTCTCTTGTTGTGTCCTAATGTCCGTCATAAAGCTGTCCGCTGTACGTGTTGTCAGTGTGGAGAGAATGGGGAAATTAGGGTGTGAACTGTGAAGTGGAAAAGTGTTACGAGTGTAAAATTCTAAAAAAACGTATATTGTTGTTTAAAAGTTAAACAGCTAAAAAGCAATTGATATACACAGTAAAACACTCTCTTTTCAAAATATATATATCGGCGATTTTTTGACACACACGCACACGCAATCTCTGAAATCAGAGAGATAAAGAAACCAGAGGGAGTGTTCAAAAGCGGTTCATGGCGCTTGGTGCTTTTTTACAGGCGCTTTTGACACTCCTTCTGGGAAGAAAAAAGTGAGAAAAAGGTGAACAATAAATAACATGTAACACAATCACACCTGGTGTGGCAGCTCAAATCAATTCGGGGGTGGATGTTTCTGAGACCATGAAGATATTTCATTTTGAAAAAAAGCCTTTTTAAATGAACAGTTTATATGAAAATCACCCAAAAAACACATGACAACATGATCAGTGGGGTACAGAGCTCCCTGCCTCACACACAGGTAAATGTGAAACGTTCCATCAACAACAAAACAAAGAAAAACAAACAACAACAACACTCACTGTGAGGTGTACTCGGAGTGAGCAGACTTCATGTGTTCATTAAGGTCCTTCAAGTCACACATTGACACTGAACAAATATAACACTTTGTCGCCGCACCCCAGTGTCTCGAGAGAAGGGACCGGTTTACAAAAGTCTTGCTGCACCTCTGGCAAGAATACGTTGATCGAGAACTGCCGATAATACTCTGAAGGGCCACCGGTTCAGATAATTCCTCCACTTTACCCGTCTTCTGGAGCATCCTGTTTAGGGACTTACTGGACCGTCGTGTTTTACGGCTTATCGACATTTGGGAGTATTTGAGGCGGAGTGAGTTACGTCTGGATTCCCCTGCTACCCCTCCCCCTCCCCCTCCACTCTCCTCATCTGTGTTATTGTCAGACAACTCCGCTCCTTTTCCCTCGTCGTCATCCACCGAGGAGAAGGACTCATTTTTAGATATGCTCCCCGGAGAGAGGGTGGAGAACCGAACTGGTTTTACATCAATAGCACTATCCACGCTATCTGATTTAGCTATTTGTCGGTGGGATAGTTTAGGACTTTTTGACAGGTGGTCTCCCCCATGATCCTGGTCATCAAAATCCATGTCACCCCGCTCCATCTTAATTGACTCTGAGGATGCATTACCCGTCGTCTGGATGCTCTGGAACAACCGGATAATATCAGCCTGACTACTGCACAGGTTTTTCATAATGGCCGTTTGGGATGCGGTACTGTCACCACTTCCACTTGAGCTAAACTTGCTGAGAATGGGCGGCCTACAATTCAGTAGATTCTCATTGACTTGAATCAGGTTATTTATGTAGTTTGCAGTGTTCCCATTGCTCTCACACACCATGGAGTCACCCTGCTCCTCGCCACAAATGAGGTGAGGCATTAACCTATTTTCACTGGATATCTTGCTTTGTTCAGGGTTCTCACTAGCCACCGGTTCATCTCCTAACTGGGTGTATTTCAGCCTCATCCCATGATTACACTCCAGGTGGTTCTGGAAGGTTTTGCAGCTGATACAGGTGGCTGAACAGAAGATGCAATTAAAACTATCGAGACATAGATGCCGGAAGAGGAGTTTCAGATTGGAGAAAGATCCGAAACAGTAGACGCAGATCAGTTTATATGGGTCGAGGGAGCACCCCTCATTCGTAATGTAATGCCTAACGAACGATTCGTACATCTCAAACATCTCACCGCAATCACTACAATAATACCGCTTGTGTGTCTGCTCGATATGCTCCTGAAGAGTCTCCCTACTGTCCACATTCGTCTCACACAACAAGCACGGGTATATGTGGGATGTTTTGATATGGGAATCGTACTCGTGAGGATCACTAAAACTCGCCGGACACAGATTACAATCCACCCTGCTTGGTTTTATCTTGTGCTCAGAGAGCATGTGGAACCAGTGCTTCCTTGTTTCTGTGAATGTCTTCCTGCACAGTCCACATGTTGAGTGGGGAATGTGGAACTGTGCAATGTGTGAGGTGAGCTGCTTGGATTGCTGGAACCGGATCAGACAAAAGCTGCAGGTGGTAGAGTCTGGTGTTCCCTGGTCCGCGTGATACGTTGCCATGTGCTGAGAGAGCTCTTTACTGCTTGAAAATGTTGTCAGGCACACTGTGCACCACTGGGACGAGGGCTTGTAAACTTCAGAAAAATGAGCACTTTCGATGTGTTTTGTTAGTTCACGCTTCGAGAAGAATGGCCGGTGACAGTGCTTGCACTGGAAGTCTTCTAACGTGTAGCTCTCTTTAGGGGGTGTTCTGGGCATGTAGGGGAGGGTGAGCGTTGGAAGAGAGCATTGTCGCGGTAGCTGGTGAGGCAGAATGGAATCCGTGATTGAGGTAGAAGTTGAGATCGCAGATACCTGTCAGGGGAAAACACCGTTAAGGTACGATCTCAAATTAGTATTTACGTAGAAAGAACGATCGATTTTCGTACCTCACTATTTTTAGATATAACCTTGGCGACAATGTCAGCAATTTTCCCGACCATTTCAGCGTTCATATTGTCAGCCTCTGTGACTGCGGCACTCTTGTACGGGTCCATTGACCTAAGATTTGCAAGAATTAGGACAAGGGCCAAGGGATAACAAATTAGCAAAATCTGACAAAAAGAATTTCTGTGTTGAGACTTGAGAGAAACGCCTAAAAAGGCTCTCAGTGAGTGCTATAGTCAGGATATTTCCAACAATATTTGCCCAAGTTTCCGCTTGTCCGTGGAAACAGAAAGCATTAAAAGGTGAAATCAAAATACTGGAGGAGGCCCCTTGGTAGAGAGGCGATGCAAATCTTTTCAAATAATGTCTTAACAATAAACAACCGGAAAAATTGGCCTATGCTACAGAAGCCGTGGAAAACGCGCGCACTTGGGGTCTGCAGCGCATGCCAACCGGAAAAACGGAGCGAAAGAACTTTCCGAGGTTGGTTCCAAAATGAGAGTTTGAAAAAGTGATTTTAAAAAGCTCGGACTCTGATCTCGACTCGCTGAGTGTGCGCGGCGGTATGTTGCCTCTGTTTAATGCGCGGCGTCATATTTGCGCGTGACAAATCACAATAATAAAATGACGTCATATGACGTCAATAAATGTCACATCATGCCAAAGTACTTGATTCATTGAGCCCGTAAAACTTTGGCTTGATGAATTTGGGCCAAAAACAAAGAAATAAAAGCCAAGTTTAGCTCTCATTTTTTGTTGTTCAGTTTGGCCAAAACAAGGCGAGTTGGTGACTTTGCGAAACAGAGTTGAGAGGCCATGTCTGAGGTCGGTAGCATGCTAGCATGCTATAGAAATTCAAAAGGCGGGGAAGGTTCAATATTTCAATAGCCACCAAATCCCTCCTCCACTGCACCGGTTCCGGAACATAACAATTAAATTTAAAAAACAATCAATTGGAAAGGTGTAAGAAACTAAAACAGTAACAATGTAATTGTAAAAGTAACCCGGCCTTCTGTCTCGTATCGGACAGCTGCAGTAGTCAATAATATTTCCACTCAGATGTCCATAATAAGGGTTGCCTTGCTCGACCCTCTCTCTCCGCGCCCCGGAGGGTTAGAACATTCAACATAACATAATAATAATATAGAATGTTATTAACATTAACAATTATAAGGGTCATATCACTGTACTTTTAGGAGTCTAAGAGCAAGGCTTCTCGTAAAACGTACAAAAATATCACAAAAACTAGTGTAACCTAGCAATTAATTAATTAATATCTCGGGGAAAATAAATTCGTTAAAACTACAGGGTAAGAATTTAAAAAAGATATTTCAGTATAGGAAAACGCTTCACGGTTCAATAATATCAATAGCGCAATTGACCGGCCGTTCATCAGACACAAAAAAAGTTCCCCGCAAAAAGTGTTATATTCTTGTTGTATGAATTGAGCACATTGTTGTATGAATTGAGCACATTTAGAACATAACAACGCTGTTCATCAGCACTTTTCCTCAGCCATGTTGTTCCTCACTGTTCCTCACTGCTGGTCGGGTTCGTAACCCAGGACAGTATCAAGGGCCTCCTCTGCCGCGAGTTGTGTTACCCCCTGTCTGTTAGCGTAGTTAACCACCTGGAGAGAGAAGAGAAAGTTAACATGTTGTTACCATAGCAACCACCTGTATGTGGTTAACATATTGTTACCAAAGCAACCACCTGGAATTCAGGGTCAGATTATTGCAGCTCACTACAACTCCCTGTCCCTCGCGGGTACACTTGCAAAGCACAATATATAGGCCGGTAGTACCAAGATGCAGCTGAATAAAGTTGCCTAGCTCGACCCTCTTTTCGCGAGCTCCGCCCAAATGTAAAGGAGGGTTAGAACATCACAAGAATAAAGGTGGGGTATATACCTGATCCCGTCCCACTGGTCCAAGATTGAAGTAGTAGGAGTCAGGGTGAGCAATGTAGAGTCCGCACACACTGGGAGGAGGCTCCATCGCATAGGAATCAGTCAACTTACAACCTGCACAGGGGGAGTAGATCAAGTGGTAGCATAGTTGTAGAACTCCGAAGTTATATTTAGACCCACTACTTCTAAACGACTAACTGATTAGTAATTAACTGTCTAGCTTACCAATTGACTTGTCCACATCCATGATGTCCCAAAGAACGTCCTTTAGCCCATGATCAGGTAGGGACGGGTACCCTGGAGCCGGTCTTGTTCCCTGTGTGAACATGATGTCATGATCATAGTGGGTTTAGGTACTCCGGGTTGTCAATTCAAACTTTAATTGTTCAGCACGTGAGAGTATTTTTCAGATTTCGCGTGCTACCTACCACCAACGATGAACAATCCCATCACCGGAGTGAGCCGTACCTGGTATTTAATGGAGTGCATCTCATCAGCACTAAGACTCTCGGCAGCATTATACCCCCAGATATCTCTCCTAACTTCCAGATGGAGGTGCTCTGCCATCGCCTCAACCTGAGAAGTGTGAGAAGGATGTCAGTTGATTGTTAGTTCCAAAAAAACCAGCCGATTGGTCAACTTATTAAGGGAGCTACATGGTATATCATATTACGCCCATCATTACTTGTTTAGTAAGGGGTGGAGAAGATCTCCTGATCTCACCCCTTACCCGACAAATTATTACCATGATAGTGGATACTTTGGTAACGAAGTACCCCCCTTGCCAGCGCGCGAAGGGGGTTCGTAACCAAGTGGATACTACTACTACGTACCAGTCTGTCAGCAAGGGATTTCACCATCAAGCCATTGTAGACGTCATCATTCCTCTCATACTCAGTCGCCATGGTAACACTACCAAACACACTGCAGGCAAACATGCCCATGTTGTCGTCACCGGCTGGAGAGATGAAGTCAGCAGCACCAACATAGACTTCATCTTTACCTGACTTTACCTGGGAGGGTGGATATATTGGAACTCGTGGATTGTAGGTTATAGTATGACATACATACTAACAGGTCATACCAGTAGTGTGACAGGTTACATTAGAAAAAAGTTAAATTTTCATCAAAACAAAGACAGTGCAAATAACAGTTCCACTATCATGTACGTACCTGTTGCCGTAGCATGTAGCAGGTTCTCTCCACTCCGTCATCACCTGTTACTATGACATCATCTCCATGGGAACGGGCTGGGAAAACGCCAAACACAGCCCTGCCCTTCAGTGTCCTGACCAGGTGATCTAACATCTCCTGGGCTTCATCAAACAGCTTCTGTGCCTGTTCACCTGGCGGGGGAATATAAAGATGGTGAGGAAGGGTTTCGTTAAGTTTTTAGAATCTTTCTAACCTATTTACAGACTGTCTGCTGGCACCGACCTGATCTGAGCAGTAAGCAGACTGTTTCGTCCATAATCAGATCCCCACCCTTACTTACCTACTGTTTTGTCGTTGAATATCTTAGGATAACTTCTGTTTGGGTAACGGCCTCGTAACTGCCACACGTCAAAGAAAGGTTTCCAGTCAATCAATGGAATTACCGCTTCCAAATCGTATTCACTAATAACGTGGACACCTAGAGGGAGATGATTGGGGTAAAACATGGTCATTAGACAGGATAGAAGGAAACACAGAAAGTGGAGTTACTAAACTACACCACAACTCTAGATCCTATACGAGCATGCTTGGGGGGGGGGGGGGTCCAGCCCTAAAAAAAGCTAAGCTAACGGCCAAAATCAGGGTAACTTTAGCTTTTTTTAGCTTTTTTTAGCCTTTTTTAACTTTTTTTAGCTTTTTTTAGCTTTTATTAGCTTTTTTTAGCTTTTTTTAGCTTTTTTAAGGCTAAAAAAAGCTAAAAAAAGCTAAAAAAAGCTAAAATTGAGTTTTTAGTGGATTCATATTAAGTCCAAAAACCAATTAAATAAATTAGTTTGGATGCCCGGGCCCATGTGGTGTCACGGGGGGTAACACCTTTAGGCTACTGCCATAATTAACGGCATATCTCGTTAATTGTTAATTGTTATCCTTCAATCTCTCTATCTCTATCTATCTCTCTCAGTCTCTCTCTCGCACACTATTTCTCTCTCTCTCTTCTCTCTCCTCTCTTCTCTCTCTCTCTTTCTCTCTCTCTCTCTCTCTCTCTCTCTCTCTCTCTCTCTCTCTCTTTCTCTCTCACTGTTTCTTTCACTATACCTCTCTTTTTTTCTCCTCCTCTTATTATCTCTTCGTCTTTCTTGATTATATCGCACTCTTTCTATCCTAATTTCCTTTGTCTCTCCCGATATCCATCATTTATGACAGTAGCCTAAAGGTGTTACCCCGTGACACCACATGGGCCCGGGCATCCAAACTAATTTATTTAATTGGTTTTTGGACTTAATTTCTGTTCTTTTTGGTGTAAAATAGAAAAAGCTATTTTTTCTGGTTTCTGCATTTTTTCGAATTTGAATAATTCATAAATATACGAATAACGACTAAACGGTGAGAGATACGACTTTTTGTTAGGGGGACGACCCCCCATAAATCGACTATTTTGCGCCGGAATATGTCCATGAAAACGTTCTAGGACCACCGAAGTGGACATATTAAGAATATGCATTAAATCATGAATCGGTGCATAAATATGCAACTAACGGCTTAACGGTGCGAGTAGAGATTTTTGTCCCGATGTAAGACCCCCCATAAATCGATTATTTTGCGTCGAAATATGTCCATGAAAACGTTCTAAGACCAGCCGAACTGGAATATTTAGAATATGCATAAAATCATGAATCGGTGCATAAATATGCAAATAACGGCTAAACGGTGCGAGATACGACTTTTTGTCCGGGGGACGACCCCCCATAAATCGACTATTTTACGTCGAAATATGTCCATGAAAACGTTCTAGGACAGCTTGAAGTGAAAATATTGAAAATATGCATAAAATCGTGAATAGGTGCATAAATATGCAAATAACGGCTTAACGGTGCGAGATAGAGATTTTTGTCCCGAGTAAGACCCCCCATAAATCGATCTTTCCGCGTCGTCTAAGACCGGTTTCAAGTCTTTATGACCTTCGAGTCGTGTCATATCGCAACCATGGTTAAAATGAATATTTAATGACTAATTAATGAATAATTAATGAACTATGGCGATTTCGAATTTCCAACCTATTACAGACGCTGATATGTGTACGGACGTGTTCACGCTATTTTAGCTGTGGAATATCGATGAGTCTTCTCTCATGATTATCTCTATTAGAGCACCTTTTCATCAAGATGAAACCCAAGATAAACGTCCTTCTCCTACGTCCCGCTCTCCCCACTCCCCTCCCCCTCCCCTCCCTTTACATTTTTTGCATTTTGGACCCCCCTCGTGGCAATTTTTCTTTATCCCTGATTCTTTGATCTGTCTACAGTAGGATTTCTCCGCTCAAAATTTGCATGCCTCATTCTCCTGATTATGAGGTGCTGGCCACCGCAGAGTAACTATCTCGTTGTGCATTTCACTCCCTCTGTCATCTCTTGTGAAAATCAGGCTAACTTTTTATGTAACTATAGTGCTCAAAACCCGCCGAAATCTGCAATGGATCAGTATATAGAGCACTGCGTGCCAGGTTTATCCGCCATTATGTTGAGTGCGTGTGGGTGCTCTCATCATTGTTGTTTTGGATGAAGGTATGTCTAGGGGGGGGCTCGCCCCCCGTAGGGGGAGTGCTGGCCCAAACGTCGGTGTCATGAAGTGACCGAGGTATTGTGCAACATGGGGAAGAAATGACGTGCTGATAGATACAAACTGACGAAGAATAGGCTAGAAAGTATAGTAGTAATAACATAAACTATACAAAGAAAATAACGAAAAAATCAAAATGCAGGAACGAAAGAAAACATTAACGCAAACCGGAAGAGAATAAGGAAAAGGCAGAGAATGCTGAAAAACATAAAAAGTAGGGCTAAAAAAAGCTAAAAAAAGCTAAAAAAAGCTAAAATAAAAAACGCTATCGACCAAAATCAGGGTACCTTTAGCTTTTTTAGGGCTGGACCCCCCCCCCCATGCTTAGATGTACGTACGATGGTACGTACGATGTCTGACTTGGAAAAATTGTCATAAGTTGGAGGGAGAGAAGGAAAAAAAGAGAGACCTATTCAATATGATGCCAACATATAAAACCAACCTGGTTTGTTAGGGGGTGGAGGTGTTGGTGAGGTACACACAAATCTCTTCTCCCTGCACTCATCTATACTTGCTATCTCCTTCCTCTAGAGAAAGGAAAATCGTTAAAATCAATCAACAAATATATCATCAACACATCGAAGTGTCACTCTAGTATTGGTTTGATGTGGGACCAGATGCATGGGGATTTAGGGGAAGTGTACCTGAAGAGTTTTGGTGTGGTCACCCTGGATCTTCTCATAAGTCGTCCTAATACCCTTCAAATACTTGGCATCCTTGTTCATTAATGAACTGGCAACGTTAACTGCTCGAGAGGCATCAGGAACATAGATACACAGATCTGGGTAGGCAGGCCAGATCTTCACAGCAGTGTGTTTTCTACTAGTGGTGGCTCCTCCAATTAGAAGGGGTGTTGTCATGCCACGTTTAGTCATTTCCTGGGCTATGTTGACCATTTCCCGGAGTGAGGGTGTAATCAGACCTGAAGAAAATATAAACAGTTTAGTTTAATCTATCGTCGTGAGGAGGATGGTGACCTATCATCACGTGCAAATAGAGGGGGTTGCCAAGGAGGTGGCTTGGGAGGGGTATTGGAGGGGGGATACTGCACGTGCATGTTGTTGATTGTTTGTTGTGTGTTCCTGTGTGGTGTTTCGTGGTGTTATAGGATCTACTGCTGGGGCCCCCATGATTGCCAAAGCCTTTCTACCTACGTACCCCGTTGATTCTCTACACGCTACAATTCTACGGATCTTTATCACTGATTCTACATGTTATTCAGCGGGATTTCCCTTGATGTTTATCACCAGCGCTACCACCTACCAACCTCCGTATTCTTTACCCCGACATGGAGAGACAAAGAGTGAGAGGGGAGGGGAGGCATAGAGACGGGTGGGGCGGGGGGCTGTTGTGGGATCTCAATGGGCTTTCTAGTCTGTATAAAATATTGGGATATATGGCAATTAGGTATATTGGTCTATGCAAAGAGCTTGACTTCATCTTTCCAATGAGCTTGAGATTTTCGAAATTGGTTAAGAAATGACCGAGATAAGGCGTGAAATATCTCCAAATCGTGCCAATAATGTGTTATTGACTACCTAAATACTTTGTATCAACGGGGCTAAATTCAAAGGACTAAAGGAGAGGTGTACACTCGGGAACTTTGGTAGTCAACGGGCGCTCTACTTGAAGGGTTCCATAGTCATAAAAATTCCGTTATTTTTGAACATGCGTTTGGTGGCACATTTGGTAGATTGGATCACATTCGAGCGATCTGATCCTGAGAAACTGAGGATCAGATCATATATCATGTGATGAATACCACAATCTACCTTCCTGATCAAAATGTGAGAGACGAGTAAAATAATAGGGAAAACAAAAAAGTTCACCAGGTACGCCGTGAACCATCCAGGGACTCCATGGTTCTTTTTACTACTTCGCAACCACGTGCGTTTTACTACTGCACCCGCCTGAGTACTCTGTAAGCTCCGTAGTATTGTGTGACTCCCACCGCGCTCTGTGAGCGTTCAGTAGATCAACCATAGCTTTACAAACACGTGTGGTTCTCAATTCCTTTTTCATTTTTCAACAACCAAGACTAAGCTATATATATTCTCTTCAAGACTAAGCTATATTCTCTCTTAAATCCACACAAGATCTAAACAAAGCTCCATATAGAAGAACACGTTCCGCCGTTTGGATAGAAGAACGCTTTTGAGGCCAAGAGGAACATCTGCTACCATCACGTGACCAGCTTACTAGCTCAGCTCTATTATTATCGGTAACTATAAAACCTGCACTCAAACCTCTCCATTTCCATTTCTACCTTGTTGAGTTACTCAACAACTTCTACCTGCAAGTAGCTCACTACCTCTCCCTTGTCGGGAGTGGGTTAGTAGGTAACCGCCCCCTCTTCAATTCCACCCTTACCCACCTGTAAACTGTATTAAGCAATCCAGTTTAACGACAGTTTACTTAACACCCTATTTTGTAAGATATATATGTTACGTTTCCTTCTCTTCGCAGCTGCATTGTGCGGGGCAGTTGTTCTCAGCAAGAATGAAACAGGTTGGTCAAAGATTCGATTCAGCATTTACAACGCGCACGGGCGAAGTTAAACAAGCCACGAAATCAGCCACACACGACAAAGAAAAACTAGAAATGAAGTACAGCGGACAGCGTAATAATATTAGTTGTGTTTCAGGTGCAGCATGGCCTACGGTAACGATCAGTTCTCCAACTAGTGGGGTATTAATTGTTGGAGAGGGAAGGTCAGAAAGTATAACATTTGAGGTCCAAGGTGAACCATTCCCAAGGATAAGGAAATGGTATAAGAATGGAGTGGAGATATCATCCGCTAACAATATTGTGTAAGTAGTGAATATCAAACTGACCATGAGGGACTATTTATCTATGGCACTAATCATTCTTCTCTATAGAATTGATGAGTCGGGTGGAAACCTCCAAAAGTTAAAGTTCAACTCGATAACCCGGGGAGACGAGGGTACATACTATCTAGTGGTGTCAAATGATGTCGACTCAACCAAGAGTCCAGAAGTGATCGTTAAAGTTCATGTAAGTACAACACAATACATTGCCGTATTATAATCAGGGGTTGAATGTCTTGATAATCAAATTGATTGATGTACTGCAATGCAAATGAATCTAATTTCAATCCCTTCTCAGATCTTGATGATACCTGGGATTCATCTGGACAGATTGTAACAGCTACCGTCGGTGGATTTGCTGTCCTGGAATGTAGACCTCCCGCACACTTTGGATCTAACATCAAATTCTCGTATGTCAATGTTTCTTTGTTCGACCACTCAAATAGTAGAGACTACTTAGTACTTAGAAAGAGGCCCTTGCCTTTTATTTGAGTAGTTACCATGAGCGTGAATCCCTTCTAACTGCTCACCCTCGACCCTCTCATTACAATACCCCCCCCCCCCTCAGATGGAAGAAGAACAACGTTGCGATTGAGGAAAGTGAGAGGTCCTATATCTCCCAGTATAATGGTAACCTTGTATTACTTCAAGTTACCACTGATGATTACAGTCCTGATTACCGGTGTACCATTACCATTGACACACTTAGTCAAGGAGACCAAACCAAAGAAGGTAATGATATTAGTTTCTTTATTTTCTCTTTCACAATTTATGTCATCATCAACATGAAACAAATTGTTCCAAACAATCCCAATTTCTACATTTGAAATCTAGTAATCCCTGCTCTGCAGTAGTCCTAACAATCACCCCCTTCTACTGCAGGAGGCCCTGTCACCCTAAACGTACAACAAGAAACTGTGTCCTACAAAGTGCCCAAGATAGCGCTCCTCCCTGTTGCACTCAAAACTGATGCCCAGATAAAAGAGACCTTTCTAGTGGAGTGTGTTGCTAATGGTTACCCAAATCTCCCCACCATCCGATGGTATAAGGACGGGTCAGCCATCAATAGTAGTGGACCTATCTACGATATACAGTCGAGGAATTACATCAGAATTACTAGTAGGTGTAAGGGGTACATACACCTTGGTTTAGTAGTGTGGCCGTGGGTGGTATCTTGAGTGTATCTGTTTTAGTGGTTGTGTGGGTGGGAATGAAATCACGTCATCATGACAACTCTACCATTTTCTCTACCATCTTATCCCGCTTAGTCCCCTAACATCCCACAATATCCGCCCAATCCCCATAACATCTTATCCCGCTCAGTCCCCTAACATCCCACAATATCCGCCCAATCCCCCTAACATCTTATCCCGCTCAGTCCCCTAACATCCCACAATATCCGCCCAATCCCCCTAACATCTTATCCCGCTCAGTCCCCTAACATCCCATAATATCCGCCCAATCCCCCTAACATCTTATCCCGCTCAGTCCCCTAACATCCCATAATATCCGCCCAATCCCCCTAACATCTTATCCCGCTCAGTCCCCCAGAGTGGAGGTAACGTTAGTGGTTTGTACCGGTGTGATGCTACCGACAACAAGGGAAATTCAGCCTTTGCAACTGCCCAAATCGATATCTACACGAAGCCTGTCATTACAACTGGTCTGCCAACCTCAGAAGTCAAGAAATCATCAGGATCAGAGCTGTCACTAGCATGTGCAGCTACATCCAGTCCCAGTTCCTCCTTCAAATGGTACTAATCACTTTGAATTCCTGATAATTATACCCCTGATAATAATACCCCCTGATAATACTAGACACATGTCACATACTCACTCGCTAGATCACAATTTAGGGCGGAATAAGAAACTAACAATGTTTCAGGTATAAGAACGCTGTTCAACTAAAGAATGGGTTTAACACAAAGGTTGACAATGGAACTCTACTCATTTCTAATTTAAACGCCCTATATAATGGTGTATACCAGTGTGAAGCATACAACGATGTCGGTAGGAAGATATAATTAGTTCTAATTTCATAACAAGTTCTACTTGTGACAAATTTCTTGTTCTTGTGTTCTTCTTGTATTCTTAGTTAGCTCCACCAATTGTTCTTACTCCCCTAAACCAGGCAGCACAATATCAACTGGAAAGGTAACGGTGCAAGAGCGGTTAACCTTCGTTATCCGCCCCGTGGATGTAGAGGCATCCCTGGGTACAGCGGCTACATTTTACTGTATGGGGAAGGGTGACCCTGGTCCCACATCCCTCCAATGGCAGTTCAACGGTGCCAACCCTCCCTCTACGGTAATATCATCGGGGTTGTTTTAGTTTCTTCTGCGTGGCATTGTAAGCATGAGGTTTCGTGTTTTCGATGGTATACAGAGTGGCCTATTTAACCCATCCCTGTTATAGCACGAGTACACGAATAATATCGTGAACCAGGCGACCTACATGATACCTAAAGTGACCAGTAGCGATGCTGGCAAGATCAGTTGTGTCATTTCATCCCCGGAGAATCTCTACCCCACTGATGTTGCTACCGCCATTTTAACCAGTAGGTTTACTACCCCCACATCACTACAGAACAGTCAAAACACCATTTAGTTATTAAGACCAATCCAACGCAACTAAGATCAAGTTGTTATCTTTTGAGGAACCGGAAACGTGAATTTCGATTTGCGAGACACAGTGAGTGTGCCCAATAAACCCAGTGCTGAAAATATCGGTAGACCCCTATTTCGAATTTTTTTCTAGACTAACCTCTTTTAACATCCCACAGCTGCCCCAGAACCAACACAAGAACCAACACAAGAACCGACACCAGAGTGGAACAAGGTTGAGAGACGGGTGGCTATGGACGTTGACCTTGGCGCAAACGTCCTAGAAGTCAAAGCGAGAAACCTTCTATCGAACAAAAAAGGAATCTTCATAAGCACGAATAACGGATGGATAGGAGTAAGAGGTAACAGAAGATGGAGCAGCGACCCATACGTTCACGTTTGGAAGATGACAGATTGTGCTGGACATAATAGCCCAGTAGACATGGAACCCGAGATAGTGATGGCGAAGGACAACGTCTGGAGGTTCCTGCTATCAGCATCCAACATAGAAATCTACTGTAACGATGAAATGGTGGTTAACCTGAACTTCAAGGATGTTAGTGAGACGTGTTATAACCGATGGGGAGGTGGAAACAGTGTGAATGAGATATCGTTTAATGGAGATCACGATGAAGCTTCATCGGAGTGGAGACTTCTTGGTAAGTTAAATATTATTCCAACACGGCTAATAACAACCATCACTTTTTTAAACGCTCCTCAATCCTCATTCCACATCTTTAATTTGCAGTTAGAAATGTGTCTTTACATATGAGATCTAACGTCACCAGCTATTATAGACAGCTGGTTTTTTCCCTTCATATTGTTGGTTGTTAACAGTCCTTAACCTCTTTTAACATCCCACAGCTGCCCCAGAACCAACACAAGAACCAACACAAGAACCCACACCAGAGTGGAACAAGGTTGAGAGACGGGTGGCTATGGCCGTTGACCTTGGCGCAAACGTCCTAGAAGTCAAAGCGAGAAATCTCCTATCGAACAAAAAAGGAATCTTCATAAGCACGAATAAAGGATGGATAGGAGTAAGAGGTTACAGAAAATGGAGCAGCGACCGATATGTTCACGTTTGGAAGATGACAGATTGTGCTGGACATAATAGCCCAGTAGACATGGAACCCAAGATAGTGATGGCAAAGGACAACGTCTGGAGGTTCCTGCTATCAGAATCCAACATAGAAATCTACTGTAACGATAAAATGGTGGTTAACCTGAACTTCAAGGATGTTAGTGAGACGTGTTATAACCGATGGGGAGGTGGAAACAGTGTGAATGAGATATCGTTTAATGGAGATCACGATGAAGCTTCATCAGAGTGGAGACTTCTTGGTAAGTTAAATATTATTCCAACACGGCTAATAACAACCATCACTTCTTTTTTAAACGCTCCTTAGTCCCCATTCCACATGTTTAATTTGCAGTTAGAAATGTGTCTTTACATATGAGATCTTACGTCATATGTTAAATGAACCGACACCAGCTACTATAAACAGCTGGATTTTCTTCCCATATTGTTGGTTGTTAACAGTCCTTAACCTCTTTTAACATCCCACAGCTGCCCCAGAACCCACACAAGAACCCACACAAGAGTGGAACAAGGTTGAGAGACGGGTGGCTATGGACATTGACCTTGGCGCAAACGTACTAGAAGTCAAAGCGAGAAATCTCCTATCGAACAAAAAAGGAATCTTCATAAGCACGAATAAAGGATGGATAGGAGTAAGAGGTAACAGGAAATGGAGCAGCGACCGATACGTTCACGTTTGGAAGATGACAGATTGTGCTGGACATAATAGCCCAGTAGACATGGAACCCAAGATAGTGATGGCAAAGGACAACGTCTGGAGGTTCCTGCTATCAGACTCCAACATAGAAATCTACTGTAACGATAAAATGGTGGTTAACCTGAACTTCAAGGATGTTAGTGAGACGTGTTATAACCGATGGGGAGGTGGAAACAGTGTGAATGAGATATCGTTTAATGGAGATCACGATGAAGCTTCATCGGAGTGGAGACTTCTTCCATTTTAATTTTAAAACCTAAAAGAATATCTGCACAAATCTGTGCACTACCTTATTTCAAACCTATTGCATTTAAAGTTGTGTTTCATTCGTTGCAACAAAATCTCATGGATTATTTAGGGGGAGGGGGGTCACCAACAAAGCCCCTATTATATCTGGTAATGGGCAATGTGATAAGAGAGGTTTTCTAGAGTAAGTATCTTTGAGAGCTCTAGAGGTCCTAAAACTAGTACAACGTACAAGAGTTGAACTTCTAGAAGTGAAGATTATGATTTATTGTACCTGAAACCCCGATAATATCAGCATTTTCTTTCACCGCAGTACCCAGGATCTTCTCCAGAGGGCACATGACACCCAGATCTATTACTTTGTAGTTGTTGCACCCCAGTACCACTCCAACAATGTTCTTCCCTATGTCGTGCACATCTCCTTTCACTGTCGCCAAGACAATCGTACCTAGGGGGGGGGGGGGTGAGGATAGGTGTTATATTGAAACCCATCTCAATCTTGAAATCGAGAGAGACATTTGTTTTTCGGAGAGTTGTCAGCTGGAAAAGATGTCATGTGAAGATGTTGATTTTAAGTTTTTTACCTTTGTCTTTCTGACCCTGAACTTTGCTGGCCTCAATAAATGGATTCAGATGTCCCACCGCCTTCTTCATAACCCGTGCACTTTTGATCACCTACCAGAATAGAAAGGAGAATTGAAGGGAGAATTGGAGGGAGAATTGAAGGGAGAATTGAAGGGAGAATTGAAGGGAGAATTGAAGGGAGAATTGAAGGGAGACTGTTGTGAACGAGGAAAGATAGCAGCAGTTTCATTTCCAAGAAATGGTTTCGTTTCTATAAATATTTTACCTGAGGTAAGAACATTTTGCCGCTCCCAAACAGATCTCCCACCACCCCCATGGCAGAGAGAAGGGGACCCTCAATGATTCCAAGGGGCGACAGACCCGAGGTGACTCTACACTCCTCGACATCCTTTACAATATACTTGTCAATACCTTGGGGAGAATCAAATTATATTGAAAATGTTGATGGGTAAGAGGAAAGAAATTACTCCCTTATCCTTAATTATGTGTTGCCTAATGCCTAGGACCAATTATGGGTGAAAACACCAATATATCTAGGGGTTAATTCTAAAGGGCTTACCATCGACGATAGCATCTTGTAGTCGTTGCTCCAGAGATTTCCTAAACCAGTCATCATCACTAGACTCAACCTTCTTTGCTCCCTTTCCTTTCACTTTCTCAGCGTAGGCCAGCACCTTCTCAGTGGTCTCCTCGGAGTTCCTGATGACATGTTTTGATGAGGATACAGTTGAGGATATACCTTACTCTCGTTTTTTAAGAAACGCTTTAGTAAGAAACTTTTTTATAAGAAACTTTTCAAATGGAAATCACTCAATTCAGAGACACCACAACAAAATAGAACACCCCTAACTTGTTTAGTTTCTTGATAAAGGAGAAATTCTTTTTGTTTTTGGAGTGCTTACACCTGCAGTAGTTTCCTAGAAAAAAAGTTTCTTATTTAAAAGTTTCTTGAAATATGCGAGCTTAATTAACGAGAGTAAGGTATGTCCTGGTGATATGTTTTGATGAGGATACATTTGATGTCCTGGTGATGGATGGTTAGGATTTGTCCTGTGATGGTATACATGAATGTGTTGGGTGGATAGCACAGGGTTAGAGTTCTCTGGAAGATGAATTAGTAGCCTAGATTAGTGTGTTGGTGTCTTCCCTGTGCACAGTGGTCTTTTGGTGGTCACTAAGAATTTTACGAAAAATTGTTTTTGAACCTATCTGGTAGCTTTTCGAGCGTAGAATCCAATGCACCCCTCACTCATGCCTTAATTTTTTGAGGAAAGTGGTGTTTTTCCAAAAAGAAGGGTAATTGAAAAAATTTTTTTGAGCTTATCTGGTAGCTTTTTTGACGTAGAATCAAATGCACCCCTCTATGGTGCTCCAAATGGCTCATGTTGAATTTCTGTGTTAAATTATAAAAAGCGAACTAAAAGTGAAAAAAAAGTGAAGTGAAAATAAAGTGAAGTGAAAAAAAGTGAAGTGAAAAAAAGTGAAGTGAAAAAAAAGTGAAGTGAAAACAAAGTGAAGTGAAAAAAAAGTGAAGTGAAAAAAGTGAAGTGAAAAAAAATGAAGTGAAAACAAAGTGAAGTGAAAACAAAGTGAAGTGAAAAAAAGTGAAGTGAAAAAAAAGTGAAGTGAAAAAAAAGTGAAGTGAAAAAAAAGTGAAGTGAAAAATTTTTGATTTGACCTCTTGGTGAGTCACGTGCTCTAAATGGCTCAGGTGGCTCAGGTAGGATAGATGCTTTTTATAAACCATATTGAGGCCAAACGAAAAGAGATCGAGACTTCTAGTTTTCACTAGCTGGTAGATCTACTAGATGTGTGTGCATTAGTTGGGGTGAACTTTACCATCATCTCCAGAAACGTCCTACAGAACGTCTTAAAGTTGTCATTTTTGATACACTGACCAAACTTCTTTGAGCTCAATTTACACCTTTAAAATGGATTCTAATCGAAAAATCAAGACTATATCATGGAAAGAAAATTGTCTGAACTTTCAGATACTATATTGCAAATTTTCAGAACCCGAGTTCTAAGGGTCGTAAATCGCGTCGAAAGTGTTATGACTATGTTAAAATAGATATGACGATATGGCTTTTTTCGCCATAGCGGGTCCAAATCTCAACAAATCCATCTCAAACTTGATCAATATCTTCGACTTGATATTCCGGATGATATTACGTCATCAGTATGACGTCATAACGTCGTGACGTCACGTTATGACGTCAAAATGAAGCGAAAATTTTATTTTTGACATCATTTTGACGTCATAACGTGACGTCACGATGTTATGACGTCATACTGATGACGTAATATCATCCGGAATATCAAGTCGAAGATATTGATCAAGTTTGAGATGGATTTGTTGAGATTTGGACCCGCTATGGCGAAAAAAGCCATATCGTCATATCTATTTTAACATAGTCATAACACTTTCGACGCGATTTACGACCCTTAAAACTCGGGTTCTGAAAATTTGCAATATAGTATCTGAAAGTTCAGACAATTCTCTTTCCATAATATATTCTTGATTTTTCGATTAGAATCCATTTTAAAGGTGTAAATTGAGCTCAAAGAAGTTTGGTCAGTGTATCAAAAATGACAACTTTAAGACGTTCTGTAGGACGTTTCTGGAGATGATGGTAAAGTTCACCCCACCTAATGCACACACATCTAGTAGATCTACCAGCTAGTGAAAACTAGAAGTCTCGATCTCTTTTCGTTTGGCCTCAATATGGTTTATAAAAAGCGTCTATCCTACCTGAGCCACCTGAGCCATTTAGAGCACGTGACTCACCAAGAGGTCAAATCAAAAATTTTTCACTTCACTTTTTTTTCACTTCACTTTTTTTTCACTTCACTTTTTTTTCACTTCACTTTTTTTTCACTTCACTTTTTTTCACTTCATTTTGTTTTCACTTCACTTTGTTTTCACTTCACTTTGTTTTCACTTCACTAATTTTTTCACTTCACTTTTTTTCTCACTTCACTTTTTTTTCACTTCACTTTTTTTTCACTTCACTTTGTTTTCACTTCACTTTTTTTCACTTCACTTTATTTTCACTTCACTTTTTTTTCACTTCACTTTTTTTTCACTTCACTTTGTTTTCACTTCACTTTTTTTTCACTTCACTTTGTTTTCACTTCACTTTTTTTCACTTTTAGTTCGGCTTTTTATAATTTAACACAGAAATTCAACATGAGCCATTTGGAGCACCATACCCCTCACTCATGCCTTGAATTTTTGAGGAAAGTGATGTTTTTCCAAAAAGAAGGGTAATTGAAAAATTTTCGAAAAATTTTTTATGAGCTTATCTGGTAGCTTTTTTGACGTAGAATCAAATGCACCCCTCACTCATGCCTTGATTTTTTGAGGAAAGTGGTATTTTTTCAGTTTTTAGTCTTTTTAGGCTGGTTTGACAACCATACTTAAAATTTAGCTGGAGCAGGTGAAATGGGGATCCATAACAATTTAAATGTGGTTGATAGTAAGAAATCGAACAAATTTATATCTCATTCAAAAATTTTTTTTCAAACTTCATCCAGGGCGTTTTTATGGTCAAATAACGAAGAAAACTTGATTTTTCGACCATAATATACGATAGTACGCACTTGAAACCTTTTTTATCTGAAAGGCCAGACAATTTCCTATCTTTTGGTTTATAAAAAATTTTTTCCTTAATGACCACCTACTCCCATGAAAAAGGCCACTGTGCTGTGTACTACCCAAGCCTGGAGGTGGATTAAACCCCTCTCATTGGAGTTCAGCTAAAAAGCCATAGTGACAGCTGCACATACCTTGCCCAGATAAGATCATCGCAAAGCTCCCTAAGGACTGGATCAATGTCTTTTAGAAGGGGTAGGTTGCCAGCATGTACTATACCCATATCCAGACCCACCTAAAGAGGGAATGTAGAATCAGAGATGAAAAACTCTCTCGAAACATTCTCTTTCTCTAACTGCACTTTCTTTCTCTCTTAGCTGGGTCTACCTCGAACAATTTGAGGAAACACCAGAATACAGCTGATACAACGTTATACCTTAGTAGCGTAGTAAAGGAAGACAGAGTGTATTGCCTCCCTTATGACCTTGTTCCCTCTGAACGCGAAGGAGACGTTACTGACACCCCCTGATACTAGTGCCCCCGGTAGATTTGTCTGTGGGAAGGGGGTATGTATTATGTAACCATGTAGAGATAGCAGATTGCAACAAGCGATATTATAACATGATGTAAAAACATTTTTAAAGTCGGATTTTTTGAAGTTGTCACACACGTGTTTGGGGGTGACAACTTCAAAAAAATCGGACTTTACCTTTATCCACTCGACAGTCCTGATAAAATCCTTCCCGTACAGGGCGTGTTCAGAAAGACCCGTCCCGATTGTAAGGACGTTAGGGTCGAATATGATGTCACAGGGGTTATAGCCAGCCTGGCTCAACCAGCAGATCGTAGGATCTCTTACAAATCTGTATCTTCCGTTCGAATGTATCGGCCTAAAGTAGGAAACTACATATAGCACACACAAGAATACAACATCATCCATGTAGTCCGGGAATCAGAAAAGTAATACCCCCAAGCAATCCTAGGTTTCTAAATCCCATGAATTACCTGTCCCTGTTCATCAAATGCCATTACCACGACAGCAGCTCCGAACCTCTTGACCAGTTGAGCTTTCTCCAGAAAGTCAGCAGTACCCTCCTTCAAACTGATACTGTTCACTATACACTTGCCTTGGGTACATTTTAGTCCCGCTAGAATCACCTAACAGATAACATTTTATGATGGAGAGAGGCCGTAGGAACCGGCGATACCGGATATTTTTTTCTCGATTCGATCTCGATCTTTTTTTGGACGACCAAAATTTTTCGATTCGATCTCGATTCGATCTTTTGGGGTTCAAAAAATTTCGATTCGATCTCGATTCGATCTTTGAGCGTTCAAAAAATTTCGATTCGATCTCGATTCGATCTTTGAGGGTTCAAAAACTTTCGATTCGATCTCGATTCGATCTTTCGGTTTTCAAAAAATCTCGATTCGATCTCGATTCGATCTTTGAGGGTTCAAAAAATCTCGATTCGATCTCGATTCGATCTTTCGGTTTTCAAAAAATTTCGATTCGATCTCGATTCGATCTTTGGGGGATGAAAAAATATCGATTCGATCTCGATTCGATCTTTGTGCGATCAAAAACTTTCGATTCGATCTCGATTCGATTCGATCTTTCGATCCTTCGATTCGATCCTATAATAACGCCGGTTTCTACTTGCTAGGAACCGAAGATTCTTGATATTTTCTTCTCGATCCCGATTCGATCTTTGGGTGACCGATCAAAATTTTTCGATTCGATCTCGATTCGATCTTTGGGGGATCAAAAAATATCGATTCGATCACGATTCGATTTTTCGGGGTTCAAAAAATATCGATTCGATCTCGATTCGATCTTTGGGTGATAAAAAACTTTCGATTCGATCTCGATTCGATCTTTTGGGGTTCAAAAACTTTCGATTCGATCTCAATTCGATCTTTGAGCGTTCAAAAAATTTCGATTCGATCTCGATTCGATCTTTGAGGGTTCAAAAAATCTCGATTCGATCTCGATTCGATCTTTGGGCGGTCAAAAAATCTCGATTCGATCTCGATTCGATCTTTGGGCTCAAAAAACTACTCGATTCGATTCGATTCGATCCGATCTCTCGATCTTTCGATTCGATTCGATATTATCGCCGGTTCCTAAGAGAGGGTCGCCAGATGATTTTGATGGTATTAGAGGACAAAACAGTACGGTTTGTTTGGGGCGTTCAGTTTATTAGCCCAGTTTGCAGATAAAACCTACCTGAAAATCAGAAGAGTCAATACACAGTGGAATCTTTGATATATCCGGTTCACTTGTTATCAATCTAACAAAATGAGCCATGGCTTGAGGCCCATCAATCATTCCGTCATCGAAATTAAGATCCAGTACTTGGGCTCCTTCTTCAATCTGCTTCTTTGCTATCTCAAGGGCAGCCTGGAAAGAAATTGTTAGATTGATTTGATTTAAAAACACGGCTAAACAGTGACCGGTAGTCGAACTTCCGTTTCGACTCGTTAGAAATGAACAACCGTGGGAATTTGGCGCGCCACACTCCCTTATCACGCGCAATGAACCCTTCTTGTTAGACCCCGCGCGCTACAACTTAGCAAACACCAGACCTATAAACGAATAGAGGTTTCGTGGTGAGACGGTGAGTGATTTGCTGTTGTAGCAAATGACGTAGCGTGTACCAATATTATGATAGCATATCACACAAAAAGAGATTTACCGAGAAGTCGTCGTTCATGATTCGCTTTTTGAAGATTGTAGACCCAGCGACGTTGCATCTCTCTCCGATGTTGATAAAGTTGGACTCTTCGAAGGCTAACATTGGCTCCAGACCTGATGATTTGGGATATCATAATAACGAGTAGTTTATCTTGCACACATATGCAGTATTGTACATATTGGGTGTGGTCAGCTGTTATATCCCATGTTGCATGATCAATACATGACCCATAGCATCTAATAGTAACGGCTGAATATGATTGACGATTGTAATCACGGTAATAACAGTAAACAGTGTTTAGTAAACACAAGAGTAGTTAAGTAAGTTGACTAAACTACCATTAATGAAATTGGGGGGCTCCCGGCTCCGTTTATACCTGATAGGGTCATTTTAAATCCGCTCAGTTTAGAGTGTGGTTTACGGGGTGTTGCAGAAAAACTAGCCTCCCTGATCTTCCTTATGTGCTCTGGGGTAGTCCCACAGCAGCCACCCAGTATATTGACGAGACCCGAGTCAGCCCACTCTTTTAGTACCTCAGCCATCATTTCCGGGTCATCATCGTACCCTCCGAAGGCGTTGGGAAGCCCGGCGTTGGGGTAGCAGCTCACAAAGGTGTCACAAAACTCACCTAAGAGTGAGAGAGGGGGTCCAGGGATATTGAGGGTAGATGATGAATCCTAAGGTACAACAACCAAATAGGGATAATAATATTTAGTTACTCATTCTAAACTACAAAGTTACAAATGTTGCAGTACACAGGCTGGGAGCTGCCTTTGCTACATCCCTCTATCTCAGACCCTTGCGGGGATGAGACAGCTTCGATGAATAAGATAGATATTTCTCTTACCTAGTTCCCGGATAAACTGCCGCATCTCCATGGCTCCCAGTGCACAGTTGAGGCCCATACAAAGGGGCTTGAAGTGGGTGAGACTGGTGACCATTGCCTCGACAGTCTGTCCTGATAGAGTGCGACCTGATAGATCAACCACTGTACCGGATACCTGGAGAGAGGGATTGTAAATATCTAACACTTATATCCACTCGTAATGCTAGTACATACTACATATATTAGGAAAACAACTCTACTTGTGTAATAGGAAAGTACAACGAAGCAATTTTACTTGACACCTAGCTCTTATAAAACATTGATGAACGGTTTGATGAGCTAATTTATTATTTTGGACATTCAGCCCTATTTCTCTTTACATACATACTGTCCGTCTTTATTTCATACAATATGCTCATTTCATTTTCAGACCTCACTTTACAACATTCAACAGCTTTGAGTCCGGAAGATGCTAATGGGATTGCTATCTTCTATATAATAGCTGCGTTCTAAACATTTTAAGAGCACAGCGAGCGATACAAAGGGTTCGGTTGTTATGGAGGGGTGAAAAAGGGTTGAGCGAGACAAAGGTATCGGAACAATCGAGCACTAAAATAGTTTGAGAACGCACATCGTTTCCTCAGAATTCTTCAGCTTTTTCTTCTTTAACTCACTATAACAATGCAATAGTCGACTCTCAATTTGACGGAGAAAAGGGGCCCCGGTAAATCGAACCCCGGTAAATCGAGATTCTACTGTGATATTAGCTTTGAAAAAGTATCTCATTTATTTGCGTAAGTCAGGGTGGTCTTGACGCCCCAATAAACAATAGAGAGACTGATGGAAATAACAAAAGCACCACTCAGCGCATACAGGGTGCTCCGAAGTTTAGGATCAATCAAAACACCATCCTTTTCCCCAATCTCTTCCTCCTCTTCCTCCTCTCTACATCTCTCCTCCAGACCAACTAGGCTCCTGTTCCTGCACACAACCTCCCCCACCACCTCCTCACCACACCGCTGCTCCACAATAACACCGGGGGGAACTACCTCCAGCGGGATGTCCAGGGTGCCGTAACTCTTCTTAATATTTGTACCACACGGGACACTCTCTGTTGGTACCAGGAACCCCTCTAGCCTTCGTTCGTCATGGGAACCCAGGGTCATATTAACAGAGGCATGAGTGATGCCGATAGTAAGCAAGAATCCAAACTCAATACAGTCTGCACAAACATCAAACTCTTGTCGGGTGTTGTTAGGAGAACACCGCTCCAGAAAAACACCGGCTTCAGATGGCCTTGTGACGTTGGAGGCATGTGCTAGACAGGTGTTAGTATGTCTTATCCACATTCTAACTACAGCAGCACGGGGGTTGGACTGGTTTCGTCTCACTACATCCATATCCCAGGACTCAGCAGTCGCACACTTGCCCCACTTGACATTGTGGAGAGATCCATCTACCTTTGAGGCATACCGCCGGTTTGAACATGAATTCCCTGTGAAGAAAATCCCGGAGGCGCCTTTGAAAGACACACCCTCGGTCCCTGCAGATCTTAACAGCGTCTTCAACTTGTAGAACATCGTATGGATTAGAATGGGACATCAGGCACATATTGTCAGCAGTTAGGTGCACCATAGAGGGGTGCTGGGGAGATGGGAAATGGGAATACAGGCTGCAGGATCTTGTTATCAGATTGTATGTCACTATAGTACAGTTCAAGTAGACATGACAGAGGCCCACACAAGCAGGGGTGGTGAGTGTAGGGGAGGAGTAGAAGGGAGGGGTGGAGGAGGTCTGGAGGGTGCGAGTGAAGCAGCCCATGTAACCCGGGCTAGACCAGGGGTCCACCAATGCAGCCGCGGGAGCGAAGAGAAAAAAAGCAAACACAAATAACATTTCTAAAATGGTGTTAAAAAATATAAAAACCACCTTTGGGAGGGGGATGAGAGATAAATTAGGGGAGATATAGGAGTGAGCGGAGGAAGATAGAGAGCAGGGAAATTTTTCCATTCTCGATCTTTCCCTTGGCGACCCCCCTCATTCCGGCGGTCCCTCCTTCCTGGGGCCGGGGGTCCAGCGGGGGGGGGGGGGGGGTTTCCGCTGCCTCCCTCTGCATCCTTGAGTTCGTGCCTCCTCTTGTCCCTCGCTCGGTGCTCCTTCGTGACTTTTCCTACGGGAGTTCCCTCCCTTCTTTCGCTCGGTCCGGTTCGCTGTCCGGGCCCCCGCGTTCTCCGCCCTCGCTTTCCGCTCCGCCGGTCCTTTGGGTTGGTGCGGTTTCCGCTGTGCTCTTCCCGTCCTCTCCCCGTGCGCGGGCGTTGGTTTTCCCCCCTTTTTCGTCCGCTGCAGCCTCCCCTTTGCCTGCTTCTTTATTTTTACGAGACTGACTCCCTTCATTCTTTTTAAAAGGGGTGTCCCGCCTGCCCCCCCCCCGCCCCTACCGGACCGCGATGGGGGCCCCCCTGAAATTTTTTGGGGTTTGAATCCTCTGCACGTGCACCAGGAGGAGAAAATAGGAGGAAGGGCCAAAGTAACACAAAAAAGAATTATTTCAAAAAGGCATTGTTTATTATCACGAGGCATCAGCTATCTCGATAATATTGTAACTCAGTAGTGCACGGCAATTACAAGTGCAGACTGCAGATAGTCGAGTTGTGCAGAGAGAACTTGAATAATACAAACAAATCGCTAGAAGAATGGGTCGACACTCGAAAGGGGCGTTTCTAAAAAGGCAATATAATTTGTTACTTTCGTAACCCTCGCTTCGCACCGGGCCTCCGGCCCGGTGCGGCTCCGCGAGCCGGCCGCGTAATCTGACAAAATATAATGACGTGTCGGTAACCACTTCCGCTATTTGAATATTTAATGTTCAGCGTTCTATAGATCTATAGTCCTAGAAGGTATAATGTTGTTAGATTGTTCGCAAACACACAGCTCTTCCCCTAATGTAAATGAACAATGAACAATGAATATTGTAACGCTCACAAATTGAAATGCTCGTGCCTTTTTCAACAAAAAAACATTAACTTCTCGAGAAAGAGAGACACAGCCGGTACATCCCCCGTATATTTAACTTACAAAAACGGGAACATCTCGGGCATTATACTTTTCCGATCCAAGAAGTTTATCAATAGCAAATAGACCGGCCTTGGCATTCAGGGTATCAAATATAGTTTCTACCATCAATATGTGCACTCCACCATCTAATAGAGCTTCAGCTTGTTCCCGGTATGCTTCCACCATTTCATCAAATGCTGGGTGATGAGGGGAGTTTAGTTAGGTCTGGCGGGAGGTCAAGAAGGGACAATCAAAACTGGAGGGGTCGAGAAATATAAATATAAATAATAACATACGGTCGGAGTCAAATACAAAATACTGTTAATTTCCTACATCGGGGGAATAGAAGTTTAACCTCCCGGTAAATCTGGGTCCAACTGTATATGATCCACTTTCTTAGTACCACAAATTGCAGCCAGGAGGGGAAGATAAGTAGAAAGATAAAAACACAACCTACTTATATTCCGATATGCAGGATTTTCCACCGATGGAGATAGGGACAGTGTTTTGTTTGTTGGACCCAGTACCCCGATCACATATTTCCTCTCTCCTGTCGCCCGGGTCGCCTCCTCAGCTGCTTCAACTGCCACACGGGCTGAGGATAGATTTAGTTCCGCTATCTGCGGGGTGGAAGACGTGAGTTCGGTATGCAGTAGAAGGGGAGAAAACAGGTGTTCAACTAGTGGAAGTAAAGTACGCCAGCAGGGATAACATAATGTTACCGGTTTGTTCACTTACAATATGCTCCATTTGGTAGTCGCCCATGGCAATACTGGTTGAGTTGAAACTGTTGGTTGAGATAAAATCAGCTCCAGCATCCAGGAACTTCTGTAACGAGAGGGGTAGTGGTAGAATAGTCAATAGTCAATTCCCCTCAGAGCGAGGGGGTAAAAATAGGATTCAATCGATCACGTGATCGAAGGGCAAGAAAGTAAGTTTCAGCTGTGATCTAACTTCCATCTTACCGTGTGTATTTCCTTGATAAGATGGGGCTGGAGTAATGGACAGGAGATCATTGTTCCCTGATACTGGACATGGATGGTCTTTGAACTGCTCACCTGTAATATCATGGAGAGTGGTGAGAGAGAGAGAGAGAGAGAGAGAGAGAGAGAGAGAGAGAGAGAGAGAGAGAGAGAGAGAGAGAGAGAGAGAGAGAGAGAGAGAGAGAGAGACAGAGAGATATACCTCTAAAGTCGGGTTCTGTCAGCTCTAGTTCCTGTATCATTGTCCCCATTGCCCCATCCATATACATGATCCGGTCCGTCAGGAGGCATCTCAAGTGTTCTGAAGGAAGGGAATCGTTAGTGGAAGAGGCTAAAAATAAATTGATTTGAATATCAGAAATATCTCTGGAAGTGGAATATGCCAGATAACAACTGCAGCTCCCAACTTCGCCCACTACAACAGATGGTACCGCAGTCCTTCTGGATTAGCAAAACAGAGGCTACATAACTTGTTTCGAATTTGTTATGGTTTTATCCTGCTTCTCTAGTCTTCACAGGGGCTCTCTTGCACATATAGCATGCTTTTATGAGAGCTTGCGTGTATAATAGTAAGAGTTTGCGACTTGCGTATAACAAAGAAAATTCTCGATGGAGCGACGGAAAGCTTATAAAAGTTTAGAACAATATGAAGAAAAAATCATTCTTGGTGCTTAGCAGAATAGAGGCGCCCTTATCTACCTACTAAGAATATGGTTACTAAGAATATGGTTACTAAGAAATGAGCATTTTTAGTGTCCTATTCTTGGTCTCACAAAAGACTCTCCTCTCCCCTCATATATATAGCTCTGTACGAGTCGTGTTGTTTATAATTTATTTTACTCTAAGGGGCCGGGTAGAGTTGCAAAATAGGTTATAAATTATAACCTATCTTGCAATTCTACCCATACAGAGTAAAATAACAGTTCAAGATCCCTGGTCCCTACCTGTTAAAGAGGCACGCATGATACTGCTGAAGATCGTGCAACAGGTATAACAAGGAGAAGTATAAATTGTGAGCTAGTAAGACGAGTTAAATAAACAAGAAAAACGGGTTTCATTCCTCTCAGCCAATGATGAAGCAGCAGTATCACATGACCCACCAATCAGAATGCAGGAAGATCACGTGATGGAGAGATTCCCTCTAATCCCATTATACCTGTAATCCCCAGCATGAGGGTTTTTATCGTGGTGTGACAGACAGACAATCTTCCAGCACTGATCCGGGGGATGAGGAGAAGGGGGCACCGGGCAAATCAGGAGGAGGTCCGCGGAGTTGTTGTTGTTGTTACATATTGTTACGTTCCTGTGTGGATAGTATAGGAAGGGAAATGAGTTGTTCCTGTGGAGGGAATGGAAGGAGTGTATTGTTCGCATAATAATATTGTAGTTTCGGAATAGAGAAACGAGAGTTTAAGTTTTTCAAATTTATTAATAAAAACTTTTCAATTTTTAACATTCCAAATAAAGGATACTGAAAAAACACTTTCTCTAAACACATCTTTACACACACAATCAATGCGTTAAAATATCACACTATACTTTGCTTCATGCACCAAGTCAAAACAACTCTCCTAGAAGAATGTTATTCATCCGACTTGGTATCACAGTCAGTGATTGTCTATTTGGTGACAGTATGCATGGCGTGTGCAAGGTAATCTACATTCCTACTGCTCACCCCGGCCACACTTATCCTCCCATCCTTGGTCAGATAAACACTGAACTCCCCAGTCAACCTTGCCACCTGATCTGGCGACATTCCAGTAAAACAGAACATGCCAATCTGGTTAACAAGATGATCCCAGTTGTGTACACTTCCCTCCTTCTCCAATCCAGACTTTAGGGCCGTCCTCATTGAGATAATCCTGTCTGCCATTCCCTTCACATCGACCAACCATTGAGAGTACAGGGCGGGATCGTTTAGTACAGTGCTCACTAGCCGGGCTGCTTGGAGTGCGGGAGAGGAGTACATAGGTCGCACCACAATCTTGATCTGGCTCTCCAGTGCGGCTGCCTCACTCTCACTCTCACTCTCACCGACGATGGAGAAGGCTCCACACCTCTCACCGTACACCCCCATGTTTTTAGCAAAGGACTGAGCAAGGAGAATCCTGTGTCCATCCTCAGTGAATTTCCTCACGGCATATGCATCTTTTTCTAGGTCGCCGCTAGCGAATCCTTGGTAGGCCATGTCAATGAAAACCAATAGGTTTCTGCTCTTAACGACCTGGTGAAAAGAGAGGGGGGGTTGTTATATGGAAAGGTGTTGGTGGGAATGTAAGCACAGCATCAATTACTCTTACAAAAGAGGAAGGTATCATTTGAGGAACAATTCCCTTCCACCCTTTTGCACGCTATATTCTATCTGAGAAGCACAGAATGATATATGTTTTCCAGTGGCCCATTTAACTCCAACCTGTGAGATCTCGTTCCACTGTTCTGGAGTGGGATCTACTCCGGTAGGGTTGTGGGCACAGGCATGCAGCAGAATGGTAGCTCCCTCTTCAATCTGAGATATATCAGACAACATTCCCTCGAAATCTAGTCCTTTGGTATCCTTCTTGTAGTATGTGTAGGACTTGACTTCTAGACCACTGTCTCTGAAAAGAATGATTTAGGATGGAGGTTAGGAATTGGAACATCACACATGTGCTAAACTGTGATATATATATTTCAACAGATATCTTTGCTTGTAAAGGGATTGCTGGTAAAGCGCTCGACAGGATCAAGATTCTGTATTTCAACAGATACCTGAAGATGGGAGTGTGGTTTCCCCAGCTAGGTGTTGGAAGGTAGATGGCCTTGGAGCTATGGAATTTCTTGATGAACTCTCCTCCAATCCTCAAGGCACCTGTTCCACTAATGGTCTGAGTGGAGGCAACCAAGTTCTCTGTTACTGCGACACTATCAGCACCGAAAGCGAGCACTTTAGCGGCTTGTCTCAGGTTAGGACATCCATGGGTCGGGAGATATTCATGATTGAGGTTTTGAGATACCAGGAGTTCCTCGGCAGAACGCACGCACGGCAAAACGTAGGGTTTACCTGGAAAGAAACACGGATAAAATATGGACTACAGAGTGAACTGCCAGTACCTACCTGAATCATCCCGATAAGCACCGACTCCAACGTTCATCTTGTTGGGGTTTGTGTCACGGTTGAAAGCCTCAGTTACTCCGATAATCGGATCTGGGGGTCCCATTGGTACATGAGACCAAAAAGAGCGGCTGGCAAGAGCCGAGGTAGTCTTGAGGGCACGGAGCAACATGGCTAAACAGAGAGGGTGTTGAATTTCGAGGAGAGACAAGGAATTTTCCACAAAATCAGATTTTTGTTTGTGAACTTTTTTCTTTCTTTTTTTCACTTGGCCGGGCCGCTCGCGCGGCGTTCGCTATTTTGTACGCTGCATGCAAGTGGCGCGCACAAATTTTAGGTTTCGCTGAGGCCAGGTGCAGTAGGGATCCCTAATAAAGTTGTGACTTATCACCAAACATGTGGTTCCCGTGGCGGCGCGGCTTCAAAATGCGCGATTGTAACTTGTCACCGCATGGTTTGCGCCGCGCCGCAGCTACGCGCAGTGGGAACCACGTGCGTTTTGGTACGCGCACACGCGGTGACAAGTCACAACCGCGCCTCCGCAAGACTACAGTGACAAGTCACAACTTTATTAGGGATCCCTGTGACAAACTTTTTAGTTTTTTTATTTGTTGAACTCACTTTTGAATTTTGAAAAGTGACTTTTCGAATATTTTCTTGATAAACTTGATAAACTTGATAAATAAACTTCATTACAGAATCGTAAACGGTGTCAGTCTTTTCAGCATCCCCCTTTAGCTCGAACCTCCAAAACCCAGTCCATGATAGAATTGTTGTTCCGGGTAGAATAACCCTTCACAGGTGGATTGTCAGGGAAGTGGTCCAGCCAACGGCCCAGCAGGATCTTGAACGTATCTAAGGTCGCTGCTGTGTTAACCTCTTTCGGCAATGTGTTCCATAGCCGAGCGGCCCTTACAGCAAATGAATGGAAGTATTTTGTTGAGAATGACTTCTGTGCTCCACTGTAAAGAGTAGGTACTTCGGCTCGGACGCCGAGCCGTTGATGATGGTAAAACCGGGTATTCGTGCTATTAGGTGCTGCACCATTGTAGATTTTCCACATTTGTATTATCGAATATCGCTCCCGCCGACGTTGTAATGACATAAGTCTTAGCTTTTTCAGCCGCTCCCAATAGTCAAGTTGTGCCATGTCTTCGATCCGTCGTGTAAACTGTCTCTGGATGCTTTCCAGAGCCTGAATGTCACCAATCTTGTAGGGCGACCACAGAGGTGAGCAGTATTCTACTTTGCACCTTATTAGTGACTTGTAGAGTGTCAGCATAGTGGTCACTGACCTATCTTTAAAAGCTCTCAGTGCCCAGGCGGCCATCCGTCGTGCTTCTGATGAAATCCTCATTACATGGTCTGTCCAGGAGCCATTGTTTGAGAGGGTGATGCCAAGGTCTTTCACTGTATCCTTTGGCTGTATTTCGTTATCACCTGGAGTCACATATAAGCTTAACTCATGAGTGAAAGGGAGTTCTCTGAGAAGGGACGTTCTGTTCAGAGTGTAGTGGATGACCTCGAACTTGTCCTCATGGAGTGTCATACAATTGGCTGCAGACCACTCCACCACACGCTGAAGATCCTCTTGCATTTCTGCTCCTGATTCTTCCGAGTCGACGCTCTTCTGGAGCTTGGTGTCATCCGCAAAGGTTCTGATTTTGCTGTGGATCACTTGGCTCTGGAGATCAGCTACGTAGATGATAAAGAGGATTGGTCCAAGTACGGTTCCTTGAGGTACCCCACTTTTGACAAGCTCAAAGTTCGATTTTTCTCCGTCGACGGTTACTGTTTGATACCGGCCAGTAAGGAAGTCTTTTATCCACTTTAGTACTTTCCCTCTAATACCTAGCTTTTCCAGCTTGGCAATGAGAATGGTGTGGTTGACACGGTCGAAGGCTTTGGAATAGTCCAAATAGATAACATCGACTTCATTTCCACTGTTTAACTCTCGAAAAATTCCATCCATGTGATCGAGTAGTTGTGTGAGACAGCTCCGTTGCTTCCTAAATCCATGTTGGCTGTCTGGTAGGAGATTGTTACTTTCCAGGTGTTCCACTAACTTATTTCGTACAACTCGCTCAAACGTTTTTAGCAAGTTAGAAGTCAGCGAAACAGGGCGGTAGTTAACAGCCAGAGTTTTATCACCACGCTTGAAGATTGGTGTGATGTATTGTTTTTTCAGGTTAGGGGGTGTTATTCCTTCTTCGAAGGACCGCTCCCAAAGAAGAAAGAGTGGTACAGCGAGAGTGGTTTTACAAGCACTGAGAATTTTAGCAGGGATGTCACCATCTGGTCCGGCAGAAGCAGGATCAAGCTCAGAGAGAGCTCCTTTGATGTCCTCTGAGGTAAAAATGAAATCCTCTAAAATCGTATTGCTATCCTCTACCCAAGAGAGACTTTTCAGCAAGTCTCCCCCGTCTGGATCACTGAAGGCACTGCAGTACTGTTTTTGCAGGAGTTCCGCTTTTTCAGTATTGTCCGTGGTGAGTGTTCCGTCATCACGTTTGAGGGGGGCGATGTTCGATTTAACTTTTGAAAGTCGTTTAGCGTAGGAGAAGAAATATCGTGGATTCTCCTTGATCGTCTTAATGGAACTGTGTTCCTTCTTTTCGATCGATTCATCTACAGCGTTCTGTATCTTGTCCTCAAGTGCTGTGAGTTCGTCTTGGAGTTCTTCAGTTTTTGAGATGTTAACGTTGACAGAAGAAATTGCTCCAAGTCTTGCTTTTAACTTCCGCCTTCTCCTTCTCAGTGGTTCCAGGGGGCTGAATTTTCTCCGCTGAATCTTCTGAGGGGTGTGTTTGATGGTGATTTGCAAAACAGTTAGAATGAAAAGTTCTTTGAATTTGTCACCAACAGGGTCTCCAGACTCTTCACATAATGTCTGCAGTTTGTCCCAGTCAACAGAAGCAATGTCCACATTCATTTCTTCAAAATTGGCTTTTGGAATGTCCAACCCTCGAAAACTCATGTGGTCCCACTTTTTGATGGTATCTGCTGTCTTCATAAGGGGGTTTATCACCAGGGTACAGTCAACTATTCTGTGGTCAGAGATCTTTGTCTCTTCAGTTGTCACAGTTGATACGTATTGTGGTGAGTTGGTCATTATAACATCCAGAATATTATTGCCTCTGGTTGGTTTGTCAACGACCTGAGTCAGGAAGTTTTCCTCGATGAAGTTCACAGTTCGTTGATAAGCTGCTATGTTAGCAGCAGCTGACGGTAGGGATTCTTCTTTCCAGTTGAACAATGGCAAGTTTAGATCGCCCATGATAAACATTTCAGGGCTCCTTTCATTGGACAGGAGATCAATTTTATCTTGGAGATCGTTCATAACTGTGATGAAGGACTGGTCAGATGATTCGGGGGGACGGTAGATACATGAAAACAACATGTTTTTAGCTTTACTAAAAGCCAATACCAGACTGCATTCCCGGTCACTGAATGAGTATGCATAGCTGATTGGGATGTCTTCACGAATGTATAACACACAACCTCCTCCTTTCCGATCAGGACGGTCAGAACGGAAGGTGCTGTATCCCTGCATTTTGATTTGGGCGTCTGCAATGTAGTTTTTCAACCATGACTCAGTTATTGCAAGGGCAACTGTCGGCGGTGAGTTTGGGTTGTTGAGCAAAACAGCCTCGATGAAGGGGAGTTTCCACCGAGTGTTCCCCCCAGCGGCTGGTGAAATACTTCTCCCATTTAGTAGGATAATCTTTGAGAGGGCAGTATTTGGGTCGGTAGTTGCCGATGTACTCCTTGAGTGAGGGTACCTGTTGGTAGAGTGTACTGCACCGGCGGGTGTGCTTGTAAGTGGTGGGCTAGCTGGTTGTGCAGTATTGACTCGTTGTGGGTTGGACCAAGCTGGGAGAGAATTTCTTCCATTCTGTCCGCTTGCCTCAGTGATTCTTCTCTCGCATTCCTGACCTCCTTCAAAACAATGCTCAGAAAACCCGATTGTAAGTGTCCAGGGTTTTGCTGCGAAACTGGTCGCAATGGTGAGCCGCTAAGAGGGAGTTGTTCATCCTGCACTCTCTCTCTGTGGTCAGTGGCGTGAGTGTTAGGTTGCTGTGTTGTCCTAACAACTTCCTGACGTTCTCTCCTTTCAGGGTTTTCCACTTTCCTTCGTGTACCCTTGAGGTGGAGATGTGGGCAATCAGGGTTTAGGCACTGCCGCTCCTTCATTCTCCGCTGTGAGCCCTCACATAATTTTGGATGCAGTTTTGAGCACTTTGCACCCAACTTACACCCATGGCGTGAGTGAGATCCGTACAGCTTGAATTTTCTGCAGACTTTACGGTGGGTAAAACGGCAGGTTTTCCCATTCACTTCCTTTTTCCCGGATATCCCGTGCCTGCAGTAGCCTTCTGCAAGGAATGTACAAGGGGCCGTATAAGATTCCCCAGCTGGTACCTCTTCAGCTACAACTTCTGCAGCAATGCCAGGGGGATCGGCGATTTCGTCTGGCACTATCACGGGTTCGTCTTTCCCCGGGATAACAGGTATCCTCGACATTAGATCGAGACTACTCTTCTCGGTGCAGGAGTGGCAGGTCCAGTTAAATCCCGTCAGTGGCTGAGTGATGGTGTACAGGGTGGAGAAGATTTTGGCAACTCCTTCACAGTCGTGGCTTCCCTGGAAACACATCCAACAAGTGAAAACGGGTACAGTGTCTTTCTCGACACAGTAACTTTCCAAGCAGACCCCGCACGTGCTCGGGGTATATGACCTGACTTTCAAAATACAGCGGTGAATTAGGACAGGAATATTTCTGTAGCCCTTGTCATTTTCAGTTTGCCGAATGTCTAGAGATAGGTAGTTAGCAAGTTCTTCGATGTACGGCGCACTAAACTTGGACTTGATCTTGATGATAACTTCGCTCAACATGGCGTCCACCTTGCATTCCAGCTTGTTGTAGAACTCAAGTACCGCTTTGGCGCGGGGAGGTGCTTCGGCCAGCAGAAATTCAGGTATCACAGTCCTCACAGGCTCTTTTTTCGACTTCTTGTCAGCCGACTTTTCAGGTTGCACTACAGTTGTTGCAGTCATATTTGTAATCAGCCTCCTCCGATTATTGTAGGGTCATACGACTGAAACAATTGAGGGGGGGTGCCGCCTCAATAAATAGTTTTACGTTGTAGTTGATGAAAGTTTGAAACTCTACCTTTCTGCTGAATTTTGCTAAATATTTAACCTTTATTTACCTTTGAATTCCCTTCTAGATGGTCCAGTCAAAGAAGCTCGACAGTAGGATACACAAAATTATCCAAGAATCAGTGAAATCTGGCCACCGTGGACTTTTTGCTGTGGTCGGGGAGCGGGCACGAGATCAGGTCGTCATACTCCATCATCTCCTCAGTAAGGCTACCATAGCAGCCCGTCCCAATGTGTTGTGGTGCTACAAGAATGATCTCGGGTTCACCACACACAAGAAGAAAAGGATGAAAATGATCAAGAAGAAAATTAAAGCTGGTACTCTCGATCCAAACAAGGACGATACATTTGAGATGTTTATCTCGGCCACCGAAATCAGATACCTGTACTACAAGGAGAGCCATAACATTCTGGGAAACACGTATGGGATGTGTGTACTACAGGACTTCGAGGCTGTCACCCCTAATGTCCTTGCTCGGACCATTGAGACTGTCCAGGGTGGAGGATTGGTCGTCATGGTCCTCAACTCGGTGAGCGATGTGAAGCAGCTCTATGATCTACAGATGGACTGTCATGACCGGTTTAAAACTTCTGCATATCACACTGTAGTGCCGAGGTTTAACAAAAGGTTCCTCCTCTCCCTGACTGACTGTTCAAATTGTCTCGTGCTGACTGACAATCTGGAGGTACTGCCCTTTTCTGCTAAAAATGTAAACCCTCCTACAAACCTCCGCCAGTCGCAACACGAGGAGCTTGGAAAACTAAAGGACACCCTGGCTGATACACAACCTGTTGGCTCTGTTGTGGGGCTGTGTAAAACTCTGGATCAAGCTAATGCTCTGGTTAAATTTGTGGATGTGATATCTGAGAAGGCGCTCCGCTCAACTATCACCCTAACTGCCTCTAGAGGTCGGGGGAAATCAGCTGCTCTTGGTTTGGCAATGGCAACCAGTATAGCATTTGGCTACTCAAACATCTTCGTGACATCTCCCTCCCCGGACAATCTGAAGACATTGTTCGAGTTTGTTATGAAGGGATTCGATGTGCTGGGGTTCCAGGAACATACTGATTATGAGATCATCCAGAGCACGGAGAACAACGTGAAGTCAGTGGTGAGAGTGAATGTGTATAGAGATCACAGACAGACCATTCAGTACATCAAGCCTGACGAGGCTGGGAAACTGTTACAAGCGGAGCTGTTGGTTATTGATGAAGCCGGGGCTATTCCTCTCCACCTTGTTAAGCAAATGTTTGGGCCCTATTTGGTGCTGCTCTCCTCCACGGTTCATGGATATGAGGGAACTGGTCGGTCGCTGTCTATAAAACTGTTTGATGAACTGAGAACGCAATCCCAGAAACTTGGCGGGAAGGCACTGAGCGAACTAAAACTAGAGGAACCGATAAGGTACAAAGATGGAGATCCTGTGGAGGCATGGCTCAACAAACTCCTTTGTTTAGATGCTTCACCCCGGATTATATCGGGCTGTCCAATTCCCGCTGATTGTTCCTTGTATTTCGTCAACAAGGATGTATTGTTCAGCTACCACAAGGCATCGGAAGCATTCCTGCATCGGATCATGACGCTCTACGTTTCCAGTCACTACAAGAACTCTCCCAATGATCTGCAACTGTTATCGGATGCCCCTGCTCATCAGCTGCTGGTGTTGTTAGGTCCGATAGACCCAGAATCAGCATCCCTCCCTGAGGTTCTTTGTGTGGTGCAGGTGTGTTTTGAAGGTCAGATTAACAAAGCTATCGTTATGGCCGAGTTGGAGAAGGGGCACAGGTCAGCCGGTGACTTGATCCCCTGGACTCTTTGCCAGCAGTTCCAGGATCCCAACTTTGGAGAGTTATCTGGGGTGAGAGTGGTCCGGATCGCCACACACCCTGACTTCCAAAGTATGGGCTATGGAAAACATGCCATCAACCTACTGAGCCAGTACTACCAGGGAAAGATAGCGACTAGCGAGTCTAAGGACGACCAAACTCTACTTGTATCACTGAATGAGCGGACACCAGAATCGATTGATTATATCGGGGTAAGTTATGGTATAACCCCTCAACTCCTTCGGTTTTGGAAGCGACAGAAGTTCCAGAGTGTGTATCTGCGGCAAACACCGAACGATATAACGGGAGAGCACACCTGCATCATGGTCCAGAGCTGGGGACAATCCTGGCTGAACGAATACCACTCGGATTTCTCTTGCCGGCTGCTGAACTTGCTAGGTTATGAGTTCAGAAAGCTCCCTCCTCAAATGGTTCTTAATCTTGTAAACAGTAGTGGGGTACTCAATACAGCACCTGCTGGTAGTGAATCGTGGAGTGGGGTAGTAAGCAAGTATGACTTTAGAAGGTTGAAAAGTTATACTGACAACCTAACTGATTATCACATAATCCTGGATCTGGTACCAACTGTTACTAAACTGTACTTTGGGGGAAAGATCAACCTGAACTTATCCCCGCTCCAATCATCAATTCTCATATCCCTGGGTCTACAATACAGGAGTGTTGATCAAACATCCACCCTCTACCCAGAGTTGGAAACCAGCCAAATTATGGGGATCTTCAAAAAGATCATGAAGAAGACCGTGACACACATGGAGGAGGCATGGAAAGCTGAAATTAGCTCTGAGATGATCACTCCCTACCAGTAAGGTTCCTAACGGTGCCCCACTGTCAACCCTTGCTGAGGAGCTGAACAAGGCTGAGGAGGAGTTCAAAGCGAAGGAGAAAGAGAACAGGGAGAGAGGTGAAGGATCTGATTGGACATGATGATGAGTTTGCGATAAAGATGGATGATGGAGATGTGGGGGATGTTGCTCTCTCTGGAAATACCATTATATCCGTTAAGAGGACTGTGAAAGCTAATGGAGATGCGATGTTAGAGGAAGAGGGGACAGGGAAGAAGAAGAAGAGGAAGAGTGAGGGAGGGGAGAAAGTCAAGAAGAGGAAAGCGAAATTATAACGATCTTTTTAAGTGCATCTGACACACAGTTTTTTATATGCTTTTAGTGGGGGAGGATGGTAATTTATTATTTTATTCAGTAACACAATAACTGTTGTTTTATTTGACTGAAACCCACAATCTCAACTCTGAATCCCAATTATAACCCTGCCCACTCCCCTCATTACCTCATCGACCCCCAATGGTATGTTGAGTCAACATACAATATAATTCTACATACCTCTTAATGATAGGCATGTAAGAAGGTGGTGGGTAGCTGCAGTAGTAGTAGTAGGGCGCCCCCAATGTCTAATGTCTTCACTTGCTTCTGATGCTAACATACAGGTACTGTAATTACCATGGTTACCATGGTTACCATGATGATGTCATAACGGCTACATGTTTAGTCTAGTTACACTGATTTGATTCAAGTGAAGGACTTTTCAGCAAACAACAGTTGAAGTTTTTAATCTTGTATTGCGTCAGATGCCGAGACAAGATAGGTGCTAGATTATATCCCCCACTCAGATATCAAGTGATGGGACGATAGTGAACGGGTTTGTAGCGGGGCTGGCTGGGTCCACCCTGTATGATGAGGTGGTCCAACAACAACAACATACCCCAACTAGAACTATCCGGCTATCAGCCAACTCAGGATCCTTAGACGTGAGTATACACTATACCATCCATGTGGTTTGACAGATCTCTCCCTGCCTAGTTAACCTGCCCGTTGGCATTTAGATTTATAGTTTGTACTCACAATAAACTAGATCTGTGTGTTGTGAGTTATATTGCGAGAATGTGTGAATCACTTTGTAATACAAGAAAGTAATGTGAGAATATAGTACGGTACTGCAATACACATACACCAGGTGTTCAAGACACATAGTTTTTATTGTTAGTTTACTGAAGAGTTAGTGTATCTCATTTCCCAGGTCTCTCAATCCCTCCCAATGAGCCATAGTCGACAACCTGCACGAACCGCCACCAACTCTCTTTATGTTCAGAAGTGTTACTACACCCCAATAACCCCCCTCTCTAGGAGTGTGATTACACGGCATCTGTTGTGTCTATATCTGAGGAGTGTGTGCTGGAGGAAGAGGACATTGTAATAGAGGAACAAGAGGGAGAGATAGAGTGTGAGGGAGAAGAGGAGGATGACTTCTCTATGAGGATCAGCCAGGGATCAAATTACCCATCAAAGTTCTCCCTCCTTAATCTGTCATCTGGTTAGTTAGAAGTTTTTACTGGAATAAGTTAGAAGTTCTCACTGGAATTACTGTTCTTAGAACATCATTCCACTCTTCCATTATGAATATCAGTTCCACTGTATGTTGTTTTCAAAAGAAACTCTCCCTTTCGGGTTAGAAGCATACCAAAACTGTTGAATCACAACTGCATTGCCATGATTCATTTTACTGCTACAAAAATGGTATAATAATCCTCACTTTCTATCTCCTCCCTGTTTCAGATGAATTTGACTCGTCTAGCAACGCTAGAGATAACTAACTGTTCAACAGTTGATGTTACAATTGATGATCAAGGGGAGTACTAAAGACAAGGAGAGAATTGAAGACAAGATGGAGGAGAGAACGGAGGAGGATGCACTTGTGTTCTCACCTGCCTTCTTGTAGTAGCTTTGGAGATTTTCAAGGGGATGAGGAGGACAAAGAGGACGCTTCAGATTGCAGGTACAATTATTGTTTTTAGTCTCTCGCGGTCTCGCCTTTGTTATAAAACTCCTATTCTCTGTTTTAATTTGAACCGTTCGTCCCATTCATGCGCCTCAACACTCTGTATTGGCAGTGCGGATAGTTTTGGAGAGTTTGATTGTGTGGCTGGACCCCCACCACCAGCTGATACATCAATACCAGCCCCGGGGGAGCTAATAGGACAGTGTTACGGGTCCCTAACTCCCGCAAACTACTTTGTTCTTCATTCCAGCCCCAAGAAGATATTAGACAACAACTTCATTTGGTCCCAGGTATAGTGGTGGCAGTGAGAGAGGATTTAGTGAGAGAGATGGTTGAGCAAGGCAAGTGTTAGGGGGCTTGTTTTATCTAGATCTAGTCACCTGTCACTCCTCTCAAACAAACAACACCCCTCAGGCCAGATCAAACGTTACGAAACCCTCCTACTCCTGGGACAAACTGAAACTAAACTCTTACCTTCTGGGGGCACTCTCTGTCAGACAACCAATCAGTTTAAACAGGCTGAAACAGAACTCATCCGTACTGAGTAACAGTAGTAGTTGTACACCTAAAACCCCAACTACATGCCTCTCTCCTGATATCGTGTTAGATGATGATGAAGAGGAGGTGAGTAAATATTATAATAATTGATGAATTCTAATTAGTTTTAGTTAATCCTCCTTTTCTTTATTGACTATTGTCCCTTCTCAATATATTATATTTCTATGCTCTTACTCCCCCATCCCCCATTTTATCACCCCCCCCCCCCCATTTTTCCACCCTACTCCCCCCAGAATGTGATAGAGGACTGGCAGAGTGACATCTCCTCAACATCATCCTCCGCAGCACCAAACAACAACAATACCCCTGACAAGGGTTGCTGGGGGGGTTCCAACCTATTTCGTGTACGTTTGTACGGAAAAAAACACGGGTTTCCTCAAACAAAAAAATACAAAAAAATACAAAAAAATACAAAAAAGTACAAAAAAATACAAAAAAATAAAAACAGTTTTATATGGTAATTTACCATTATTGTTCGAACTTTTACTGTTTTTAAACATTCTTCCACGCTATTTCACGCAATTTAGCACAAAATATATACATATTTTACATATGTAGCATGCCAAAATCGCGAGAGAAATTTCCCCGAATCGCAATTTCTTACCGAGAAAATTTTCTCGAATCGTATTTTCTAAGCGAGAAATTTCCCCGAATCGCAATTTCTTACCGAGAAAATTTTCTCGAATCGTATTTTCTAAGCGAGAAATTTCCCCGAATCGCAATTTCTTACCGAGAAAGTTTTCCCGAATCGTATTTTCTAAGCGAGAAATTTCCCCGAATCGCAATTTCTTACCGAGAAAATTTTCTCGAATCGTATTTTCTAAGCGAGAAATTTCCCCGAATCGCAATTTCTTACCGAGAAAATTTTCCCGAATCGTATTTTCTAAGCGAGAAATTTCCCCGAATCGCAATTTCTTACCGAGAAAATTTTCTCGAATCGTATTTTCTAAGCGAGAAATTTCCCCGAATCGCAATTTCTTACCGAGAAAATTTTCTCGAATCGTATTTTCTAAGCGAGAAATTTCCCCGAATCGCAATTTCTTACCGAGAAAATTTTCCCGAATCGTATTTTCTAAGCGAGAAATTTCCCCGAATCGCAATTTCTTACCGAGAAAATTTTCTCGAATCGTATTTTCTAAGCGAGAAATTTCCTCGAATCGCAATTTCTTACCGAGAAAATTTTCTCGAATCGTATTTTCTAAGCGAGAAATTTCTCCAAATCGCAATTTCTTACCGAGAAAATTTTCTCGAATCGTATTTTCTAAGCGAGAAATTTCTCCAAATCGCAATTTCTTACCGAGAAAATTTTCTCGAATCGTATTTTCTAAGCGAGAAATTTTCCCGAATCGCAATTTCTTACCGAGAAAATTTTCTCGAATCGTATTTTCTAAGCGAGAAATTTCCCCGAATCGCAATTTCTTACCGTTTATGTATAGCTGGGTTTATGTTCATGTATCTATGTATTATTTATACTTTTTTCACGCACCCACATCCTTCATTATTTTTTTGTATTTTTTTGTACTTTTTTGTATTGTTTGTATGGAAAAAAACAGGAATTTTGGATACTTTTATGTATGGTCCGTACGAAAAAATACAAAAAAATACAAAAAAATAGGTTGGAACCCCCCCGGGTTGCTGTAAGCCCTGTGTACCTAGTATACTACAGAAGAAACTCCACCGCAGATCGCACTCCTCCCCCATCCCAGGGAGGGGGACCCTTCATCCGAGCAATCGGTGCCAATCTAGTAAGTAGTTAGTAGGGATGTTCTTGCTTAAAACGCTTTAGGCGTGCAGCTGTCTTCCCCCACACTGTCTCCTTCGCCCACACCAAATTGTGTGTAAACCAACGGTGGAGGGAGAGAGAGGGAGAGAGAAAGAGTATACTTAAAGCGATTTGGTGACACTCCAAATATTGCGACACTATTGTGTATTTCTCCCGGGATTTTCCAATTCCTATTTCCAGGTAGCCCATTAGCGAAAGCAGGAAGTGCAGAAGGAATCGCCTCCTCTCCCACAGCATTTGATACAGATCATGCCACACGCGGTCTAAGTAGGCTGACTATGGAGGAGTTACAGGAGATGAAACAAGAAATGAAGGTACAGGGTGTTCTGTGTCTCAATACCATGAACCTTCATAACCCCTCTCTAATACATAACCTCTCTCTCTCCCTCTCTCTCTCTCTCTCTCTCTCTCTCTCTCTCTCTCTCTCTCTCTCTCTCTCTCTCTCTCTCTCTCTCTCTCTCTCTCTCTCTCTCTCTCTCTCTCACTTGTGACCTTCCTACTTATTTCCTGTACTGTGTCCTCATCTCCTAATATCAGGTCCTAACCCCAATTCCACTCCTCCCAGGTCCTAATTATGTTCTAATTCAACTCCTAAACTCCACTCCTAACCCCAATTCCTGCCAGGTGCGTGTATCAGAGTTATCAACTACCTTGATAGTAGAGTTCCAGTATCGGGGAGAGGCAGACCACGCTAGGGAAGTCAAGAAAGCCTTTGTATCTGCCTTCCTATTAGCTGAAGAAAAGGTACAAGAAGTTTCTAAAGTAGACTCTCTCCCTTCTTCTTCTTCTTCTTCTCTCTCACTCTCTCACACTCTGCCTTCGTAAAAATAGTGACGTTAACTAGAATCGTTTTAATTTGTAAAAACAATCCAATTCAAATCCTAATTTATCGGATTTTGTTTTTCAGAAGTCCCAAGGAGCAATAGCAGTTAGACAACGGTCCCTGTTACCCATAGTCTGTATGGATATGTGCCCTAGCACTGAAATTCTAGTTCTATTGACACAGTGTAAGTACTATTAGTTGCTCGACCCTCTTTCGCCACGCCCCGGATAGGGACAGGGACAGGGCCGAGAGATATAATGCGTACCATTCGATCAAAATGAGCGGGTTGCAGTGATCAACCTAAATATATTCCTAATTATTATGTTATTTCTCTAACGCATTCCGTATTTACAGTGTTAAGTGGGCTAATTAACGACACTTCCCACACGGCCGATCTTCTGAAGCACTACATTGTAATGTTGTGCAAGTCTCTCGACTAAAGTGGTACGTACCGCGCGCGCACCATATTGTGTTGAAAGTGCACATTGCAAGCATTTGTTGCACGCGCGTTCGTGGTGTTTTGATCGTGGAATTGGTACGTTTTAAACCCTTGTCAGCGCCCCTGATTCATCCTTTCTTCTCCCACAGGTTTTAACAAGGATACCACTGGGAATTAGCTATAGTGATAACATGGACAGAGATAAAACTCAAAATACTGGGTCTACATCATAAGGACCAAGACAGACTTTCAATAGAGATTGTGAATAGATACCTTTGTGTTATACTACTAAGTGTAAATAGTGTTAGATTGTTGTTATGATTGCGCTGGACGCCCCCTATATAATAAACTGTCACCGCACTGTGTTCGAGAGAGATCTAGGGCGAGAATTGTGTTGATGAATGGCGGAATTAAAAGGCTAGGTGCCGTTATTTTGTATTTTATGCCAGGGTACGGTTGTATATTTATTGGCAGGTCGGTAGAACTTCGACAGAATTTAGGGCAGGTCAATTTAGGGCAGGTCAATTTAGGGCAGGTCTGAATTTAGGGCAGGTCTGAATTTAGGGCAGGTCTGAATTTAGGGCAGGTCTGAGTACTAAGCATGTGAATGCGATTCGGGGAAGCTTATTAGCGGTGTGAGACGATACGAGATATGGAACATGATTCGGGGAAGCCAATCAGGAGTGTTAGACGATATGAGACACGATTCGGTGAAGGTTTCTATCGCTTTCCATCCCTAGACCCTATACCCCTCTCTGGAACATGATTCGGGGAAGCCAATCAGGAGTGTTAGACGATAGATATGAGATACGATTCGGGGAAGGTTTCTATCGCTTTACATCCCTATAAGCCATTGGTTAGATAGCAACATGGGACAGCCCTACCTTTGTAGACTGTACCCATGGTGTACAGGCGGTATTATTATTATTATTATCCCCCTCCTTGTTCGCTATGTCTCTCTTTCTTTCTCTTTCTTTCTCTTTCCTTTTCTATGACAGGAGAAAGAGAGACATGGAGAAAGATAGATACCCTTAACTTTTTACCGATAGTCGAGATAGAAAGACTGTTGAGCTGCTCCGAGGAAATTGGTTTCGCCGCTTTCCCATCAGGTAGATGTAGGCAGCTCTCGGTCGGTGGCTAAACATTGTCTTTTCTCTCTCGGTAAAAAGAGCCGCCTACATCTACAATTCCTACGTGCTTTCCTAGCAGTCAAACAGTTAAGGGTATCTCTCTTTCTCCCTCAGAGAAAGTAAGAGAAATTGAAAGAGAGACAGAGCGAACAGAGAGGGGGATAGGGTCTAGGGATGGAAAGTGATAGAAACCTTCACCGAATCGTGTCTCATATCGTCGAACACTCCTGATTGGCTTCCCCGAATCATGTTCCATTATATCTCGTATCGTCTCACACCGCTTATAAGCTTCCCCGAATTACATTCACATGCTTAGTACTCAGACCTGCCCTAAATTCAGACCTGCCCTAAATTGACCTGCCCTAAATTGACCTTCCCTAAATTCAGACCTGCCCTAAATTGACCTGCCCTAAATTCAGACCTGCCCTAAATTGACCTGCCCTAAATTCTGTCGAAGTTCTACGGGGGGGTCGTCATGTTAATTTTGTTAATGTTTTGTTAATTAACAAACGACCCTTGGTGAAACATTAACAAAATTAACAAAATTAACAAAATTAACAAAAATCGCGTTTTAGATGTTTTCAGTCGGTCTATAGCTGTTTTTTGTGTTTTTAGGTGTGTTTAGGTGTTTCTATCATAAACTCACTATCTCCCATGGCAGATATTTCATAGCTAGGATAATTGTTTGGATTTTATCAAAGGTTTTGAGGTAAGAAAAGAGTCATTATAACAAAGGCGGGGTATACGAGTAAAGAACACCAGTTTAATGTATAAACTGGTTTTTATGGGCCAAATATGGCTCACCCTGATTTAGTGGCACCCCGATTTAGTGGCAGGATTTTCCCCCAAAAATTTTTTGAATTTTTTTTGTGAAATTTTTTTGAAAATTTTTCAAAGGAATACCAGCCACGTCCGAATCGTGTTTCGAATCGGTGCATCTTATCGCATGTCCTGCTGCTAATTAGACGGTTGGAGATAGAGCTTAAAAGTCCGACGTCGACCCACCATAACTTGGTCATTGCCTACAACATGACACCAGTGAAAAGTCTCTAAACCATTCCTAAGTGGCTATAGCCATATGGCCAAAAATGGCTATGTGCAGATCTAATTATCCAATTAACTAATTAACCAAATGAGATAGAGACTCAATTCCGGCACCTACCCCCACTAATGCGAGGGCGCTGATCACTTTGGTGCCCCTGGTTTTTTCTCTACTCGTTTCCTAAGATGGTCTTTTAATTTTTTTCGAAGCTAGAAATACATGTAAAGGGTTTTGCGCACTCAGCGCGCGTGCACACTTCCGATTACCGTATACTTTTTTTGGGCATACTAGACACCTATCCGGACCTACTGGTGAAGAAATTGGCTTGTTAACAATTTTTCTGAAGATTTGGCCATTTTTCACTAAAATCACCTGACTAAATGAACAAAAATGTTCATTTTGGGCATTTTCTCCACTACTTAGAGCTTACCTATGGACGGGATCGTGTTCAGCGGGTCAAAATCAGTGGGTTACAACCGGAATTTGCTTTTCACCAAATAGTGAGTCAAAAAATTAAGATTCGTCCCTACTAATCCAGGGTATGGTTGGTCTTTTTTGGGTTGCACCCCCCCCCCAATTTTGACGCTTGGTAAACATGTGATTCAATGGCCCCATGGGGATCACTTATCGGTTCGTTCCGAACTGTCTAATTAGCAGCAGGAAATGCGATAAGATGCACCGATTCGAAACACGATTCGGACGTGGCGGGTATTCCTTTGAAAAATTTTCAAAAAAATCCTGCCACTAAATCAGGGTGCCACTAAATCGGGGGCCACTACATCGGGGTCCGACTGTATATCATTGTTGATTGGATGGGTAGTACGTATAATATTGTCAAAAATAACGCAAATATGATCTATTAAAGCGGCATTAAAAGCTTCAAAAAGACTTAAAAAAGCTTCTTTTTTTTTGTTAATAATGTTAATAATGTTAATAATGTTAATGTTAACATTTTAAAAATTTTCATGAAACATTAACATTAACATGACGACCCCCCCAGTTCTACCGACCTGGTGGAGAGAGATAATTGGGGCACATATAATATTACGATAGAGGGGGATCCCCCTCTGTTTACCCTAATAAACTGATTTGTGTGTTTGATTTATGTATTTCCCTGTTTTTAAATTAACCCGTAAAACTTGATATCGTCCCTTTTTAGAAGGTAAGACTTGGTCGATACACACAAGAACGATAGCGTAGTTCTTGTATCGATCCAAGTCTCTCCTTCTATTTGTTACGAAATGAAACACGCTGTTTCCCGAAAACAGGAACAAAAATTGGAACACTTTTCCACAAAATGACAGATACATTATACTGCGTGTTTCTCTGTACAATACGGGGGAACACGCACACTTCACAGACACATGGTGTGTAAACTCGTAATATGAGATGGTATTAGTGACGTCACACACGTGACATCATGTACCACCTTGTCGAACTAATAGATCACAAGCTGTCTGGCGCCCATGAGGACCCCATCTGAGCCCACTGTCAAATCGGGGGTCTGGCGCCACCAGCCAGGTCACAAGGTCTCAACCTCCCAGCTAGGGACGTGACCTTTGTATAACCAGCAAAATAAACGAAGATACGGGTCATATTATATGGCAAGAAAGTTGTATAGATTCCTTTAATAAACTCTATAATACCCATAATATAAGGACATAGAATCTAGGTTTAGACCCTATTCAATTAAATATAGGGATTTACGCTAGGAATTAACGCTATTATATAGGTCTATAATAATATGGGGTAGACATCCGGATTTTTTCGTCCCAACCGTAAAGGTTAATATACACAGAGGTAGAGAAATAATGAAACGAAACCCATATACAAGATATGTATATGAAACACTGGTGCACATGTTGTACTAATTATAATGACATCGTCCTAATACTCCTTTATTTACTAGACATAAAGTCCTAAAAAACAATTATATCAATCGGGGTACGCGTTTACACATCGAGTCACAGGGAAAATAATAATAATAATACTGGTATTAACATGACGTTATTCTCTTTTACCGAGAAAAAAAAACTCTCAAAAAACAGTCCCTGTTTTTTCGCCCAATCACTGCAGGTCCTCCTCCTCTTCTTCTCCCTTCTCCATTGGAGGTTTGGGCTCCGTTTCCGAGGGTGCAACCTCAATAGGAGTCCCCTCACACTGGGAGAAAGTCTTGCCGAGGAACAGCTGTAGGGGATAATTAAGATGGGGTTAGGGAAACTAAAACACCCTTTGATTTCTTTACTTCATCATGATACTATATGACTGTATCACGTTTCGGTTCGGGCGGCACTCTTTTGTGTTGGTAACGAAGTTACCCCTCCCTTGCCGGCGCCAATCTTTTGTGAGGCAATATGTGTTACCTGATTAGCCGGGAGGCTGCTCATTTCAATAGTAGTGAAGCCCAGGGAGGTATAGAAGTTGAGGTGTCGAATGTGCTCCGGACTTATATCCCAGTGGACCCCGCCAGACCCTGATATAGGGATAGAAGGTTAGAATCTCTCGTGGGAACACTGTCATTCAATAGTGAGGAGTAATCCTCCAACAAAATGATAAAAGGGGGGAATGTTGACTAGCCAGTGACCACTCACCCTTCTGTTTGAGAGACTCCATGACACATGTCACTAGGCTCTCTCCCATTCCTTTGCCCTGGGCCCGGGGCAGCAGGTTGAATCGGATGTGAGAGGGATACGGTCCACTTAGACACTCAGGAATCAACACCTGGGAGATATGAAGAATGTATGAACAGTATACACGGTAGTGAAGTAATACTTCACTGAAGTATGAACGAAACCCACCCCCACAAAACCCTGATGAGTTAACCCGGTCTCGCCCTCAGCTCTTTTCCCTTGCCAGGCGTATTTTACACACCACAGTCAGCTAGGAGGGATTGGATGGATTCCAACAAGTCATATAATACTTGTTATGTTCTAACCCTCCCTTTACAGCTCGCGAAAAGGGGGTCGAGCTAGGCAATAATATACCTTGGGTGGGTTATGGAACCCATTAGCAACCTCATCAGTACTCGTCCAGTTAGTTCGATCAGGTTGGGGTGAGCTATATTTAGCACACATCTTAGGAAGCCACTTCTCATACACATCGTCGTAAAATTTCTAGGAAAATAGGAAGTGGGTTAGTTAGGATTTAGGAACCGGTTTATTTAGGAATCAGGTTATTTAGGAATCAGGTTACGAAGCAAGATAGTTAGGAGAGCCAGGAGGGAGAGGAAGTTAGTGGATGGGATATTCGTTGCAATGTATTGCGACGAGTGAGGAACGACATGTTCCCAGTCTGTCGGCTCTCACACCGGGCCAAAGGCCCGGTGTAAGCTTACGCTTAACTCGACGAATGGACAGACTGCGTAGCATGGCAACTTGGTAGGGTGACTTCGCGCCAGCAAGGGAGGGGTAACTTCGTTACCAAAGATTTTACAAGGTACCTGTGTATCAAGGACTCCGAGAACATATCCACACACACCAGCATCGTCAGTTAGCACGTAGGCTAGGTCAGGAGATAACTCCAGGTAGGGTCCAACACCCCTGAAGAAGAGAGAGTTGGCATTTATTATTTAATTCGGCGAGGTTACAAAATAGTAAAAAGAGTAGATGGATGTAGCCTGGTGGGAGCCTTCAGCCTGTAACATTTTGAATACATTTTGAAACATGTTATTTATGCTAGTTATGGAAACAACAAAAAGGAGTTGTATTGTATTTGTTTTATAACCTTTTAGAATTCCAATGATTTTATAAATTATTTTCTCAGTTTGTGTTCTAATAATGCAACTCCAACGCCTGAACACGTTGTTATGTTCTATAACCCTCCTTTACATTTGTAACATTTAGATTGTGAAACAGGGTCGAGCAAAGCACGTTGTATGTGGGGAGCAGAGCGCAGTACTTACAATTATGTTACATACAATCGCAACTCAATACAATGACTCTCTGTGCGTATATGTGTGTTGCTGGCCTATCGATACTACATGGCCTAAAATTATATCTTACCACGAATCTAGTAACCTTTACACTTCGTGTTTTACATTTCTTTCTCTTACCCTCTTTTCCTCCTGCAATGTGCAATCCTAGACCGTACATCCAATATATCCCACGGAAGAGGGAGAGAGAGAGAGAGAGAGAGAGAGAGAGAGAGAGAGAGAGAGCAGTGTCTGTGTTAGCTTGCATTTTTACCAAAATCCTCAGCCAGTTTATCGCACTTTACACAACCCTAGTTAGCTGTGTAAGATCGACTCTGATTGCACCATGACTTGACATCACGCACATCTCCAGGACCCCCTCCTCAATAATCATTGGCCGCCTAATCAGGACCCCCCTCGGCGCAGTACACCACTAGTAGTGTAACTGCCAGAGGAGAGAGACACCATCAGATCAGCACCACTAGTATAACACCGTGTAAAGCTGTCAGGGGAGAGAGACATCAGATCATGGAGTGGTATTGGCACCTTCTTATAATCATCTTGGTTCTCATTCTCATTTGCCTGCTCCTCTATCTCTGCTCTCTGATGCTTCTTGCTGCAATTCTACTGGCCGTTATTGTAGTTTCTTCTGTCTTCTCACCCCGCCGGCGTGGTGGCAATAACTTTATATGGAGGTAATTTGCAAAAAAACGGGCCTACTAGAACGGAATATATAGCAATAAGAGTTATCTGTGAGAGAGAGAGGATGTAATTGACAAATCTCTACTAGGGATCGCCACGCATATAAACGGTTCTTATATTAGGGTGATTCATAATGATTGATCATTGGTTATTTCACTAAGAAATACTTGTCAGAATGAGATGCGGGTTGTTTTATCGGATAAAGGAGACGAAACATAACTGATTAGCACATTAATTATCTAATTTTACGGTCAATAGCATTTTTTGTGCCGATATTTGCAAAATTTGGTCTGATTAGCGTCTCACTTCCCGTTTTTGGGCTCCTAAAGTCAGCAAAATGTTTCAAATTGTCTGAAAACTTCACTAAACGATAGCATCATTACCATTTAAACAAAAAACATACGTTTTGTTGCCAGTTGGGGGCTAAATTTTTTGTAGAGTTCCAAAATACTCGTAAAAATAAGAAAATTTTGATCTGAAAAACAGCCATTTTGGAGATCAGTTTTAAAAAACCATACCTATCAAAGATAACGAATGATAACATCAATATTATTATTGATACACCTTAGCAATGCTTCGATCTAAGTTTTCTAGTGCTCAAAATATTAATTTATGAATATTTGGTCTGGCAAGCGCTGCCGGAAGTCAAAAGACGAAAAAATAACGCCATTTCTTAAAACCCTTGCCAGAGCCGAGTTTTAAATTTTTGTTGTTCGATTTTGGGCTCATTTTAAAGCCAAGACTATGGTCTAAGATATTGATGCGGTCACATATCAATAAACACTAAGATTTTAACGCCCGAGCTTGAAATGTGGCACCCCATTTTCTGACGTGAGACCGCACCTTCTACAACACTTTCTATTTCTGGTATCAAGATGGCGATATATCTTCAACTGGAATGTAGAAACTGTTTTCCAATCGCAAAATGTCCATACTAAACGATAAAGCATGTATTATTTGGTCCTGACTCGAAATCTTGGAGTTATTAGCCAAGGATCAATCATTATGAATCACCCTAATATTTTCCCTGACACTCATTTATTTCCCTGACTTCCCCCTCTCATTTATGAGCTTATTATTTGTAAACGATGTGTTGCTATTTCGTCATCAAAATATTTCTGTAATTGTGATTAACATGTAACAATCTCTTTTATCTTACATTTTATGTGCATTTCTTTTTATAAACATAATTAATATTCATAAAAACAATGGAAAATATCATTTCTATTGCACACTGAATTTGTACATTATATGCCACTATGTGGTTTGCATTTATAAGTTACTACAGTAGTAGTGCTATTTTTGTTGTCGATCTCAATAAAACAGGATGTCGACAGCTAACGTAACACCTTATTCCCCTTCCATAGGTGACACATGTATTACAAGGGGTAATCTACTACAACATAGCGAATCCAACACCATGGAAAAGGATCAGGGATCTAAAATGTTCGCCCCAACTCGATTCCCCACCGCCCAACACTCCGACTTCAATCTCCTCCTAATAATCTCCTTCGCATGTAGTTACTAGTGCAGTCCAGTGGCTATGGTACTGATGTTGTACCTAACAGCACTGACAAGTACTGTAGTGACTATGGGGTGGTGCGTGTGTGTCATATCGTATATGTATCTCAGTCAAACGAGCCCTGATATGGGACTCATCATGAGACATGGATAGGGGGTTAGTTGTTGTTTAATTTGTTATTTTGTTATTGTTATTTTCACTGAAAAAAAGTATGCTTTGTTGATGTTTTTGATGATCTCAGTCTGCATTAATCGATATTAGTTAGGCGCTGAGTATAGTCGAATTTTTATTTAAGCGACAGGCCGCCGCGCACTCAATTAGTTAATTGGTCATATCTCCGGTTCCTGATAAGATAAAGACTTGATCCTGGTTGCGTTGGAAAGATAAAAATTTTATCTTTCCAATGGCACCAAGAAAAAGTCGCTAGCTCATCAGGAACCGGAAATCGATTTCAAGCGCTGCATTTTGATGCGCGGCGGCCTGTCGCTTAAATAAAAAATTCGACTTTAGTTGTCTTGCTCGACCCTGTTTCACCCCACAAATGTAAAAGGAGGGTTATATTAGGACATTATTAGGACATAACAACTGAGTAGTGTATTACCTGTCACCAATTATATCAGGGTGTCCTGGAAAGAGGTGGGTCCCATCTTGACCATTGTCAGCATTTAGTAAACAAATCTTGTATAGATCTTCCTGTAATGTATAGGTGTAATGTATAATTGTATAGATCCTCCTGTAATGTATAGGTGTAATGTATAATTGTATAGATCCTCCTGTAATGTATAGGTGTAATGTATAATTGTATAGATCCTCCTGTAATGTATATGTGTAATGTATAATTGTATAGATCCTCCTGTAAATGTAATGTATTATAGGTGTAATGTATAATTGTATAGATCCTCCTGTAATGTATAGGTGTAATGTATAATACATAATAGTATAGATCCTCCTGTAATTTATGGGTATAATGTATAATTGTATAGATCCTCCTGTAAATGTAATGTATTATAGGTGTAATGTATAATTGTATAGATCCTCCTGTAAGAATGGAGTATAACATTGGAGTGGGATAACGCTTATACATTATCCCAACACACATTCCTGTAGCAAGATTCCTGTAAACCTAATTCTCACATTAGAAGGAATAGTACACCATTCTTATACCTGGTCATTCGGACAGTAAGGTCGGACAAAGTAGACACACGTAGAAGCAGATGGGTTCTCAACCGGTCTTTTGAAAGTTTTCTCCACGCTGAACGCTTCTGGTGGTAACAACCTCTGCAAATGATAGGGTTATGTTTAGAATCTGGAGAACAGGAGATGAGTGTACGCAGTGTTTGAAGAGAGAAGGAAGCCAGTGATCCCCGACAGGAAGAAGAGATGTGAGTGGCTAATTTTGCAGCAAGTCCAAGTTTTCTCTCACTGCGCGGCGCAGTGTAGGCTCCGCGCGGACATCTCTGTCAAATCTCTGTGTGTCGGGGCGTGTTCCAGTATAGTGTGAGATTGAGAGTGTACCGTACACTCTTTTATTACTCGCAGAACGGATACATAATAAATGGGTATTGTGTATTGAGTCACGTACAATACTAGTACATAATGAACATGGTACATACCGCTAGTTCAGCTCCGAATCCCCCTTGGAAGACCCAGGGTTCGGGGTCTCTCGGTAGGTTATTCTGTGGTAACTCCGCCTCATGCGCCTCTGCGTGGAGAGAGAGGATATATTACTGTGATAGTGTATGGAATTGATGCTCAGGGAGAACTCTACATAGAAACTGGATTTCTCCGGAGTAGGTTAAAAAACAAATCACGAGTTTAGAGAAACTCTAAACTCATGTTTTGTTTTGTAGAGAGGATATATTATTCACCCAGACTGACAACACAATTGGTATTATTTTACTTACCAACTCGTGTTAGGAACTTTCTGGCCCTGTAAAGTGCTGTTTGGACCTCCTTAATATATGGGTGTATCTCGTAATGGAGAGAGCGGTTAGGTCCATCTATCTTGGTTATAAGGTCATCAATTGCTGTACACTTTAGCTTGAATTGTTCCGCCTATAAATAGGACTGTCATGAGAGAGCGATCATCATTACTCTGTAGAATATCTCTAGAATGTAAGCTTCTATAATATATCTCTAACTACAGGCTGGCTTCACATCCCAAATGTTCTAACTGAGGTGCGGTGGTGAGATAAGGTATATCAATTCAAACTAAATATAAAACAGGGTATTAGGTCTTTACCTTGTTACTCCAGTCAGCGTCACTCTCATTCCCGTTACAATTGATTAGCCAGTTAAGCTCTAACAACATCTGGACAGCCCTAGAACCGTGCTGGTAGGGTAGGTAGAACATGTCACATAGCAGGAATAGGTCCTCAGCAGTTACAGGGACATGGTTTGGTAGTAAACCCTCAGACATGGGCGAGTCCTCACATACTGAGAGTGGGGGAGGGGGGTTAGAAAGAGGGCGAGAGTGGGGGAGGGGTGAGTGGGATATTAGAGGGAGAGTGGGGGAGGGGTGAGTGGGATATTAGAGGGAGTGGGGGCGGTGGGGGAGGGATATTTAGCGGTTTATTGTGGGAGGGTGGTGAGGGGATATTGTTGGGTTAGAAAGAGGCGAGTCCTCACATACTGAGAGTGGGAGAGGGTGGTACAGGTGAGGGGGATATTGTTGGGCTAGCCGCTAAAGGGCACTACTACTTTCGAGCAGGTCATCCTCCAGACGCAGCAATCACAAACAAACAGACAAAGAGGGTAAATCCTCACATACTGAGGTTTATTGTCGGTGTGTTTGCTGTTTTCGCGAGACACAACAACCCCTACTGATAGAGTTAGTCAGACTCGACTAGCGAATCACAACAACTGATGTATCATACACACTCCCTATTCTTGAGTACGGTGTACCGGGTACCCTCTTATCCCTAACTAGACTTCGTGCGCGATATCGTGAGAGTACAGTGCAGGGACTAGAGACTAGAGAGAAGGGGGGCCTCGTAATACTCTCTACTCACAATTTGGTATATTCTCGGTGGAGGGGATAGTTTTCTTGTCGCTAGGATCACTTCCAATACTCATCATTTCATGGTCCTTGTCAACTGGACTCTCCATACCACTATCTGCCTTGTCTGGGGACTGGAGTGGGAGGAGGATTGGAAAATATGTATCGAATTGGTAGACTTTTCTGGGAGAGCCATCGACCAAACTAAAAAGTTTGGACGGCCCTGTATTGGAGGGTTCTGTCCAAACTAATATGATTCATTACCTCAACCTCCATCGTTTCAGTATTATCAGATCTTAGGATCAGGGGTATCTCTGTGGTGAAGTTCTCTGAAATCCCAAACTGGGGCAGCCAATCCTGGACGGCGCTCTCCAGAGCTTTACTTGGATCATAGATATCCTCATTGTCGGTAGATGAGTCACTGACACTGATACGGGTCCAAGCAGCCAGGGTGTGCAGAGGGATGAAGTTAATCTGGGGGGGGGGGGATGGAGATAAATCAGAGATTGCCTAGCTAGACCCCCATTCTGGGTTTGCAAAAAAATCAAATCAGAGAGGGATGAGCAGGAAAGGAAGGGGTGTAAGATTATTGGACGGAAGTAAAGATACTAACAACAATGTAATAACTGGAGGAATTCACTGACCTCATATTCACAGTTTGGATTAGTCAGGACTCCTGACAGTAGGGGGACCAGAGCGGGGGATCGACCACAGTAGGGACCAAGGAACATGCGCCGCTGATCGTAGTCATTGGCGTGTAAGTTATCCCAAATTACAACCTAGTAGGAAAGTTTGTGTGGCTCACACCAGATTTTATTTCGAACGAGCACGATTTGTGAGAGTTCGGTTGATCAAAGGAAGTTGGACCAACAATTTGTTTTATGAAGGAGCAACGTTTGGTTTGATAAAGGAGCAATGAAAAATTCACGGATGTACGGGATACCTTTCGTTTGAGGACACTGTTAACCGCTCGAATCGACGCACAGGTTATATGTTTACTGATAACTTTGGGACCTGAAAAACATTATCAAACTAGAAGACAATCAGCTGATAAGAGAGGGCAAGCATGAGAGAGGGAAAGGGAATAAAAGAAAGAGAGAAAATACATTTCGTTTATTATTATTAGGGTAGAAGATTGCATATATTGGCAGTACAGTGTGTTAAATGTTTCAACTTCCTACTCAACACATTTTTTACAACCTCCCCCTCTCTCAGCAAAGATACCTCTGTATTACATTTCATTCTAACTTTTCAACTCCTCACTTCAACGCAAAATAGGGCCAATACCATCAATATCTCTAGCTCCAAAATTTATTCTCATCCCCATATTTCAGTAGTTAGCTCTATTCCCACCTATACGTATCTATATCAGGTCCAATATCTCCAGTATCTCCAGTATAACATACCTGTCCATAGTATTTCAATTCCCAGGTTCAGCTCAGCACCAATTACAGGCAGGTAGGTGGACATGTAGAATGAAGGCTGGCAGTACGCCTCACAGTACTCAGTCGGACAGAACATAAAACACTCCGGGGCACCCATTTGATGGTACACCTGGCCAAGAGAATTGTTAAGATACATCGAAGCAAATCAAAGGTTACTGGTTAGCAGGTTAGGGAATAGGGTCTACTACTATACAGGGGTTAGGGTCTAAAGTTGTTCTCTCTAGACTGGGTTATTTCCCGGGAGAGGGTATCACGATTACACAGCACGTGAAGATATGTGACGTCATGACATGTGACGTCACATAGGATAATATACTCCTGGTTTTGTGCCAAGAATTGTGAACTGACACTACCAGGTAATGCTGTTGCAGTGTGCATGGTACTTATCATATCTCTCCTACAACTGGGACAGTGTAATGTGTACCACCCCACCCGGGTCTGTACAAATTACCACACAACTACCACAGTGTTAATTAATCGCGTGTAATTAACTAATTAACACATTAATTAACTAATTAACACATAAATTACCTCGTTAGTAACATGTGCCTGAGCGTGAGCGGGAGTTTTAAACTTTTCCTCGTCGTCAGGGTGCAGTCGCGGGTCGATATCATCAAATAACAGTGCAAACGCCTCACAACCCAGACTACGGACCTGAAAGAAGAATAAACAAAGCTGAGAGGAGAGAGGGGAGTCATTAAAACTACGGGCCTGAATAGAGAACATAAGATGAGGGTGAGTTTAATAAGACTGCTTCATTAGATGGGAGTTATGCCCCCAGAATGAGCATCAGATTGCCAATAATCACCTGATTTAGTTTGTCAAGTAGAAGACGGAGTTCTTTCTCACTGCTAGCTATCATATCAAGTCCAGGAGAGAGAGCGTAGATGAACCTGAGAGAGCATAGATAAATCTGAGAAAATAAACAATAATCATATCCCCATCACCTAGCCGAGAAAACAAATCAACTCCTGCCATAAAATACAACCCAACTACAACATGATCCCCCACCCACAATTTGTGGGCCACAAAATTCATTTTGTTTTACCTGATATCATTTCGTTTGCTCTCCCCAATCAGTCTCCTCAGCTGTTCTTGTTCTGCCGGGCCATAAGGTACCCGCCACGCAGCCCTGTGCTTGAAGTCATCTTTTGGGGCGTACATATAGGTATCCATACCTAGAGAAGGTTAGGATTAGAGAGAGAAGACAAGCACTTTGGAATCTCACTTTGTTAATTTACTAATTCCTAGTTCTAAGCTCCTAGTTTCTAAGCTCCTAGTTCTAAGCTCCTAGTTCTAAGCTCCACAAGCTACCAATCTTACCGAAACGGTTAATCCGCGGGAAGAGATCCGCTCTCTGTTTCATCGTCCATGGCTTACCGTAAAACCCTGTAGAGGTACAATTTGGGAGAGAGAAAGATAGAAAGATAGAAAGATTTAATTGAGATACAGAATCTGACAAAAAATTCAGAAAGAGGTAACATACCCTCAACAACTCCGCAGATGAACGGTTTGTCAGTCATCACTTACATATCTGGACACCAAACTAAATAAAGGGGGAAGATGGAGAATAGAACAATATGGGGACGGGATGGGGGAAATGTGTGTAGTGCTGGTAGTTAGGGGCGTGAGCATTATAGAACGAGTCGTTAGGGACTGCAGGAGAGAGGGACTGCAGGAGAGAGGGACCAGGAGAGAGGGACCAGGAGAGAGGGAAAGTACAGCTTAATGCTTATCTCACACAATAATACTTACAACAGGAAAAGATGTTTTGCGGGAGGATAAAAAAGTTAGTAGTTGTACAGTTTATATATGTGATTTCAAATCTAGTGGACACACACACACACACAAACAGACAGACAAACACCCATAAATCAAGATTCATTTCAAATCAATAATCAAACAACATGGCGAAAAGAAACCATGAATATATCATATCATGCTTTGGAGAGAAAGAAAACAAACGTTACACTCCCTTTCTCCAAAATCTCTCTATATGTTCATCAGTATTCCTTGTCACCCAAACACGGACAATATTTGTCATAATATATTATATTATTCAGTTTCTGACTTTTGCAGACGAACACCGCTCTTTTATGTTTACAACCTTACATTTTCTCTATCTCTGTATCCCTCTCGGTGATCAAATCTCGAACCTGTGATCAGGGTTGGGTACGGTGTCCCCCTTTACCTCTCTTCAAATTCTATATTTTATCTTACGCTCTAGCCAGAATACTTTTTCAATCTTGTGTGCGTCCCATTTTAGCACGCAAGATCAGAGGGGGTACACCGTATTCAATGATATCATGGATTATCAAGAGCGTAGTTGAGCTGTTCGTGCATAGTTTCATTTTCACTCTTCAATATTGTCAATCTCAACTGTCTCTCCTCCTTCTGGGCATTCAAAGACACCTCAATCTGTTTTGATTCCTTTAACTTCTCTGACAAACTCTTATAAACACTCTCTTTTCTTCGGAGATGCGAGTTCAGGATCTGTAATTCTTCGTGCGCACTACAGTGAACTGAGTAGAGTTGAGTGCTTTCCGGGTTATTTGCAATACAATGGGGGTAGGGTGCGATATCATCAGTCTTTACCCGGGGAGGACCGGAAGGAGTTGATGAGGAGAGAGGTGTTGTGGGGGAGGGGCTGCACGACCCGGGTGTGATTGGGAATCGAGGGGGTGAAGGTACCGCTGCTACAGCGGAGGAGGGACCAGGTGCTATCACCTCTGGGGTGTGAGGTTGGGGAAGTACAACAGGGTCCTCCTCCACCACCTCCTCAACAACAGCCTCCCCGGTCGGTGGATCCTGAATATCCAACTCTGCAACACTTCCCATCAGATGACTGAGAATATCCAACAACGCCTCAAAATCGGGTCTAACATGAGGTTCGTGATTCCAGCACAACACGATAATAGTCCTAATACACCGTGGTATTGTCTCTGGCAGGGGTGGTCTTTGCTTCTTCTGGCTAACTGCCTGCATGACCTGGAAGGGGTTGAGACCCTTGAAGGGAACACGTCTCATCAAGATCTCCCACATCACCAGACCGAAACTGTACACGTCACACCTCTCGTTGTAGGTCTCACCGACAATCACCTGGGGGAAGGAGGGGGAGGGGTAACAATTAAATGTGGTAGAGTGAGAGGAGAGCTAGGGGACTGGTCACTAGAGGGGAGGAGTAACAATTAAATGTGGTAGAGTGATAGAGGGAGGTCACAGGGAGTGGAGACTTAATAGAAGGAGATGAGGGGGCGGGTTTAAAGAAACTCGAGGATGTGACGCCATCACCAGAAGAAAAAGAATTTTAGAAGAGCGAGGAAGGATAGTAATGCCACCCAAACTTGGTAGTGCTCAGTGCTATTTACTTGATAGATAAGACAAAAAGAGTCAAACTTGACAGTTCGAGTCTCGAGAAGCTAAAGCAATTAAAAAACCCCACCACAGAGCAAAAAGGAATTATCTAATTGACGGCTCAAAGATTATCTTTAATGGAGGATAGTATAAATGTTGCTCCCAACAAATGGATGACAGCTCATTCTAGCGCCAGTAAGTAACCATCCCCCACATGTCATTCAATCCCCACCCTTATTACTCACCTCCGGAGCCATCCAAGAAACGGTTCCCTTGGCATTGGACATGAGAGATCTAACATCACAAGCTGTCCCAAAATCACACACTTTAATATGATCATCCTTGAGCAAGATGTTACTACTTTTAAGGTCTCTGTGTGTTATAGGTTTAGGTTTGTGAGAGTGAAGGTACCCTATCGCATCCGCAATCTCATACCACCAAGACACCATGTGCTCCTTTTTGTAGGGTATATCCAGTCTCCGGTGCAGGAGATTGTAGAGAGAGTTCTGGGTAGCGAGCTCCATCACTATCATACACGTCTCACCCACCACCATACCATACAGTTCAATAATGTTGGGATGGGACACATTCGCCAGGACATCCACCTCTGTTTTAAAGGCATCTTTCTCCTCGTGAGTGTCGAATACCTTCACAGCAACATTTTCACCATTCCAAACAGCCAGGGACACCGTCCCAAAACTACCACGGTCGAGAACTTGTAAGAAGTGGATGGAGTTTTTATCGATTTCAGCTATCCGAGGACGTCCCTCTTGTGCATAGCTCCCTGATTCCATTCCCCGTTCATTTATTAACGCTACCTAAACAGTTGTATCGTATTATTGGTGTAAGAAACGGGATTGAAACTGGGAACCCTGGATGATCAAGTCAATGGCCCCGCGAGCGTGGAACCCTAACTTGGGCCAGGGCTAACAGATCGCAAAATAAAAGGGGGACAATAAACTGCTGGCCTAAATTGGGCGAAGTCCCCCTGAATATTTTTTTAAATATTGGGACCTTTTGAGCGGTTTTAGGTGATTTCAAGCCTCCAAAAGGGCAGGAAAACGAATTTTGGTTGGCAAACGTTGCTGGCCCTGTTCTGCGCCACGCGCAGCGCGGGATAAGGCAGCGCTTTTCAAGTTGGCATACGTTGCAGGCCCCTTATACTCCATTTTTTTTCAACTGTTCACCCCCCAAAGTCGTGCGCGGAATTCTTTTGCGCGTTTATCACATGTTAACGTATAGCGCGCGCCACCAAAATTCTAATTTTTATTAAATTTCAGTTTTTGGGTGAACAGTTGAAAAAAAATGGACTTTATAATATAATATAATATTGCGGGGGTGCGCGCATGAGGGGGCTGCAGCGCATTCCAACTTTTCAAGAATTTTGGAAAATGTGACACAAATCTGAAAATTTGAGTTGGAAGAATTTTTTCCGGCCTGGCTCGAGCGGTGCGGCGCTTCTGCTATCTCGTGAAACGCGCCAAAAAACTAATTAATCCGCTGCTTTTGCTGCGCGGCTCTCTTTTTATTTTGAAAATGGAATTTTTTAAATCATGTCTTTTTCACGTTTTTGACAAATCACAGCCATTTTTGTTGGCATGCGCTGCAGACCCCAAGTGCGCGCGTTTTCCACGGCTTCTAGGGCCTGTAGCATAGGCCAACCATTTTTGGCATTTGGCTTGTACTGCAGACCTCTCCTCGAGTCGAAATGTTACCCTTCCCAAAACCAATAGTGTTCATATCAGCTTATCACTAACTCACCATCTGTTTAAGTCAATGTAACAAGAAAATCTGCGATGACTGAATCTATCAGCCCGACTTCGTCCAATCTTCTGGAAGTTGAGGACAAACCTGACTCATCAAAGTACAGTAAAAGCTTGGTGATGGATAACGTCAACCAGAACATGGATTTTGAGAAGTCTGGACTCGGTGACAAGTTCAAAAACTCACCCCTTTTGGCGGAAAGAAAAGAGCAGAAAATAATAAACTCACCGCCTCCTATCGAACTGGGACAAAGCTCAGAAGAGAAAATATTGAACTCCGCGAGTAGTGGTCGAAGCAGTAAACAAGAATTCAGGCTGATAAATCCGACCAGCAGATCTGCATCTGTAACGTCCCAGGTTGAGTCACCTCCCCCAGAACAATTCCTTCCAGGGAGAACATCACGAACTAGGTCCAACAGTGATAACGATAGCCTAAATGACGATGAAATAAGAGATCTATTATCTGAGGAACCTGCTGATGATCATCTTCTTCCTCCCTCCACAGAGCCAAACTCAGAACTGCCTTCTGCTGAACCACCAAGCTCCGAACTGCCTTCTGCTGAACCACCAAACTCAGAAATGCCCTCTGCTGAACCATCTGAGTCTCTTCCCTCGCCTGCTCGATCACCAGACACAACACGGGTCATCGGGGATGAAGATCTTGATGAGACTATCTCCGTATTGGAGGAAATTGAGGCGGAGTGTGATAAAACTGATGATTCCCTGGTTATAATTCCTCATGATGACGCTCTAACTGGTCTCCTTGATATAAGCGAGATAGCCGATGATAACATTATTGACATTGGGTAAGTTTTAGTTGTTATACTAATCAGAGTGTGCCCTCGTTTCGTTTTTTCGTTTCCTTTCAATATGACTTATTAGTTTCGAATTATTTCTATCCCATTTTATTTCCTCCTAGATTTCCAGAGGAAGACAATTCTCAGCACGTCATGACTGCCTGGATAGATGAGAGTATCGATAACTTGAAGGTATGTTACTTAACCACTTTGGTAAAATATGAAGTTCCAACCTCTGAATTGTGAATTTAAAAGTTGTGGTTTTTTTGTAACTACGCAACATAAGGTGGTTTCCCCATACATCACTACTATTATACACTCTCTGTGTGTTTGAAATGTGATTCAGCACATGACCTCTTCCAAAATACCAAATTGTGGCTTCTTACCAAAAATATTGTCGTTAAGCCAGAATTATAACAGTTTTGTAATTTTTCATAATTATAATATTTCCGGTTGAGAAATACAGCGAAAAAATGTATCCACATAATTATTGGCAACCAAATGTAAAATTACATTGATTAGTATTTATTACTGTCCCAGACAACGTGAAAATTATCCCACTTTTTTCAGAGTATCCTGATGAAGACCTTACAGCGCCCTGCAAAGAGAAGGTTAGAGGGGACAATTTTTGTCCCATGTTTGTGCACTGGGGCTTGCTGAGTGTGTGTGTGTGTGTGTGTGTGTGTGTGTGAGCGTGTGAAATGTGACGTAAGCTGTGTAGTTTTTTACTGCAAGACAGAAACACACATCTTTCTCTTTGACACAATTACCTGGTGCCAGTGGAAAGCAAGAAAGTGAGAGAGAGAATCAGTGCGAGGACGTATTTTGAAACTACCCCTGGAGAAGTTCAGTTTCCTTGGTTTTTCAGACTACTCAAGCATCCCAATGGTCGTCACTAATGGATCCACCACACGGCCTGCTACTGCTCCAGCGTCTAGAACTGCTACCAAACAGCAAGCTTAACACCAGTACACCTACCAGAAATCCAGCAGTTCGATCCGGGACTTTCCGGGTTACTCGGAAGGTGCCAGCCAAGACCCCAACAACATCCTGGTAATTATCACCTGTCCAGATTTGGCAGTTTTTCCTCTTTCTTTCCTCCTTATTCGCTCCAAATTCTTAGATTCAGAATTTGTGAAAATTTACAGCTCACAGAACATGACAGACAGACAATCAGTGGGGGGGTTCTATTTTGGATGCACCAGCAAATATAACCAGCATGGAAACCACATCACCATTTTCTGTGTGTATGTCAACCTGCACACTCTGTCAAATAATGAGACATCCCTAATTTGCAGTAGGGTTATTATAAGAAGTGTTTATTGCAGAGATTCTCACAAAATAGGAAACGGATGTTAGAAACTGATGGAGGTGGTTTAGATGTGGTTTAGAAGCTGGAAAGTGGGAGAATTCATTCAAAAAAGTGGAGAGGCTAAGAAAGGGTTGAGTGTTTTGGGGGTGATTAGAGGAAAATTATGGACGAAGGAAAGTAAGGGAAGCAGATAGAAAAGAGCATAGTTTTCATCACCCTACGAGAGAGGGAGTGAGAGAGAGGGAGTGTGAGAGAGAGAAAATGTCGTAATGAGACTGACAGTGTACAACAGTTGTACAATCTCTCTCTTTCTCACTGTCGCTACGCCCTGATCCAGTATTATTTGTATCCAAAAGTTCCAGCTGAATCCGTATCAAGTTGATCACTGTGTGTGAATCAATATTACTGCACCATGATTATTATCATATATTCAATCATATCTAGTGCTTCCTAAACTATCAGTTCATTAATTTCTGTGTGTATATCAGTCTTGCCAGCTTGCTTCAGATCTGCTCTTACAATCCTATCTCTCTATCCCTTTATCCCTTTATCCCTCTCTCTATCCCTATATCGTTGTCTAAAGATCTCTCTCCCCCTAATATCCTGTTACGAGTACGCAAGAGCACAAACTTCCGTTTCAGTTTTATTAGGCGCACCCATTAGCCTCCACAATTACAACGTCCCCCCTCTCTCTCTCTCTCTCTCTCTCTCTCTCTCTCTCTCTCTCTCTCTCTCTTCTCTCTCTCTCTCTCTCTCTCTCTCTTCTCTCTCTTCTCTCTCTCTCTCTCTCTCTCTCTCTCTCTCTCTCTCTCTCTCTCTCTCTCTCTCTCTCTCTCTCTCTCTCTTCTCCTATCTCCCTGCAATGCTCTTTGCCTTTTCGTGTACTACGCTCATTGTACCCGGTCGTACCCTTAGTTGAGTGCATCTTTTTAGTAATTCATCGTCGTCTGTTATTTTATCTGATTTGTTTTCCATATTTCAGCACTTTGTCATGACTCTCGTTCAAAGATTATCATCCAACGTCCTGGTGATCATACTGTGGAACTGGTGGTTGAGGGTGGTTCAGCTGTTGAAAAGATGGAATGGAAAAGAGAAGAAGATGAAGAAGGAAGATTTAGATTATAATGAAGGCGTCCTATCAACTAAACAACAAGAGAAGAATCCAGCACTACTGATATCCCCCGTAAAAAGAAGGATTGTACAAAAGAGTGGTGTCAATGGAACCTCTGCAATTACCAATGACCTGCAAACTCCAAAGAAGGCCATTCCTCCCCTGATTAAAAGTGGTCCTTCTCTCGCGACAACACAATCCCAACTCCAAGACTAGTCCTGAAGGACTCGGCAGTGATCACCTCTGACCTAACGTACCCTCCCAACTACCAATTAACCAGAATACCACCTGCCACTCTGTGTGACACACCATCTGATCCCCCATCTGAGACTGTGTGTGACACACTTTCTGACTACCAATTGGAGAAACCTATGAAGACTGCTTCTGAGATGATAGCTGAGCTTACTGAAGAGCTCGATATTGAGCTGGCAAAGGTGTACTTTAAAGAAGATTCTGATATGGGTTCTGTTTCGAATTCTATTTCTCAAGAATATTCTGCTTCTGTTTCCGATTCTTTTTCTAAAGAAGATTCTGTTTCTGTTATGGATTCTGTTTCTCAAGAGGATTCTAGTATAATGGATTCTGTTTCGAAAGGAGATTCTGTGTATCCCAATGACGTAACAGAAGGTGATCCGCCCCTTAATATGACCTCTGTAACAGAAACCATCAGCGATGCTCCCTTTCCTGGCAGTGATCCAAGAAGCGAGAAAACAGATTTAGTCGTTACAGATGACATGAGCTGTGGAGGAATAGTCGCAGAGTCGGTTGAAACAATAAAGCCTGTTTCAAATACGCCAGTCGATGCTTCAGTAAAAACTCAGGAGATATCAATCCCATGTGATGAAGTTTCATATTCAACTGATCAAGAGTCGTTAGTTCAGAGCGAAGCAATGACGGGCACATCCCCGGACTTACCAATCCGTGCTAGTTTGATTCCTGACACACCTCAGGACTTACCAATCCAGGCTAATTTGATTCCTGATACCCAAGAGCCAGCAAACCAGGTTTCTGTTACAAATATAGGATCTGATAAGGCCCTGACAGACATTGAAACAGAGTTGAAGGAAGCCCAATACATACCCAATCTCTCCCTTGATAATGAATCACCAGCTGCTATATTCCAAGAAGTATCTAGTAGTAGCTCAGAGGAGCTGGGTTCCAGTGTTTCTCTGGTGGGAAGTGCGGGACAGTGGAGTAGCAGCAGTTACGCAGAAATTGAGAGCCTATCCGATCTTCAAGATGATAACCAAATACCAGTTATCAGCAGTGAGTCGTGTGTAACCCGTCATATAGACCAACATGTTCGTGAGATAATATCGGATGTAAGCCAGAAAGAGGTTCAACCAGTTGGAGAATGTGACATCTTATATTCGGTCATCCCTAGTCCCCGAAAACGGCAGGTTACCTCCCGGCGACTTCCAGCAGTTCCCCGGAAGAAGAAGCTAGTGCCAGCTGCAGCGCTGAAAGAGTTAGTGACAGACTCGCCTACCGCGAAGGAACGCTTGGGACGGGAATCGGTGGAGAACTGGCATCATGATATAGAGGGATTACGGGAGTTTAGTAACCTGGTTGGAGAAGAGGGATTACAAGAGTTTTCTAATGACAGCCTGGTTGGAGAAGAGGACTGGGAGAGTATGGGAGAAGGGGACAAGGAAGAAGGCTCAGCAGACGGGGATTGTGCTGATTCTCAGCCAGACAACTCACCCTCAACTGAACACCTAAGTAATGGAGATGTGTCCAGTGGTGACGGGGAGGAAGAGATGGGAAGAGTGTCCAGTGGTGATGATGAAGAGATAGGAAAAGTATCCCATATTGACGGGGAGCCAGAGGAAAATTTAGAGAGAGTACCCTCTCTCACTGATACTCTTCTTGCGTATATCACCAGTGAATACCCTACATTTGATGAAATGGAGGCCCTTGCTTCATCTGATCATAACTTTGATTTGATCCCTGGTGACCAAGAAGTAAAAGAAGGCCAGTGTTGCCAAGGTAACGAAACACTAAACGATATGGACGGTTTTAATATGACAACAGAAGAAGAAGATGGTTGTTACCTTGGTAACCCACTCTCAACCTCTGATGAAGACCTGGAAAACCTATTAAACAGTACCCTCACTATATCTCGAGAGGAGCGATTGTTTTTTCACAATGACGAGAAGGATTCCAGTGTTTCCCTCCCCGATCAATCAACGGACAACTGTCTCTTTGCAACTGAATCTTCCCCTGAAAACTGTCTTCTTACCCCTAATTCTGAGCCAGTTGTACGGGGCTCGACACCACTGATTGGGGATGAAGAGGATGAAGAGGAGGATGATATGTTTCTATACGATACCGAGACTGACGATGTATTCAAGATATCCTGGGCAGAGCAGCTTCAGTCGATAAAACAGGAAACTCATACCAGGTAAAGATTTTACAACCCTTCCAAATGTTTCACTTTCCACTCTTCCCTTTTCTTTTTATTTATTTCCAATTCCTACCACCCTATTTCCTTCTATGTCGTGCACGATAGGTAAAAGGAAAAAGGGTGATAGTTACATATCATGTCATGACTCATTTCACTACCTCACCACAACAGTCACTGGTGGAGTGACAGAGGGATAGGTGGAAGTGACTTAAAATAATTTTGGCCCGCAAAAAGTTTTTTCCCAATTCTCTCAATTTAAGATAAGGTGGAATTTCCCCTGATAAAAACATCATGTTTATGAGAACTGAGAATGTCTCAGATGTTACTTCATGTGTGAAAGTGGTGAACGTGGTGCCATGTGGCAGTACACGTGGCAGGGCTGAATTCAATTAGGCGGTAATAACCCGGTACACTCTCTCTCTCTTATTTCTCTCTTATTTCTCTCTTATTTCTATTTCATTTCTCTCTTATTTCTCTCTTATTTCTCTCTTATTTCTCTCTTATTTCTCTCTTATTTCTATTTCATTTCTCTCTTATTTCTCTCTTATTCCTATTTCATTTACCCTCTACTACTACCGCGGTTTTCTTTCTCTTCACCTCTACAAACTGTCTCCCTGTCCCACTTTGCCAAGGCGGTAAACTATTAGAGGCCTCCTCGGTAGCACGCACATTCACCGGAAAATAACTCCGGTTGTAATTTTACTGTCACGAACATATTCGTGTTTTTGGCTCGTGTTGTAATTACCCCAGACGTGGTATAACACGCAATTGAAAAACCTGACATGTAGTGACAGACATGATAATATGTCATAAGACTACTACTACTACTACATATTTGATATCTAATATATCTGAAGAGATATACACCATAGTCAGTGTGATATATCAGAGAGTTAGCTGAAATTAGTGGAATCTAACAAGCATGTTGTTAGTCAATAGGCCACTTGAGATCATTGTGTGCAACAACTCTCTATAGCTGCAGCACACAAGCAAGCGTAGCGGGCTTCACAGGTGGCTTGTGCAGATCTCACACACACAGTCAGAGGACTCTTCACGAGGTCCCCCAGGGAGAAACACACATACGTCATATAATACGTCACAGAGTTATAACTTCTCTTCTTCTTCTTCTAAAGAGTGCCTGGCTAGGGGAACCCACTAGGGACTATCACAACACAGAGTTATGATAGACGTCACAGCACCCTGATAGACCCTGATAGGATAATTGAACCCCCTGAAGAACCTGTTTCTGATAGTTTCATTTTGTTTACTTTTACATGCAACTATCCCCAGCTCCCTCATCCTTCTTTTTCTTCCTCTCCGTACTCATGTTTTTATGTGCCATTTCCCATTCGCAAAACATATACCTAACCACATTAGCTGAATATTTTACACAGGAGAGGGAGAGAGAGAGAGAGAGAGAGAGAGAGAGAGAGAGAGAGAGAGAGAGAGAGAGAGAGAGAGAGAGAGAGAGAGAGAGAGAGAGAGAGAGAGAGAGAGAGAGAGAGAGAGAGAGAGAGAGAGAGAGAGAGAGAGAGAGAGAGAGAGAGAGGCATGTGTTTCTGAAAATTGACAAACACCGGACAGCGGTCGTTCGTGTTTTGTGCTGGAAAACAGACAGAATAAAGGGAGAGACAGAACATGGGTCTTGTTTGATGACATCACGAACAGAGTCGTTACAGGTGGGGGGGGGTTGTTACAGAAAGCTGGTTTTACATATGTCCTCTGCATATGCAAAAGGGGTGGTTTGAGCGGTTTCAGTGACCTTCATGACTGTTTTTAGAATCAGTTAATTGGACACATGACATGCAGCTTACAAGTTTTTCAAGACTACAAAACTTGTTAATGAGGTCATAACTTGATGTTTCATAAGAAGAAAGAATTCACTGTTAGATCATTCACAGATGAGCCTAGATTGGGATTCAATGACTTCCTGGGTAGTCATTTCCATCCGTTACGTAATTTTGTCCTAGACCTCTTCTCTCAGCACAATCCTACATTCACACATACCCTCCTCTCCTCTTAGATTTGTCTAAATCTTTACACGGGCTGAAGTAGGGAGCAATTCAGCCAAGCACAGTTCAATTGACCTTGTCTGAGTTATATTATCTCGTGTGGTTCGTGGTTGAGATAGACGAATAGAGGTTGAGAGAGGGTCGTGTTAAAAACGCGATCAGCCAATGATTGACAGACATATTTTGAAGCGACATAATCCTCGCCATCTCTCTCACAATTCTCTCATCAACTCACTGAGTTTATAATTACAGACAGAGTGTATAAATGAGTTTCTCACGGCCTAGGAGATGCATATAATTGTTATAGACAGGGTCGTCAAACGAAGGGAGAGAATGAGAAACAGAATGCGGACTGCCGTGCGTTCCCATAATTGCTGCTACTCCTTCATAATTACAATCATTGCACGTGACTCCTTCATAAATATAGCGAATGATGAACATGATGACACATTTTACAATCATTGGTTTGTTCGTTCGTACAATTAATCTTTCTCTCTCTCTCTCTCTCTCTCTCTCTCTCTCTATCTCTCTCTATCTCTCCCTCTCTATCTCCCTCTCCCCCTCTCTCTCTCTCTCTCTCTCTCTCTCTCTCTCCCTCTCTCTCTCTCTCTCTCTCTCAATCTCTCTCTCTCTCTCCCTCTCTCTCCCTCTCTCCGCAGCACCGACAATTATAAACAGACATTATGTTTTGCATGTCGAAAGCACTACTCACGATTACCCCATGGGAGGGGACCTGCAACACCGCACACTTAAATCCCCTCCCAGCTTCTTTTCATTGCATGTTGGGGTTTTAAAAGCATCCGTGTTATTGCGTGTGAGAAAGTTTGTGCTAATTTATTGAGAGGGTGGGCTAGATTTTAGATCGGTCGAAATGGGTTGTATTATACGATGTCTTTGAGTTTTAAATATTCTTTTGGAGCACATTAGCCTGAATGAGACAAATTAGAAGGGTATGAGTGGTATCGTATAATATCTCAATCTGTCTAGCGAGGGATTCTCGAACAATATGGAATTCAAACAGACATACTCTAAGAGTTATAAACCACTAAGCTACCAAACCCTATTAAATAAGCTACCAAACCCTATAAAAGACGGGTAAAAGACATTATAGGTTTCAGGAGACGTATGATCTATAGAAAGTCGTGACTATTCGTGCTAGGAGCAGGGGGTTTATAGTTTCTGTATAATCCGTGTTACACCCTAGCTCAAGGCTATCAATCAAATCTTGGGTGGAGAAATGGGATACAGAATGTGATAGCAAATGAGTATATTCATCACAATATAATCACAATATTCCCTGTTTCAGTAATGCAGTGTCAACAGATTCCCCACTATCCCGGTTCTCCCAACCATACGAGTTTGAACAGAGGCTGGCAGCTAAACTCACCCTAGAGAGCATGAAAGGTAAGAGCTGTTCACGTATTTTTGATGTTACTGTTCGTTTTTTATCAGAGGAACGGTCAGAAAATATCAGTTCAATGATTGGTATACGTGAGCTGTCAGTATGTTTGTTTTCCGATAGACATTACGTACGTTACTGTATATATCTACCTGCCTGCGATACAGTGACTAACTGAATCAGTGAAGCTGTACGTGGTACTTTGTATTTGTATGGACGTGATATATACGTGACAAGAAACAGATGTGTAGTACAACGTAGTTAATGGTCCAATCAACTAGGGGCGGGGTAGTTATTTATGAGTTGCATTACTCGATCCTTTCCCGAGTCCCAACACGACTTTCGAAGAGTTAGAACATAGCGGGGAGCAGCATTAAATATGTATGAGTTATATGACTCGTTATAATTGTGCCACATAAAGAGATGTATAATACATGGGGCGTGTCTTTTTCCTTCTACCCCACAAAGTAGTAACAATTGTGTGTGGGCAATTGACATAACAATTACCTGCTACAGATTTACCCCACATCTCGCCCGCCCGAATGTACGACGGAAGACGACCAACTGACAAAGCGACAAACATTGAAACAGACAAAGAATCTGACAAATCAACAGCTATATTAACAGACAAAATGGATAACCCCATAGTTGACGAAACAGTGTCAGTATGTAGGTGTGTTTGTGCTGTCAGTATGTAGGTGTGTGCTGGCTGGTACTACACTGTGTTGTTATGACTACAAGATATGGTGGGTGGGTGTGATATTATAATGTGCATTTGTTAGGAGCCGGCCTGACTGTTATAGATGGGGCTGGTGAGGGGGTTGAGGACTCTTAAACAATTTCAATTATCAATTCTCTTTTTTCTTTACTCCATTATTTTTGCTACTCTCTGTGTCCACTGTCCATGCTATGTGCGGTTAGCCACTCTGAATGACTCAGATGGCTTGATATCCATTCATCAAACATTCATAGCGAACAGTGTGAGAGAGAGAGAGAGAGAGAGATAGAGAGAGAGAGAGATAGAGAGAGAGAGAGATCAGGGAGACCCGTTGGACACGCATATAACATGCATTCACACATTCCACTACAATATGGACGACACCATGTTTACAGCTGCGCATGATGTCCACTGCTGTGATACGAAGCCTGATCATCCAGGATATGCAGCTGTAATGTCTATCTGTCTATCCTCCTTTCCGCACTCTCTCTCTCTCTCTCTCTCTCTCTCTCTCTCTCTCTCTCTCTTCTCATTCCTGTCACTAACTGGCACGACGTGTGTTATTCCATTGGCCGAAAATCCCCGCTAGAATCGGACATGAAGATAACGTGTTGCTTGTTACTGAGAAACAGAGAGAAGAGAGAGAGAGAGAGAGAGAGAGAGAGAAAAAAAAGAGAGGGAGAGAGAAAGATAGAGAAAGATGTAGCTTGAAGAGAGATATTGATGTTAAATCGATGCAAGAAGCTGTTTGTCTGTCAGTGTGCAACTGTGCGGTTAGTGCTTGGCAGACTCACTAACTGATGTTTCGCCAAACATGGCACTATTTGTTTAGCCCCACGTGTTATTACTTCTAGTAATGGGTTTGTTTGTTCGTGTGTAAGGGCTCCTAATTGTTTGTCTAACTAAATTGCCCCCTATATATGTGATGAGAGAGAGTTGGAGCATGCAGCCAAGGAGAGAGATAGATCTCTGCATATCTCTTTCCATATAAAATCCACCGGCGTCTGAAGTAATATTCACAGACGGAGGCCATCCCTAAATTCCCCTAATTTCCCTCATAGATGTGAAAACAGATGATCCCTGCTCATTAATTGAGTCTATAATGAACTACATACTAAAATGAACTACTAGAATGAACCACTAGAATGGAATATGGGATGCCACTCCTGCGAAACGTGAGGGGTAAATTCAAAAAGTAGTTTCTATACAAATGGGGGTAGTGTGAGAAGAGTAGTGCGCTGCAATAGGTGGGGGAGGGGGTGTTGAAAACACTGTATTTGTCAGTGTTTGTGATAACTTATGAAGTGGTTTGTTGTTCGTGTGAAGGGTCCAATTGTTGTCTAACTAAATTGCTTCCTTATAGATATGTGAGAGGAGAGCTGGAGCATGCAGCCAAGATAGTCTGTGATAGATTCCTCATATAAATCACGGGCGTCTGAAGTAATATTCCTTGAGGGGCATCCTGAATGCCCGAAATTTCCCTTCTAGAGTAGTGGAAGAAGATGGGTATCCCTTCTGGGATGTATTGGTAGTGGAGAAGATTACCTAAATGATATACTGTGGATGGAAAATTCCTTTATAGGATATGGATGAGCCACATTCCTTCAGGCTCTGAAAGTTGAGTGGAGGCAAATATCAAATAGTAGTATCCTACAAATGAGGGGTAGGAGAGAGAGAGTAGTAGTGTCGCTGCAAATGAGAAGGGGGGGGAGTTACACTGACATCTGGTTATTAGTGGAGAGAGATACCTTTAAAAGAAGGGAGTCAATCTTTCAGAATGAGAGAGTGGTAATGAGTCAGCGATAGAGTCCACCGTCCTATAGTGGAGTTTGTTGGTGTGTATGTGATACAGCTTGTCGTGCTTGTTATCTTCATTGAAAAGTGACATCATCACTAATAAAAGTGAAGGGACAGCATTGCAGAGAGTAGTGCAAGAAGAAGTGGTGTATTGGTTTTATTGTGATGCGTATATTGAGAAGTTGGAAACTGGAATAGTAGGTGTGGTTGGGGGAGGTGAAGTGTGAAAAAGTTGGAAAACTGAACAACTGTAATCTGTATGTACCTATGTAGTATGTGAGTTTGTAAAAAACAGTGCAGGTGTGAGATGTCTTGCAGTTTCATGAAATAACCTAGAAATTAGCACATTACACACCTCTCTACAAACAGTGTCCACACAGACGCACAAACATACGGACATACTGAGAGAAGAAGAGGTCTGCTGATGTGAAGGTGATGTGAGATATTTCTAACCTATGTGTCAGATAAACACTGAGAGATAATATATTGCCGACATTTCTTTTTAGTCGGTGAATTTTAGTCGGGGTAAAACATTTTGTTCCTCACACTGGTAGACACATGTCCAAATAGATAGATCGGCCAGACACAAGAAAATAAAGGAAGATAGAGGGAGAGAGGTGAGAGAGGGAGAGGGAGAGAGGTCAATTCAATAGATTTTTTTTCGAACATATTGCCATATTGTCTGTAACAAGATTATAAACACAATGTTTTATTCCCTGATGCTATAGAACGTCTTTCTTATTTCCCCTCTTATATTCTCCTTCTGTTAGCCAGAATTCCTCTCTCTTCGTTCCTCTTTGTTTTTACAGTACGTCAGACATCAAACCAGCGGCCGCATTTGTGTGTACACGAATATACGCTAGGATAAAATGACTACTGCACTTATCTTTCCTGAATGTAGATAGAGAAGAAAATAGGGCCGAAACACATCTCAGTAATACAGAATTCGGCGATAGAAAAATCGAAATGTACATATTATCGTTATATTTTCGATAGCATTATTAAAGGACTGTACAGTTTAAACCTTCTCTTCTCTCTTCTTCTCCATTCTTAAATGGCTTGTAATGTTCAGGTCACACTCGTCTACTGATCGCGTCAGAGCTCTGATTTGCATCATTGCTATTGCTGTCTCGTATGAATGTGCTGCGTCATTCTCTATCTCATCGTCCACTTCTACGTCCTACTTCTCTCTGCAGTTAGCTCAGCAGCTAAACGAGGAGCCTGTGCGAGAGACGAGGATAAAAAGTAGCCGTACTGAATCAGAGAGACGAAGGCTAAAGCCATCTAATCTCATATTGTCTAATCTTTCATATCTTCATATTCTTCATTTCTCTCTCTCTCTCTCTCTCTCTCTCTCTCTCTCTCTCTCTCTCTCTCTCTCTCTCTCTCTCTCTCTCTCTCTCTCTCTCTCTCTCTCTCTCTCTCTCTGGCAGCATCATGTTAGCTAGGTTCATCACGACTCCATCTGCACAACAGCAATGCGGAAATGCAGCTCCGTAAAAACCTGCCTACCAATATAAATCCATTAATACCCTTCCTTCTCCTCTTGTCCACTTTCAATAAAATGTTGCTCTAAAGAATGACACACCCTCATCAGCTAAGTGGGACAAACAAACACACGGACATACATATTCAGAGTGTTACAAGTACACAGGGCCCTGCAGAGAAAGAGAGAGAGTGACCCCAAAATTGTTGTGTTCTCTGTTCAACATGTGTTAATTGGAACTCGTTACAAAATTATAAAACTCATGTGTATGTTGGTGAGTCTGTGTGTAAAACATAGACACATGTGTTTAGTCTGTAGCCTGAGTCGTTTTGGGTGTGTGTAATCACCCACTTTAGGTGCATCGTGTGACGTGTAGGTAGTACTGTGTAGAAATTTGACCTGTTTCCCGTTTCAGGTTACAAGCAGAACAGAAACCATCTCCAGTCACCCGAAGGTACGTTTAGTCCACATAATGTTTGTCTGTTATTATAGTAGGTACCTCGGCTATGTTTAATTTCTCTGTTTGTTTGTCTGTTTCTCTGTCTGTCTGTAACTTGTGTGTGTGTCGCAGCTGTGTTTGGAACTCTATTGAGTCTGCAGTGCAGCACAGTGCTGCACCCCATGGCCCATGATCCAATTGAATCAGAACACTTTCTGGAAAATTACAACTCACACCAGGAGTTGTTTCTCCCTATTTGCACTATCCCCGTCTCTAATGAGACACTGTATGCACCAATCATACCCAGACTTTTGCCTAGCTCGACCCCTTTTTGCGAGCTCCAAATGTAAAGGGAGGGTTAGAGCATAACAACCAAACTTCATAGTTCTTACCCCGGCCCTGGACCCTGGTGGTGACAAGTTACCGAGTTTTCAGTAACAAAATTAACCGGGAGCCCCCCTGTGTGACGTAATTTCCTGGTTTTATAGTGTGTCAGACCATTGACCAATTTAAACAGTCATGCCAGCCGTCGGAGAAGCCAGGCGACGGCGTTATTTTATCTCATTCTCTCATGGCATTCACAGAGTCTTGTGTTGTGTAAGGAGGGCGCGTGGTGTGAGTTGTGGACAAGATGGCGCGCGCAGTGCTATCCCATGTGAAATGGAGCAGTCACGTGACATGACATGAACTATTATTATCAGAATTAACAGTTACCACGAGTCTTCCATTGTAACACAACTTCCATTTCAGGAACAAAGACAAGGAAGACAATCTGTAAGTTTTAAATGTGCTGTTATTACTAATTCATCATTATCTTTTTGCAGAATCCAAAAATAAAATCAACATTATCAACAATAATTACAAATTGCAATTATTTCTTAATTTCCCACGCTCTAACATCCACCCTCTCAGCTCAAAGTACTTCTGGGGACTTCACTGGGTCATCCCGGTGCTCACCAGTTGGTGAATATCAGAGCAACTACACCTCAGGTAACGATATGAACTTTGAACTTGAAATAAAAGCATGACTAATTCAATCCTCTCATTTTCCCTCTTTCTCTCGGGTCCTACAGTGAAGCATCTCTCTTATAGTCAGACACAGTCCCACTCAATACCCCTCCCATTTCTCTATTTTCGGAAATAGTATTTTCCCATCTCTAACTTTTGATCATACCTGGTACACTTTTAATACTGCTTATCTTTCTCTCAATCCTTTCCATCTCTACCCTCTCCAGTGAATGCATCTTACATAAGCAGACAAAACTCGTACGAGTACACGCCTGGTAAATCTATATGTGAAGCACAGGGTTTTTTAGTTTTTTAGTGAAATCAACAGTGAAATGATTACACCTATATTTTCCTTCACGCGAGCCTCACACATCAAGTTTTTCACATGATAGATAGATTCCTTACACAACCCTCTCTCCCACTAGAGGACCCTGGTACTGGGACGGGGTCCCATTCCAACTCCAGCCCCTCTGATCCATATACTAGTAACAGTTACACTAACAGTAACAGTTACACCAGCCCGTACACTAGTAACCCTAGTTCCCGGTTCCCTAGCAACTATGCTTCATATGACGTCACTCCAGGAAGCGGTACAAAATGTGTCACCATGACAACTAAATGTGTCACCATGGAAACTAAATGTGTCACTATGGCAACTAAATGTCACCATGGCAACTAAATGTCACCATATCTCTTTCTATGTTGAATAAATGTTGGATACAACTTCATGTGTTGGATAGGAAATTAGCGTTGGGCCACCTAAAGTATCTACTTCATGTCATCTACTTCACGTTTTTATCATTGTGTGGAATCTTGAACGAACACCTTTCGGAACTACTGTAATACCACGGGCATTCTCTGTATGGAAACAAACCAAAACAAATACTGTCTGGCGGCGCCAGACCCCAATATGATTCTCAAATCTGAGCAAACGACAGTGCACTTACATGGGGTCGTGGCGCCAGACAGTGCAAATACCAATCCAAAAATACAAGGGCCTCACGCCATCCCATTTCCCTGCAGGTACCTACTCTAACTTCACATCGGAACCAGTGTCCCGGTCCTATACTCCCTCCCAATATACTGCATCCTACACACCCAGTGATGCGAGTGAAGCTAGCGAGGATGAGAGCCCTATTAGTAAGTTTAATTGGGTAGTTAATTGGATGATTAGTAAGTTAATTTGGGTAATTGGATAGTTAATCACTTGTCGTATTGACTGCAGAGAACAGAAAGGTCCCCTTCCCAACATGAATGACAACACCCCCTCAGGTCCAGAGGAGCGAGGTGCACTGAGAAGGTCTGGTAGTGGTGGACTGAGGAGGCCAGGACTCCAGAGAGCCGGCAGAGGGGGGTCATTCAGAGGACGGGCGACAGGTGAGATTTCTTACAGTTCACCCACACACACGTACACAAAGGAGGGTGAGATTTCTTACTTATCATGACTGATAGTCATACCCCTTCCCTACTCATACAAGGACCGGTATAGTTTAATTTCCACTGACGCTCCCTATTTACTGCAGGTGTGGCGAGGATCCATCCCTCGTACAGTGGAGAACACCTCAGAGGTCTGGCAGAGGGAACCCGGGGAGGTAACTTGGTACCCAGTAGCTCTGGAGAGAGCTTCATGTCTGGTGATCAGGATGTAATGAGCCCTAAACCATCTGGGTCTGCCGCAGCACGACGAGGGGGTGCTAACACTGGGTAAGATATAGATGGGAAATTAGGTTGCCTGACTCGACCCTCTATACAAATGTAAAGGAAGGGTTAGAACATAACAAAAATTAAGCATGTATTGGTAAAAACTAAAATTCAAACTTCCTCTAGTTTTATCTTTACTAGAATTTGGAGAACTTTAACTCTGATCTCCCTACAGGCTGAAGAAGCCGGCATCAGGAATCGGCCGTGGACAGCCATCTCCTCGCAACACTAACCGGCCTAGTAACCTGACCTTGAGAGGTTCCCCTGGGGGTCTCAAGTCCCCAGCAGCTGCTCGAGGGAGGTCAGGACTCCAGGCACCCCGAACTGGCATCCCCAAACCTGGAGGAGGTGCTGCACCCAGGGGAACTAGTGGATTAGCTCGACCTGCTGCAGGTAATATATGAATTCATATTCTAACTATAGGAAACTAATACACTAACTTCAGTACTAGTAGACGCAGTGTTAAAAACCGCAACCAGGTCACTAAATCAACTCTTTTCTTGTTTACTCAACAACTCTTTTCCAGGTCGTTCACAAATGAAGAGACCCGGTGCTGCCGGTGTTGGACAAAGGAAGGGACAGTGGGACGACAATACTTTCTGAGGAGAACTATAGAAGGGCTGATGTCACATTAATTGAGAGAGAGGGACAATCCCGTTAATAAGAGAAAAAGAGACTGTTTTAAATTAAGATTTAATACTTTTGTGTATATTTTTTGGAAATTTTGAGCTAGATTTTTATTTTGCTATGTACTGATATGATCTTGAGAGAAAAGATAAGGAGATCATACGATTTTACTGAAATGTTGACCTGAAAAATGCTTGCACTGATCGAGAATCTCGATTTGAGATTTTACTTGTGTACAGAACAGAGTTTATGAGATTGAGAACTTTCAAAAACTGTAAATACCCCCTTGAGTTTGAGAGACTTGATCCGAGAGTCGAGTCATATCAAAATTGAGACAATGCGATACTACATTATTTGTTTTCGAAAATGAATTGTTTAACGAATTGTACAAAGCTTTGTAAAGCAACCGGTGGGCGGTGCCGGGGTGCCCTGTCTGGTGGCGCCGACCTGATCTGAGTGCACTGAGAATCATAACGGGGTCTAGCTGCCGGTCCCAGACTGCCAGACCCCGTTTCGATTTTTGAAACTGTCAGGCGAGGGGAGCGGTCAGGCATCGTGCTGACATTGACAGTGCGTTCAGATCGGTCGGGCGCCGCCAAACCGCCCGTGCCCCGGTCTAAGACGGTTCGGAAAATCCAAACGCAGGAGTAAATTTGGCCACATTGATGCCTGAGTGAGATCGAGGTCGCGCAGCGACCGAGATCAGATCGATCTCACATACATATTCTTCGCGGAGCGAGAATAGGTTGCAATGGAGCCAAGGCCAAGGAGTAAATCACATAATAATTGAGTTGATCAGCCATGCCCAGGACGGCTTTTTGGCGACGCCCACCTGATCTGAACGTATAAAGATTATGTGATTTACACCTCCAGCTCCGTTTGGGTTTTCCAAACCGTCTTAGACCGGCACGGGCGGTTTGGCGGAGCACGCGAGAACTGTGGTCAGAACATTGGCCTGACAGGTCTGGCGGCGCCAGACAGCAGGATTGGTGGCTGCTGCACATAACATGGTTGGTTATTGCGGGTCCATCTATGGGTCATTACTTGAGGGGATCGCCCTTCGCGACGTGCCCAAGGTCATTACTGGTATCACGTGTGTCACAAAATTCACTCTTTCCTAGCGTAAAAAATCGCCGTCAACACCCCATACTTGACGCGGTGCTGAACTATTACTGCATTTTATTATGGAACTGTTAAACTATCTGAAAGGAAGTTCCCAGGGTGGTTTGATGGGTAGTTAAACCATTTCCTCCCAGAAGCCATGCTGTTCAGACATTGCCTGTCTGGCGCCGCGACCCATCTGAGAATCAAATGGGGTATGGCGCCGCCATACAGGACATTGCAGCTTGTCTGATCATACGGTATTGATTTTATAGTGTACAAAAATTAAACTGAAATATATTTTTATTTTAAAACCAAAAAAGTTAAAATTCTGACATTAAAAACACTTACTGGTACACATTACACAAAAAAAAACTTTTCTTTCTTTGCCTCTTTGAAATTCCCCCGCTAATATTATACCTACTCAATCTTATATTATAACGCAGTGAAGCACATTAGCGGAATTACTTTCCTTGCTAATCCAATTCCTTAGTCTTCCAATTATACCCCTTTTGGGGGTATTGCTGCAGAGCGGCTGCAGAAACCGAAGACAATTGATCCAATATGCAATGACTTATGCAAGAGACTCTATTTTGATAAAAGACATAAAGTTATTTTTAGCCTTTCTTATAGTTATCCTAAGGTCACGCACCGTAGCTGCTGTACATAGCATAATAGATATCACTCAGATCTCGATCCATGGCGGCCCTCTGGTTAATAAGTCCCGGCCCGTATTCCTCATACTCGGCAGCACTAACTGACAGCCTATCAAATGTAGAGAGGGAGCCAAGAACACTACCCCCAATCCAACTCAAATATCTACACTTGCCAATAGGGCTGGCCTCTCCAACTATGATGTTGTGGGGCAGGAGGGAGCTAGATAGTCTCTCCCTCAGTCCCAGACAGTCACTCACCCCGCCACTGAGAACTACGTTACTGAGGCCATGATCCTGGTCCAATAAGCCCACACAATCCTTTACAACACGAGTCAGGGAGGTTTCACCGGTAAACATCCACTTATCCAGGTTAACCAGACCCGATTTAATGGACACTTTCCTTCTATCTGGTAGGGTATAGTCCACTACATAGGGTGTCATGGAGGAGGAGGAGGATATGAAGGAATGAGTGTCCTTGATGTGGTTGACAATGTCTCTGTGGGTAGTTGAGGAGGGGCTGAATCCGAGGGAGCTGAACTCATGAAGAAGGGAGGTGGTTATGGCATCGCCAGTATAAGGGAGGGAGTGGTATCCACCAACCATATTACCTGATGGGTAGTGACATGGGTTATAGTGACGTGGGTTAGTGGTTATCTGGGGGGGGGGGTATGGTAATGCAAACTGCATAATAGATCGAGCTTTCAAAAATTGGATAACAGTAGGAATAATGTCTTTACTCACCAGATGAGACAGCGATCCCACAAGCAGAACCAGCCCCAATATCTACGACAACACCGGATGTCCGGCCCTCAGCATACAAACTCAGCACCGCCTGGTTAGCTAAACAAAACCTGGGTATACCAAGATTCTCAAACATAATCTCCGCTTTTAACTCTCGTATCCGGGGAGGTTCATCGGGGGCTTCTGTTAGAAGGACGGTGGTCTCCTTTGGGTTTAGTCCTAGATCCCACTCAAGGGTGTGTGTCCATACCTGGGGGAATGGAGGATCAGATATTGGGAATCAATCAGGGAACCTCTGATATGAGACTTATTTCTCGGAGTTATGGAGACGAAAGCCTCGTTAAAAGTTCAATCTCTCTCGGAATATCGGTGGACGGTGACAGTTCAACTATTAATATTACCTTCTCAATATCGCTCCACCCCACGATCCTTCCTCTATTCATGGGCCTGACAAGTTTGCAGCTCCTCCTTTTTCTGAGGGCATCGCTACCCACCCATACCTCCCCATCCTCCTCCATAGCGATGACATTGGGGGAGATAAGTCGGGGAAGACTCTCCCCGCTGATCCCACATTTTGTAGTATGGGTGCCACAATCTATAACGGCCACTGTGTCGTTAGGCATGTCACAATATAGAGCTAAGGGAAATTAGATTTGTTACAAAGCGAAATGGAGAGAGAGAGAGAGAGAGAGAGAGAGAGAGAGAGAGAGAGAGAGAGAGAGAGAGAGAGAGAGAGAGAGAGAGAGAGAGAGAGAGAAAGCAACAAAAAAATAATACGTGTAACATGTATCATGTCTGACGGAGAGTGTCAGAAGAAACAACTGCATCGTGCTTGTTTTACGAAGCCTTACACACTCCATTGAAAACTGCAGTAGGAAACTGAGAAACACATGGTGGCAGGTGGAAACTTTCCACTGGAAACACACTACAGAAAACAACATCTGGCCATGTAACTAACATGACTCGTTGAGTAAGGCCGGGTACTTAACAAAACATGACGTAACAAAATATGACGTAATTAACTAGCTAGTAATTATAGCTATAGCCGGCAAGGACAAAACTAAATTACCAATGCTTCAGATGGGGGCTCTATAAAGTAGTTTAATGGAGTGGGGGTGATTTGTCTGATATTAAACTGATCCCTGTCGTTCTCTCTCACGTAATAACTATGTAACCTTGTCGTATTTTTTAGTTCCCATAATATTTGGTTGATAGAATGATGCGTTTCGGCACGCGATGTTTACTGCAATGATTCACAATATGCCACAGCAGGTCACGAAATGTAGTGGTTGAGTAAGGGCTGTCAGAGCATTGGCCTGACCCATTCTCGTTTCTCTCGGAGCGCGCGAGAACTGTAGTCAGAGCATTGGCCTGACAGAGTAAGGGGGAGATTTGGTGATATGATCGCAGTGAACTGGTGGTAATGATACCAAAAGGAGATGCCAATATGTCACCAAGTTGGAATAGTGCACGCTTCTTCACGTGGCTTACAGCTATTTAACGTGTTACACACATGTTACACACATTATAGGGTAAAAGAAGTACTAAAACAGTTCCAAGAGCTGGCAGGATTGAATAAATAGGAGTTAAACAGGTGTCTATGTCACCAAGTTAAACAGGTGGATATATAGGACAATATAGTTACCAACTCTGCTTACAACAGCTTACATTGTGTGTGTGATATGGTATATGTAAACTAATCAGTGATAAATAGTGCAAAAGGGAAAGCATGTCAAAAGAATCAACGTACCATTATTCGAATCATTTACCATGCATATCTCCATGGAGTTACGCGGCTAGGTGGAGAGAAGGCGCACGGGTCAGCAGCCATCACCAGACAGCTAGTCTCGAGTTGGCATGTTCCTAGCCTATTGGCTCTCACAACGGGCATACGCCACAGACAGTATATGTGTAGCAAGGCAAGTCTCAAGCACAAAGATTCTCTAGAAATGAAAAATTTGAAGTGAGTGCTCCAGCATGCCTTCAGAAAGATGTTGTCTAGGAATCAATTATATGGTTGCAGTTCTTGGAAACCAATTTCTTTCAACATCTATCACTATCTGCAGTAAAATGTCAATTTGAAGAGTAGCGAAGGAAGAGATCTTTAGAGCACGCGTGGTGTGTCTAATACCTCTATAAAACAGCAGCCCTAGCGAGAATTCCCTTTGAAGCTATATTACTGATCTTTGAAGGGCTACAAGCTGTTCAGCACTATATTAACGTGGGCACTCTCTTTACAACTAAACTAAGGGACTCACAAGCTGTTCTTCGTATGTAGCGGGGGCTATAAATCAAACGAAGAAACTCAAACAGCTTGAGGGTTCAATAATTGGAGTTTTATATGGCTCTCTACCCAACAGACGCAGCTAGTACACGCTACAAGCATTATAATACAGGTTCGTGCTCTCACCCACCAAGACGTTACACACACACTCATCAGTCTTGCTTCCCGCTCTCTCTAACTCACTCTCCCTAGGCCTACCTAGCTTCCCCCATCTCTCTTTGTGTCTCTTTATAGCCTAGAGAATTTATCGGTCTCCAGGCGACCAATTGATAAAGTACCCTAAGCACGGGTCCCTCACTCCCTTAACTATACCAAGCAAATCTTGCTTTATAACTGAGGCGGGTTTCAATGGCATACTTGCTCTATATAATGACGTCAGACATACTACATAAAACATATAAAATACTGAATACCTAAATGGAATGAAAGGAAAAGTGCAGTACCATACATTGCAGCTCGACAGGATTCATGGTATGAACTGAGGCAATTATGAATTCATATATTGCCACAGTTGACATAATATAGGTATGCATAACAGATAAGACTGTTTATTAACAATGAGTTTAGAAATAGGGTTAGAGATGGTGAACCTACATCTTTACTTGGAAAGTGAAATATATGCTCTGATAACTCGGCTAAAGAATATTAACTTCTTTGAGAAGCGTCTAGAAGCTTCACGAATATTCTTCAGATCTGCTGATTCATCAGAGCATTGAATAATTTTCTGTCCCTTCCCCCTTTATAATTTAATCTTGACAGTCGACATATTAAAATCTGATCGTTCTTATTCAAAGAGTATTATCTCGACAAATGTAACAAATCCAAAGGCCTAGTAATATGAAATTAAGCAATATCATGGAGACTGGATGCAGCAGCTGTGCTGTAAAAATTTGAGATATGTCTTATCCAATATTATAATAATTATAGTAAACGTGATAATAAACGTTACTCAAGCGGGTTATAAAGGCACGACTCAGCCCCCTATAATATAGGGGGCTGAGTCGTGCCTTTATAACCCGCTTGAGTAACGTTTTTATCACCTTCTCTATTGTTTAGATTATATATCAGTTAAAGAGCTATATTTAGAAAAATATAGGTGCACTATAGCGGTCATGGCTCTTACAACATGTCTCATTAAAAAAATGGTTACTATAAATATATCAATGCCTTGTTAGGCTCTCTCATGATCTCTCCGCGCCCCGCTATAACTTGTTGAGTTAGGAAATATGTTAATAAATTCGATTTAGATTTTAGAGGAAATAAAACAAACTGATACTGTTATTAATATTATGTATGACTTGCAAACTGCATATACTGCATAAACTGATACAGCATACGCATGGAATCAGACGTCATACAGTACTTAGTTATCAGTGTGGATCTAATAGTTAAAACTGGCAGTATACTTGCATGCTAGGTAAAGTCACATACTCTTTGGCACATATCTGTCAGGCATATGCTCTGACCACAGTTCTCAGAGTCAGGCCAATGCTCTGACAGGCACATATCGACTTTGTTGAGCAAAATCAACTTGTAAATGTAAATCCTTGGAAATACGAAAGAATGTATGGCTAACCTCGAAGGCTGCCCTATGCTAGGGCAGCCTTCACGAATTCAAGATATTATTAAAGCCATATGTTCTCAAATTCTTCTGGACAATTCCTTGCGTATTATGAACAAAACAGTATGTGATTTTACTAGCTACAATGCGGTACAATAGTGCTTGCAGCTACCATGCTGCATGATGGTGCTGGGTAAATACTATTTACTAAATAGGGCCCCCTTTTCTCTGGTCCTATTTACTAAATAGGGGACCAGAGGAAATGGATCTTTTAGTAAAATAGCTGCAGACACTTGCAGTATTGTGCTGCTGCAACAGTGTAGTAAGAGGGTCAATTTTGACATAGTACACATGAATATATTAATTCAAAATGGTTGCTACATATGCAACTAGTAATTTTGATCACAATGGAGTGATGCAAGACATCAGACAACTGCAGCAGTTAGATGTGCAGGGAGCTATATGAAACGTGATGATTTGTTGCACCACCTCCGCGACTTATATGTGTACCAATATCATGTTGCATTGAAGGCATGCAGTAGTATTATAGGTACAGCTCAGATAGAGCTACCAAGTCCCCCCCCCCCCCATATAAATGTGTAGAACTAACACCTTGTGAAGGATTAGATTGGATCATTATAGATAGAGTGCAGCAGTGAGTTGAATTACATAATCGTAGATTCCTATAGCTGTCTCTGTCTCTGTCTCTGTCTCTGTCTCTGTCTCTGTCTCTGTCTCTGTCTCTGTCTCTGTCTCTGTCTCTGTCTCTGTCTCTGTCTCTGTCTCTGTCTCTGTCTCTGTCTCTGTCTCTGTCTCTGTCTCTGTCTCTGTCTCTGTCTCTGTCTCTGTCTCTGTCTCTGTCTCTGTCTCTGTCTCTGTCTCTGTCTCTGTCTCTGTCTCTGTCTCTGTCTCTGTCTCTGTCTCTGTCTCTGTCTCTGTCTCTGTCTCTGTCTCTGTCTCTGTCTCTGTCTCTGTCTCTGTCTCTGTCTCTGTCTCTGTCTCTGTCTCTGTCTCTGTCTCTGTCTCTGTCTCTGTCTCTGTCTCTCGAATAACTACCCGCACTTCCCGCAAAGTAAACCATCAAATCGAAAGTTTTTCAAAAGTAAAATATTGCTTATTGCATGGTTTATCCAGTTGAGGAGGCCGGGTACGGGAAGAAGGAAACTGGAGGTTGTGAGTAATGTGTAGGTAGGCCACGCAAAAGAGAACATCCAATCTGGTACAATCTGACCCCTATTTATCAGGCAAAATCTTTTACCTGGATCATCTCCGTTATAAATCGGTGTCTGAAGTCTGATTACCATGATAGTTGGCTCCATTGCAACCTATTCTCGCTCCGTGTAGAATAGATGTGAGATCGATCTCGGTCGCTGCGCGACCTCGATCTCACTCAGGCATCAATGTGGCCAACCATGATAGCCAGTACCATATCAATTGTAGTATCATTGTAGTATCATTTGGCTGTTTGCCTTCTCCCACCATGTACACATGAGTGCATGAAGCTATAGAGAACTTGATTTTGTTTTGTTTTTCTCCACCAGCGGCAGCAGTTCATGTGCAAAACAATTAAAACCCATCAACTTTTTCTCATCTCTCACTTTTCCTCCCTCATTGGTGGCTGCACTTTTCATGTGCAGGCAGCGTTATTCCATCGCTGAAATTTTCCCGTGTCTTTTTTTTCGAATAATCTCTCTTCTAATCCTTCTCTCACTCTTCAATCTATCTCTTTACTTCCACTACACTACGTGCACGTCAATGAGAGAATTGCCTTTTGTCCTCAGCTCTAGCTCTTTCAGCAGTATACATGGTACACTGTGACTCATTGACATGCGATTATATTGAATTCACTCAGGACACGCCTCCTGTCTTTTAACACATCATTCATTTCCAGAGAGTTGTCTTTACTCAGAGTCTAGTTATACTATCTATTTTCGTTTAATCTATGACTTTCTTGTCAAAAGTAAAACAAGAGGAGCTTGGTCTGTAATCTATAAATAACAATTATTAACCTCCACTAGTTCACATGAGCTATAGATATGTGGTTTGATAACCCCTTCAGTAAGGGACACACGAACCCTGATAACCTTGCTTTGCTCCTTCGTAATCTTGGAACTAATGGACAGGTATACCTCGGGGGTGTTGTTGGTGCTACAACAAGGTACCGGGTACCCTTATGATAAAATACACCTGTCAGAGCATCGACCTGACAGAAATCCACAGTAGTTCTCCATTCTAGATGAAAAGTTGATCTTTTTGATAGTTTTCGATTGATATGGTAGTACAGTCGGACCCCGATTTAGGGGCCCCCGATTTAGTGGCACCCCGATTTAGGGACAAGATTTTTTTTCCCCTGATATAGGAAATTAACCTTATTTGACCCCGATTTAGTGGACACCCCGATTTAGTGGACAAGAGCCTTAATCCCCCCAGGGTGTCCCTAAATCGGGGTCCGACTGTAACACGTGTCATGTTCAGGAGGCCCCGACGAAAAGATCAACCACGGTCGATGTATGGAGGGGGAACTACGATGATTTCAAACAGCCAAAACCCAAAATAACCATCATGAGAAGAGGACCCGAGCCCATGGATCTATTAGCGTAAGGGACTTTCAGAGACAGGGATAAAGTAAATAAGGCTAGAACTAACCGATGTTAGATTGTTCTAGGGAGGTGAAGACGTTAATGCCAGAGGCGCCCACGGCTCCCACAACCCGGACCTTACTTTGCCATCATGCTACGGCCAACAGTGGCCATATTACTTGTAATATGCCGGGAAAGTGCAGGTATATACCAACAAAATATCTTCTTATTGAAGATCACAAAATGAAATGTTTAATTCAAAACAATACCAGCAAAAGTTAATGGAATGTTTAAATTAAAGCTGCTGATTTGAGTTTCGTTTCAGTGTTCACAGCTTACAGAAGCCTTCTGCATTTGAAGTTTCAAAGTTGGATCAATGTAGAAGTGTAATCGATTTATACGAACAGGTAAATAATGACCTGAAGTTATATTTAGAATCATTGTTTGTATTTTGGGAACTATGAAATTACCAAATATAGTAAGTACTAAGCTAAGAGTAAGACTAGTTTCAATGACACTTTTGAAGTGTTGGCTCGAAAATTCATTATGATATCTATCGATCATATCCATTGATTCAACTCAATGTCAAGTAATATGTTGGTAAACAATCTCTAAAGTAACGGGACCACGACTCCCGGGTGCGACTTAAGCATGGGCTGATGGGCAAATTGATCTCTGTCCCGGCTCAACTAAGGGATCTCCTCTTTGTTCACGCATATCATTTAAGTTTAACGCTGACTTTTAGGTTGCCATGACTATCGAGGCGGTAAATATCGGGGGTAAATATGGGGGTCCCCGGGGACTGAATTGTTAAAATTTATTGGAAAATATTCACAAACTTCCATAAGAATGAGAATCAGCTTCATTATTTTCTCTGCAGGGAGTAATGAGTGGGGTAATCAACTCAAATCAACAAATTAATCGGGACGGCACAACACAGAAGTAAGTACAAACTGATTGTGTGGCTGTTGCACTTTCCCTCGCAGAGTTGGTAATTGTTGCTCCAATTGGAGCAACAATTACCAACGTCCGAGGGACAGTGTTTTCTGTCACTGTGGTGCTCCGTCATATTCTGTCTCGCGCCATCTGAGCGCACTGTCGGACCAAATCGGGGTCCAGCGTCGCCGGACAGGTCATATTGTGCGGGCGGCCAATATGATGGAGTACCACTGTCAATGTCATGACATCAACATGAACTGTTAAATCACTATTATAATGTGCAGGTACACGAAAACTGTTGATTGTACCAACAGCAACTGTATAACACATCCTGGAAAAACAAGATCTACTGACACTAAAAATAATGAGTTGGTCCTTGCCAATCCCCCAGCTCGAGCTAAGGCCCCTGGATATGTGACTGTCCCAAAGAAAAACGTTACCTTTGCAAAGGAATTAGTCCGAGAAAAGATAATGAATGATACGGGAGATTGTTTTATGAAGGAGCCACGAGTTGGAAGTTTTATGAAGGAGCAAGTTAATGGGGGAGAAAATAAAACGCTAGTAAAATGCGTGAACCCTCACTGTGGGAGAACATCTGTGAGTGGTAAGCAACACTTGAATCTTGGTTCTTCTCACAAATGGGATTTCTTAGAAAACGAAATATAAATCTTGGGTAGGATATTTGGCCAAATTTGGGCCTGTTCTGATTCGTCTACCTGCAGGTGAGAAGTGTCAGGACTCCCGTGTTACCATGCCAACGAAGGGCAATGCTTGCAGAGGAAAAGGAGAGGAAAGCGACGCTTAAAATGACTTGCAATGAACAGTTACGAAGTTCGTGTTCTGAACCGAGCCTGTTACCTTCCTGCTATTACAGTGAGTCCCCGCCTTGTTCACTCATTATATGCTACTAGCATTTGAGTGAACAAGGCCTTACAAGGCTTTAACTATATAACTAGCATTGCTAGTTATATAGTTAGAATAGTAAAGAGACTTCCCAGCTCACGATTATGTTGTTCCAGAACATGCAAGGTCACGTATGGAGAGACTAAAAGAAAAATCACGGACATTAGTGGAAAAGGCATATGCACCGCCGAGTAGCCTTGCTAGGAAAAGTGCAGAAAATAGAGAGCTGGTTAAAAAGTACAACACAGTAAAACAGAACAAGCTGCGACGCAAGAAGTTTGTTATACCCAACGTAAGTACACCAGGAACAAAATAGAGACAAAATAGAGACTGCAGACTTCCATGGAATCAGGATCCAATTGAGTAAAATTAGTGTAGCAAGAGCCCTCTTTATATATACGGCCGTGAGGGAGAGGCTGACGCGTTTTATTACGACATAATGAGATTTTGGGGCAGTGGCCTGGTGTCATTGCATGCTCAAGATTCAAAGATTTGAAGATCTGCATGGTATTTAGCAAAATCGCTTACTTTGATGTCTGCAAAGTATGTACCTGTAATATATTTAATAGCGCACCCATTGGGTGCGCCTCAAGTAAGGGCTGGTTCTTTTCGCCCCTTTCCACGTCAATAACACGGTTGCCATGGCAACTGAATTGATAAATATGGGGACTGGCACTTTGAAAGTCATTCGAAAATATTTACAAACTTCCATTGGAAGTTCCAAAAGTGTAAATGGCAGCTTTACACTTACAGCTTTGGGTACATGAAGTGTTTTATGAAGGAGTAGTCTGTCGCTTAGATACCGCCTAACGAACGGCCACTTCGACGCGACATCTCCAAATTATAATAGAGATAGTGTCGAAATTGAAGGGAGGGGTTGTCTTCATAAATGTTGTAACTTTAACTACACAACTAGAAGTAATTTGTCGCAAAATCGATTAAAGTATTTTACATGAATAACCTTTTAGTTAAACTAAAAGGTTATTCATGCAATTAATAGTTTCTTGCTTTTCCTGACAAATATGATCGGAAAGAGACAAATTCGGATGCCAACACCCAAATTCATAGTTTCTTTCCTAAAATATTCCATGGATATTCCACTCTTCTCTTCAGGTCTGTCCAGACAGTTTGTACCAACCGACAAGAACAAGACGTTCAAGTTGTGAAATACAATGCTCTAAAACAAAAAGGTTGGTGAAAAAAGAGAGGCCGGCGACGTTGAAAAACAGAGTAGTAGAGAATTCGTTCCCCTAATCTTGGGAAATGGGGTTCAGAACACACCATTACAAGCCGGTTCACCATGTTGCTACATGTTATTAGAACTATCTTGCCGGGTGCGGAGGTGCGGAGGTAGCCTGCAGCAGGCAAAGCTACTTTCAGTAGTACTGAGAGAAAATAGATATGAGAGGAAGGAGACATAACTATTCATACCAATCTCAACCCGTGGGCTGTCCACCTGTCAGTCTGGTACAGCTGCTAGTTAGAATGGCAGCCTGGTTATGCATTCAGTAGAACAGAAAATTCACCAACTTTTGACTAGTTAAATGATAAATTAGAGTAGGTCATGCATGACTAAAAAAATAAAATTGTCAGTTTATAAGTTAAACTCAAAGTTAAAATCAAATTTTAATTTTAAAGCCTAACAAGGTCGAAAATTTGCGTTTTTGTGATCAATAATCGTAATAAAATCAATTAGACTGTCAAAATCAAACGAAGTTGAGAGTTAGTTGCATGAGGGACCTATAAATTTGACACGATAACTTTGATAGTATCAAAGCTTTTGCGTCAAAACTCAAAAGTTCTCAAAAGTTAATTACTAAACATATAAAGTTATGTGCTACTACATAAGGGTGTCCCTTGCTCAACAAGGTCCCCCCGTTGGTAAATGAATCACTATGATAAAACGAAAAATCACAAAGTTTCTAAGTTCTACAGAAATATAGAACTAGTCAAATACAGTTTTGTAACAACAGCAACTGTGAGCAATTAATAAATATTAATAAAGCTTGCTATATAATCCAGCTATAATAGCTTCCTAGTTAACTAGAAACTATAGTTCCTAGCCTGGTCCTATGACCAAAGCATACATCATGCGGTCAAATACCCCAAATACATGACCTGATTGATTCGGAGAAAACACTAAACAGGCTCAAATCATGAAATTACCTCTAAACCATGTGCTATTGTGAGGCATGTGTTTGGGGGATGACGAGACCCTCCTTAAGGGTACACCTGGCGTTTTTCATCATCGAGTGCCCAACCAAATGACTTCACCAGGGTTTAGGTCATACAAAATGGACCTCAAATATGCAATTTTAGCCCTAAAGTCGAATTCATATTTTTGCTACAGCCTATTTTCAAAGTGGCGTTTTTTTCAATTTTTGTTGGAATTTTTAACCTCAGGACCACTTTTTTTGAGATAGAAACATTAAATTCTTGAAATTTGAAGAGAATATAAAGGTGAATAAGCCCAAAGAAGGATTTTTGAAATGGAGCTTATTTCTGGCCATGAGAAGGGTTTACTTTTTTGCTTCTTTGACACGCTGGCTGAGAATGTTCCCATGCTTCATTAGAGATGAAAATCTGGAAATAGTTGCTCAAAACGATTATCTATGTGGCCCAAAAATTTTGGAACTTTCCCGCCAAAGATGTGGTGTACAGAGCTTGTTTTGTGAAACCCGTCTTTTTGAAAAAGAGAGGAATTCCCTGTATCTCCAAAACGGATGATCGTAGAGACCTGGGACCAAGCTTAATCGATTCAGAAGGTCCGATTTTGGGGGGGTCTTCTGAGAGACATTTTGCTCCTACTCCAACCGTTTTTGCTGTAATTGCGAAAAAGGTATCAGCAAGTAAGGGGGAAATCAGCCCGAAGCAGGCTACTGGAATAGAGTTGTTCCCCCTTTTCATAGAATTGTTTTTTTGCAATTACAGCAAAAACGGTTGGAGTAGGAGCAAAATGTCTCTCAGAAGACCCCCCCAAAATTGGACCTTCTGAATCGATTAAGTTTGGTCCCAGGTCTCTACGATCATCCGTTTTGGAGATACAGGGAATTCCTCTCTTTTTCAAAAAGACGGGTTTCACAAAACAAGCTCTGTACACCACATCTTTGGCGGGAAAGTTCCAAAATTTTTGGGCCACATAGATAATCGTTTTGAGCAACTATTTCCAGATTTTCATCTCTAATGAAGCATGGGAAAATTCTCAGCCAGCGTGTCAAAGAAGCAAAAAAGTAAACCCTTCTCATGGCCAGAAATAAGCTCCATTTCAAAAATCCTTCTTTGGGCTTATTCACCTTTATATTCTCTTCAAATTCCAAGAATTTAATGTTTCTATCTCAAAAAAAGTGGTCCTGAGGTTAAAAATTCCAACAAAAATTGAAAAAACGCCACTTTGAAAATAGGCTGTAGCAAAAATATGAATTCGACTTTAGGGCTAAAATTGCATATTTGAGGTCCATTTTGTATGACCTAAACCCTGGTGAAGTCATTTGGTTGGGCACTCGATGATGAAAAACGCCAGGTGTACCCTTAATTTCAGGCAACCCTGCAGTAGAGGGGTGCTGCAGCAACAGGGGGCCCAACTCAGACAGACGTACCCCCACACAAGGCGACCTGGATCAGCACAGACGGGTTCACGGAACAAGACCGGGGATACAATAAAAGTGGCGGTGGATAAACACGGACCACTCGTATTTGCTTTTCAGAATGGTATGTGCAGTATTAACAAGATCAATAACTAGAGTGGGGTGTTAACACATTGTTAATGACAATGAGTCCTCTCTCTGAAGTTGCTATTGTTTATTATTTAGCGCATAAAAGACAAAGAACACGTCACCAAGGAGCAGCCAAACAAAACAGCTATAATAGGCCTAATTGTTGCGTCAAAATATCTAATACTGCTAAATTTCAGGTAAAATTCACCGTATGGCGATATCGGAAGTGCAATCGGAACACTGTCGTCTTGATTTTTAAAAGAGCGAACCCCGGGTTTCAAGTTGAGAGTATATTTCTAACAACAATTGGTGCAGCCCGAACATTAATATGATACATAAAAGGGAGGGGCATCTTTACATATTCATTTATAAATTAATATATTGCAGCTGTAGCAAGAGAAGAGCTGGTTTTACTCTTCTGCACTTACAAAACGTACAAATCTTGCAACAAAATCTTGCAAGAAGAATCTCAGTATCAAAGATTGTTTACGGGAATGCTCTCCCCCCCCCCCCCCCAAAAAGAAGAAACTAAGAGGTTGTTGCAAAATTTCAGAGGGATAAGAGGGTATTGCATCACTGCTGCCCTGTCAGGCATTGCACTAACCCTTTCTCGTGAAGAGTGGTCAGACATCGCGCTGACAGATGCAGCACCCTTTAGCAGATAGCTATTAGCTGGCAACTGCAGCTGCAATTCAAATAGTTCGGGAGACCAGTGCAGTGCTTTGGGCACGTCGTGCCCCTCCTAATATGTACTATGGAGGGGCCGTTACACGTCCAGCAGTAATAAGACAAACCAGACCCGACGATGCAGCTATAGACTACACATATAAATACACTACATACAGATATCACGGAAAGTATACTAACACTTCACAGAGTTAGACAATCTAAAAGGCCTACTGACATCAAGAAGTACTTTAACGAAGTCAAATGAGATAAAATTAGACATGGACAAGCGAGTGTGCTATAATACACTTGCCAGTTTTAGAACACAGACACCGGAGAGGTAGAAAACGAACAAACAAATTGGGGACAGACACCGTGTTGCCACTTGCCCCATACACATTTCAAAACAGCGAGATTTTCAACATGGTAAAACGCAATTATTTCCCGTATACATAACACTTGATACACAGTACAAAAAACACACACTCTCACACAGATACACAAAATCAAAGATGCTCGCACGAAAAACAGTCTTTCTTCTTATACAATTCTCTCTCATCATCCTTCCCACAATAACAACAACCCAGCACCTTTGAAGAAAATTAACATCAAACTCAAAAATCATGTAACTCGAAAGTCTCTGTCTCTCGTTTTTTTCATCATTGGTTTGGTGTGTTGTTGAAGTCTTCGACAAGCTTTTCATCCAATTTGATACTGAACCCCTTAATAAACGTTCGATTGGCTGCAATACCAACAAAAGATCCAACGATAGTTTTCTGTGATGAGCGAGGGGCTATTATCATAACACCTGGCAACCTTAGCAAAAATAGGATATCTCAGAAAGTCTGTAAGCTCAAAGCTCTGTCCTCGTACGAATATTTTGCAATACGTGGTGCTTTGTTGAAGTTTCCGACAAGACTTATCCATATGGATGACGACCCCGTATAAACTACGTTGCGTCTAGGGCATGTCACTTACAGACAAAGCGGTCCAATTGTGTCACGGTGGGGGGGTCGTCTACGTATTTCGTCCATTCGTTTACCCAAAATAGGAGTTAGTAAAGTGCAGTAAACTGCCAATGAGCGACTGCTTGTTCCTTACCGAGAAACTATCTGCGTCCATGCAAATACTTGACAGAAAATCTCTTGTTAGTTCACCCGGTCACTTATCTCCGTGGCATTAGTTTTGAGAAGATCCTGAGGGAGAGTCACTGGCAGGTTCCTGGAGGGGGATGGTGGAGTGGGTAAAAAGGAAAGAGAAAGAGATTCAGTCAAACTTGTTCCAAAATTGAAGATGATAGGTTTCAATAGATGCCTTAATGAACAGAATTTAGATTTGGCACTTGTTTCAAACCTTATCAATCACTTGTTATTAATAAACTTCCTGGTAAACGATCTGCGATAGTCATGCTGATTCATTGTTAAATCAAAAAACGCGTAAATGAATGTGCTTGCACAACCTTGTAAAGTCAACGCCAAGCTAGGTTAACAGTTAAATTCGAACTTGTTTAGCCTCGCCACCCGTTTCGAACAAAGATACTGGGTTGATCAAAAAGCAAAAACAAGAATCTTGTTGACTCACTGGGCGGTCTGTTGCACAATATCGTTAAAGCGACTCTGTTGGGCTCTATTGCTGTTCGTGTCCTGTGTATAACCTCCATCAATCGTTACTGGCACTCTGCAAGGGCAAGAGAGATAGAGGGAGAGAAAGAGAGAGAGAGAGAGAGAGAGAGAGAGAGAGAGAGAGAGAGAGAGAGAGAGAGAGAGAGAGAGAGAGAGAGAGAGAGAGAGAGAGAGAGAGGGAGAGAGAGAGAGAGAGAGAGAGAGAGAGAGAGAGAGATTCGACACATATTTGTGCCATTATCAGACAAACAGAAATAATGTCAACTATGAAAACATTTCCCACATCCCGTGATAAAATCAGCGGGGGCGCGCACAAAGCGCCAACTATTTGGAATGCTAACAACTCAGGAGAATGCGAGGGCGCGTTACTAACCTGTTGCCGTCCTGATGTCCAAGGAGAGGATCAGTTTCAGAACCTGTATTCCCGTCCTGAGAAGAATGGGTGTTATTGACGTTTCATATACAAACATTCACTGATAACGAAATTAAATTCATGTATACCAAGTCTCAAGATTCAATTTCATTTATTTCCTATCGTATTCACCTCTGTGGAGCTACGGGGACAGCAGTTACCCATGGAGCTAGAGCACTACCTAAACACTACTGGAGAGAGGGAAACTCGTTAGTGTTGGACAAGGTTTGGGGGAAATGATCTGGGGGGGGGGGGGGGGATGTAATATCGGGTCAATAAAATACAACGAGTCAAAGGATAAAATAATATTATTATTATCTGACATATAAAATGTATAACCATCATTCATGTTTTGCCTTTTGTCAAACTTTCTCAATTCCACTATTTCACAGTCACACTAAGAATCTTAATTGGATCGTAAGGTACATCAGTTTTAGGATGTGTCTTCACCTGCCCGATCTTCTCAATAACATCCATACCCTTCACTACCCTCCCAAACACGGTGTGTTTGTTATCTAACCAGGGTGTGGGAATGAGGGTTATGAAAAACTGGCTACCGTTCGTATTGGCACCTCTGTTCGCCATAGATACCGTGTAGGACCGATCATGTTTCAGGTTTTTGTGGAACTCATCCTCAAAATCAGATCCCCAGATACTCTCACCTCCGGTACCATCTCCCAGCGGGTCTCCAGTTTGGACCATGAACTGCTTGATAACCCGGTGAAAGATGACCCCATTGTAGTATGAATTCCGGGCGTGAGTTGTGAAGTTCTCCACGGTACGGGGGCACTCCGAGCTAAACAACCTGAGGTGGACATCGCCCATGTTGGTATGTAGAATGGTACTTTGTGCTAGCTTGGCTTTCTCTTCTGTCTGAGCGGCCAGGATGTCCTCTCGAGTCGGCCGTTCGTTTAGGATATCTCGATCACTCTCCAAGTTGGTCTGGTCGGCCTCCCGGTTGGTGAACAGATAGAATCGGTTCTTTTTGTATGCTGTGCAGAATATAGTAGGATCTTCCAGTTCCGTTTTAATGTTCGGATTCACCACTGAGAGTTGGAGGTTTTGTTTCTTTGTAACGGGGCTGGATAAGGTGAGACCAAGGAACCTGAAAAGAAGAGCAGTTGTTGAAAAATGTTCTAGAATTGTTATATCTCACATACAGAGATGAAAGAAAGAGAATTTTTGTGAATGACCTGTTTTCTTATCAGTACATTCTATCTTTCTCTAATTTCTCTCTGTATTGCTTTTTTAGTTCCTCCCCCATATTCTAATCAGTTATACCAATAAGAAAATGATAAGAAAACTAACAAGCATCAAGCATGTTATTTGGGCAACCATACAATATAGTCGAACGCCGATTTACCGGGATGCTCGGGTGAAAAGGTTTCGGCCAGGGACCGGTAAATCGGGGTTTGACTATAGTACCGTTCACAAACTCAGTACTAAACCACCCATTGTTTACTCACCTCACATTTTCCTGAACTCCGATCATCCTGACACACTTGTTCAGCTGAAGGTTGATAAACTTGATACCCAGCACTGTGGGATAGATAACAATTGAAGAGGAATCATCAAATATCACCCCCGAGGATTGGAAGTGTTCACTTTTCTCTAATTCCCGTTCAATGGCTAACTTCCTCCCGAAATCAATGGACTGAACCAGCTGTTCCTCCTGCTGGAGTTGTGTTGCAACAGTCAGGGACTCATCATATACACGGAACAACTTGGCTGTCATGAAGTTAAACACACGGATCTTCCGGTCAGAGGAAAACGTGGCGAAATATCGGCCGTCAGGGGAGAGAGTGAGAGAGAGGATTGAACATTTGTGCTGCAGGAACGTAAACAGATCTGTGTCTGTTTTGTATTTAAAAAAAGATTTCCCAGTCGGTGATTTCTCCTCAAACTTTAAGGAGTTGGTTGACCAGTACTCGATGATTCCCTGTTCGTCAACACTCACCCCGGTGTGATGTGTGTGACAATATTGAATGAGCTTCACTTTCGACATGTGTGCAGTGATTGTGCCAACTGACTCTCCTGACAGGTAATCGTATACCAATATTTCACTTCCTTTAGAAGCTGCCAGAAGGTGTTGCTTCTTATCACCACTCCAAATAAAACACACTGCTCCGGGAACGTAACCAAGAGACATCATGGTTACCATATCAAAGTTTTTAACATCAAACACCTTCAGGGCTTTGTCGGTTGAAACAGAAGCAGCGTAGAGACCATCATACGACATGGTGAGACCCACAACAGATGAGAGGTGAGCCCGGAAATGCTTAACAAACTCAATCCCCTCCTCCGATTTCTTCCAAAACTTGATGTGACCGTCCACAGAGGCTGTCAGTACAAAGTTTGTGTGAGAGGTTACAATGTGTTGAACAATATCCCGGTGCATATACGACATTTCATAACTCTTTGCTGATGGCAGACTTTCCAAAAGGCCCTTATCTGCAGCAGAAACCCTCAGACGTTTGGAATCGGGCTCCTCCGGGTCCGATATAGCTGACGCAGTTGCGATCTCGTCCTTCATTTCAACACTACTGCTACAGGGAAGAAAGAGGAGTTTTTATTGGGTCAAGGATGTTAATTAATTAATTAATTACTTTTCATCGGTACACTGCATGTAAACAAGGTTTTATTATTTAATGAATAAAAGTAGGATATTGGATAAAAATAGATTACATTATAACTTAATTGAATAAAAATTGGTTCAGTAACCAAATAATTGTTGAACGATTAAAAGTATAAAATATGTAGAAAATATTAATGTTAAAAAGATTAATTTAAAAAAAGATAGTCTCACTATTTTGACCACAAGGTACAACTTCGTTTCACCAGAATTCATTTACGCTTTGCATCCTACACAGATTAGGGACTTGTACCGCGATTTGCAACGTAATACCTGGAATCATAAAACCCTTGCTTGGATACTTTCATATTTATAGTAGTGTCAGATATGTCTCCTTTCCTCTTTTGGCCAGCTTCACGGTTCTTTTTCTTTAGCTGGTCGACTGCTTCTTGAATCATATCCTCACGTTCCTCGAAAGCTTCAAACTTAACCCACAGAAAAGTGCTGACATAGAATTTGAGTACACTTTTACCATCAATTCCTTCAATATCAGTTTCCCCTAAACCGGAAGGCTTATGACCCAATTCCTGATCCAAGACCCAAATAAGCTCATCGTGATCATCATCCTCATTAAATTTTTCGCCTACGCCAAACTCAGCCTCAATGTCTCCACTATCTTCCTCCATTCTTTCACTTGTGCAGCGACCGGGAAACTTTTCCGCAAGATATTTTTCTCCTGCAGACGTCTCCATCGTAGGATCATAACTTCTATAATATCCACCATACCCATCATGATACGAAATATAATGGCACTCGAGAACTGGCTGCAGGTAGACCTTGACACAGCCGCCCGTCTTCTCAGCGGCGGTCAACACCGCCTTAACCAGGATAGCATCTTGACCCTTGAGTTGCGCCGCCTGTGCCCAGTTTAGCGGATCCTCGGCTTTACTATTTGGGAAGATGTCTTTGTTGGTATAAAGGTGATAGCAAGGAAATGCAAAGGAGATTGGGTCGTGACAGAGCTCAACAAACTTTGCAGCTAGTGAACTTTCCCGCCCAGATGAGTTTAGACGTTTTGGTAACACTGCGCTGCTGAGGCCAGCTGATGGAGATGGCTCTAATTGGGTCAATTTCTCCTTGATCTGCAGGAAAAATTCTACCGTCAGCCGAGTTCCCTCATCTACACTCAAAACTCTATGATGTTCGTCATCGTTGGAGAAAAATGCGGAAATATGAAGTTCATTCTGGTTAGGAAGCTCCCAAGTTAAACTATCCCTCGATTGATCGGATTTGTGTCCCTCTAAGACAAGCTTTTTCTTGAAATGACCGAACGCTATTTCCATGGCTCCGCCTTCGTAATAAGAACCGGGCAGCTGAACAACCAAAGTTCCAATCATTTCATTATCATCTTCATTGTGCTTCTTGAACTGCCCACCCGCTCCCTTGCTCATCAAATTGATAGTGTTTTTCTCAGCGATCAAATCAAATCTCTGACAGTCAACCCCCAGATTCTGCTGAACCTCTTTCAAGACCCCCGAAGCTGCTAATGCCTCACCCAATGTCAGCGGGTTTTCATGATTTTCGAGGTTAACTATAACTTCAAATTGATCACCCGGTAGCTCCAGTTCGTCACCGATACCTGTATAGCACTGAAATAAAGATTTTGATCAGAGGAACAGATAATTTAGTGGCGAAACTCATTTTTATCATAAAGGAAGATCATAAGATAGAGGATGGGACTTGGGAGTTGTAGGGAGTTGTACTGTACCTAACTACACACATACTCTATACTGTGGGTGCTCACCTTCCTTCCGCGATTAATAGTTGCACGAGACATAACATCTCGTAATGGCGCTAAACGATCAAGCTGTTCTGCAAGTACCGCTGCTTTTCTGTGTTTTCTACTACGGGACGTCCCCTCCTCTTTTTCACGTTTCTGTATTTCTGCAGCAAGTTTATCCTTGTTGGGAGCCAACACAATACAATCAGCTGTGACGTCACTATTAGTAGGTGCAGGGTTGAGGAGGAGTTTAGGGGCCTCATTGAGCTTGATGCATGCCGTGGTTGCAAACTGACAAGATTGGTCGGTAAGAATACTCTTCAACTCCGTGCTTCTCCCCGCTGCATACGTTATCATGTCATCATCTGTTTCGTACATCCTGGAATATATACAGACTGAGTTTAAAAGGGAGACTCAAGGGGCAGTGATATATCAACTCAATCAGAATTTAAAGCGTGAAGAACTTGCCGTCAACTATGTTTGAAAATTCTTTTTTCTCCTCTCGAGTCTCTTTACTGTACGCATAAACCCTAAAACCGGGAGTGCTGACACTCAAAACACCAGATACGTCGCTGGGCCTTTGGCCCAGCGCATACCTGTGCGTCCAGGGGTATTGGGCGGCAACATGGGCCGGGTCAGGATATAATGGCACTCGAGAACTGGCTGCAGGTAGACCTTGACACAGCCGCCCGTCTTCTCAGCGGCGGTCAACACCGCCTTAACCAGGATAGCATCTTGACCCTTGAGTTGCGCCGCCTGTGCCCAGTTTAGCGGATCCTCGGCTTTACTATTTGGGAAGATGTCTTTGTTGGTATAAAGGTGATAGCAAGGAAATGCAAAGGAGATTGGGTCTTGCAGGTCCTCTGGTATAAAAGCCGCGTCATTGCAGAGCTCAACAAACTTTGCAGCTAGTGAACTTTCCCGCCCAGATGAGTTTAGACGTTTTGGTAACACTGCGCTGCTGAGGCCAGCTGATGGAGATGGCTCTAATTGGGTCAATTTCTCCTTGATCTGCAGGAAAAATTCTACCGTCAGCCGAGTTCCCTCATCTACACTCAAAACTCTATGATGTTCGTCATCGTTGGAGAAAAATGCGGAAATATGAAGTTCATTCTGGTTAGGAAGCTCCCAAGTTAAACTATCCCTCGATTGATCGGATTTGTGTCCCTCTAAGACAAGCTTTTTCTTGAAATGACCGAACGCTATTTCCATGGCTCCGCCTTCGTAATAAGAACCGGGCAGCTGAACAACCAAAGTTCCAATCATTTCATTATCATCTTCATTGTGCTTCTTGAACTGCCCACCCGCTCCCTTGCTCATCAAATTGATAGTGTTTTTCTCAGCGATCAAATCAAATCTCTGACAGTCAACCCCCAGATTCTGCTGAACCTCTTTCAAGACCCCCGAAGCTGCTAATGCCTCACCCAATGTCAGCGGGTTTTCATGATTTTCGAGGTTAACTATAACTTCAAATTGATCACCCGGTAGCTCCAGTTCGTCACCGATACCTGTATAGCACTGAAATAAAGATTTTGATCAGAGGAACAGATAATTTAGTGGCGAAACTCATTTTTTATCATAAAGGAAGATCATAAGATAGAGGATGGGACTTGGGAGTTGTAGGGAGTTGTACTGTACCTAACTACACACATACTCTATACTGTGGGTGCTCACCTTCCTTCCGCGATTAATAGTTGCACGAGACATAACATCTCGTAATGGCGCTAAACGATCAAGCTGTTCTGCAAGTACCGCTGCTTTTCTGTGTTTTCTACTACGGGACGTCCCCTCCTCTTTTTCACGTTTCTGTATTTCTGCAGCAAGTTTATCCTTGTTGGGAGCCAACACAATACAATCAGCTGTGACGTCACTATTAGTAGGTGCAGGGTTGAGGAGGAGTTTAGGGGCCTCATTGAGCTTGATGCATGCCGTGGTTGCAAACTGACAAGATTGGTCGGTAAGAATACTCTTCAACTCCGTGCTTCTCCCCGCTGCATACGTTATCATGTCATCATCTGTTTCGTACATCCTGGAATATATACAGACTGAGTTTAAAAGGGAGACTCAAGGGGCAGTGATATATCAACTCAATCAGAATTTAAAGCGTGAAGAACTTGCCGTCAACTATGTTTGAAAATTCTTTTTTCTCCTCTCGAGTCTCTTTACTGTACGCATAAACCCTAAAACCGGGAGTGCTGACACTCAAAACACCAGATACGTCGCTGGGCCTTTGGCCCAGCGCATACCTGTGCGTCCAGGGGTATTGGGCGGCAACATGGGCCGGGTCAGGGGGAGTGGGCCGGGGGTGAAACCCCCTACAAGGGGGTCCAGGGTCGCAGGAAAATTTTGAGGTTTTCGCGATGATTTCAGCAATCAGAAATTCCTGAAAGCGCTTGAAACGTGGAAACCAAAAAGCGACACAGAAGATGAAAACGCCCAGATTTTAACGTTTCCCGAAGAAGAGCTTGGCCTATGCTACAGGCCCTCAAAGAAGCCGTGGAAAACGCTCGCACTTGGGGCCTGGAGCGCATGCCATAAGAAGAGCCAAAATATAAAAAAATAATAATAACATAATAACATAACAACATTTAACATTTATAAATCGCTTTTGAGCGAAAAGTGTTTATCTCGATCGACTTATACTAAAGCGTCCTTTCGATCAAAACTCGCTTTCTAAAGCGCATCTTCGTATCAATGTCCTTCCGAAAGTCCTCGTTGTCATATAATTAAATACATAGTTAATAAGTTAATTAAAAAACAGCATAAACTGTCACATATAATTAATAAATAGTTAATAAGTTAATCAAAACAGCATAAACTGAACACTGAATATCCACAAGATAGAATCATACAAAAGTCTAGAAAAATATAGCGCAACAGAGGCCATAGATCTCAACGTAAAAAATTACTACACCAGTCTCAATAAGGTGTGCACGTCATGGAAAAGATGAGGTCTTAATCAGGTAATGTTGAGCTTGGTCTTGAAAAATGGTTTACTCGTGTCTTGCAGAGTATGATAGTGAACGATAAGACTTCAAATCCCTTTTGGCAACATTGTGATGTGATATCCTGTGAATAGAGAGTTGATAGATTTCTACATGAAACGAAAATTGAAAGAGCAACCACAACTGCAAATGCAGTTCAGAAAGATATAAAACGCTCTTGGATCAAGGGATCCAAAGATAGCAAAATACAAACTAAAGTCCAATTTCCCACTCAAGCGACAGGTCGCCACACACCAACTCGCTAAACAGATGTGAAACTGGCTGAACCAGTGACGCTCGACAAGGCAGAGACCTATCCAGTGATACCAGGATCAAGCCCCATACCACCAAGACAAGACCAGAGAAAAGAATTAAGTGCCCGGCACCCCGCCACTCGAGTAGAAAATTGGACTATACCCAAACCTAGGTAAAAAGCCAAGCAATGATACAGAAATATACAACCTGGGTGAAAGTCCGTTTACCAGTTTGGCCCATGGCCGTGATAGAGTGAAACTTCTTGGGAACCATGCCAAATAAGGTCCAGATGAAGTGAAGATCCTGTTCCCTTAACCGCTCGAGAAAGAGAACAAACACACACATACATACAAACATACACACACACGCACACACAAACATACACACACACACACACACACACACACACACATACACTAGAAGAAAAGAGGTTGAGAGAAAGAAGGGTGGGCTTTTCTTTTCTTTTTTTGATTTTTTTAATTTTTTTTTATTATTGCCTCTTTTTGATTTTTTGATTTTTTTTGTATTTTTTTTTTTTTGTTGATTTTTTTTGATTCTTTTTTCTTTGCTTTTTTGATTTTTTAACCCAGGCTCTTTTTTTACCGAGTTCTGGGGATCCGTCACATAAAAGAAACCAATCAACTCCCAAATCTCCACTTCCTAGAACACACAAAATAATAAGTATTCAACTGACCACCAGACACACAAACAACCTCCTCTATATCTCCTGGCTCCTACTAACTCTAGAAATTCAGCGGATTCCTATTGTCACAATGGACATTTCAGCTCCTTACACACCAAAAGCCCTACAGAACAAAAACGTCTTTAGATCCACTTTAAAACGTTTTAGAGTCTCTGATTCACGCAATTCTCTTGGCAGTTTGTTCCATAGTCGAGGTCCCGATACGCTGAATGCACGATCAGTTGTCTTGTAATTTAATAAATTTAAATTTTCAATAAGGAACCATAATAAAGTTCAAGAGCCTCCAAGAGCACCCAAGAGCGCACCCGATCGAAGAGAGACCACACCTGAGAGCGCACCACACCCAAAAGAGACCACATCCAAGAGCGCACCACCTCCAGAAGACACCACTTCAAGAGCGCACCACATCAAAGAGAGCTCCCCATCCAGAAGATACCACGCGCAGGGGACACCACGCGCAGAAGAGACCAGCGCGGCGTTGTATTTGCGCGTGCGGTCTCTTCTGCGCGTGGTGTCCCCTGTAGTGGAAGCTCTTACGGTATTTCCCACGCCCCGTGGGAAAGTTTTTGACCGTGGGAAAATTTTCGAACCGTGGGAAAAGAGAGATACATACAATAACTTTAAAAAAATAATTATTTTTTTAAAGTTATTGTATGTATCTCTCTTTTCCCACGGTTCGAAAACTTTCCCACGGTCGAAAACTTTCCCACGGGGCGTGGGAAATACCGTAAGAGCTTCCACTACTGCGCGCGGTATCTTCTGGATGGGGAGCTCTCTTTGATGTGGTGCGCTCTTGGAGTGGTGTCTTTTGGAGGTGGTACGCTTTTGGATGGGGTGCGCTCTTGAACTTTATTATGGTTCCTTATTAAAGTCGGATTTTTTGAAGTTGTCACCCCAAAATGACCGCGCATGTGAAATTTATCAATTTTGACGCGCACACCACACGTTAACATGTGATGTGACGCGCAAAAACATTCCGCGCACGACAAGGGGGGTGACAACTTCAAAAAATCCGACTTTAAAGTCGGATTTTTTGAAACTGTCACCCCCCTAGGTCTTTTCAAACTTCGTAAATGACCATAAAACCGGTTCCTGACGAGATAGAGACTTGAAATTTGGAGGTTACGAAGATCTTGCTAAGTTCTTCCGAACCTCCAAATTTCAAGTCTCTATCTAATCAGGAACCGGAGATATGGCAAATTTTGTTATTTCAGGGGGTGACAGTTTCAAAAAATCCGACTTTACGAGGTTCCACCAAATAAAGTCGGATTTTTTGAAGTTGTCACCCCCCTTTTCGTGCGCGGAATGTTTTTGCGCGTCACATCACATGTTAACGTGTGGTGTGCACGTCAAAATTGATAAATTTCACATGCGCGGTCATTTTGGGGTGACAACTTCAAAAAATCCGACTTTAAAGTCGGTTTTCCCACGCGCGCGGCGAAAAAAGCATTACAGTGCTGACAAAAAATATGGGCTGCGCGTGGATTTTTCAAATTTATCGTTCTCTTCTCTTTTTTCTCAAATTTACATTTTGGCTTGAAAAGCGCTGCCTTATCCCGGGGGCCGGCAGCGTTTGCCAACATATTGGCTTAACCCTGAAGTAGTTTCCCTGTTGTATGGGCTGAGGGCTCGCCTCTTAGACTATACCAAATCACAGTCTATTGATCCTGAAAGGCACCAAGTTAATTTAGAAATCTAGTTTTGATTTTTGAACTCTATGTTTGTGTAATTAGCGTACTTTGGCCCAGGTATTAGTTGTGCGATACGAACCACTCCCACGTATCATGACCAACTATCTTCCATCTAGATACCTTGCTATGGCTGCAGTGGCTACAGATCAAATCAGTGTTCCCAGAAATTTCGGTAGTGTACTCCGTGGTTACAAGGGTTTTAACCCTTTAAGGACGAGAAGGATTGGCTCGATAGATTTTTCTAATTTTTCGTTTATAAGTAGATATTATTACCACAAACTACCTCGAAAAAGAAATTTGAAGTTTCGACATGTAGTTTTTGCTGGGCCCACTGTGTCATATATGACTCTATCGTCCGTAAGGGAATTCTAGTAACAAATGTCATTTGTGCAAAAGTATGGGTCCAGTAGTCAAATTTTATGCTTTGAGGCAGTCTATAGCTATAATTTCTACAATCTTGAACGGTTTTTACTAGAAAAATACCCCAAATTCTACATTTTGTATCATATATGACTCTATCGTCCCAATTGGTAAATTCTCCAAAAACATCCATAACTCGGGCTAGAAAAGGAGCTAAGAGTCAAATCAGGGCACTAAACTGTGTAGAATCATCGCATTAGTGGGGGCACATATTTAGGTCGCTATCTTGCCCCCTAATTGAGATAATTGGATAATTAGCCAATTATCTGTCCCGCGCATGCTAATAAATGAAACTTTGCTTTGGGAAGGAGTTATGAGGCAAATGGGGGCACTAAAATGTGTAGAATCATCACATTAGTGGGGTTAGAGCACATATTTAGGTCTCTATCTGGACCCCTAATTGAGATAATTGGATAATTAGCTAATTAGTTGCCCTCCAGCGCTAAAAAATTAAATTTGGCGGAGTATACAAGACAAATGGGGGCACTAAAATGTGTAAAATCGTCGCCTTAGTGGGGGCAGAGCACATAGCTGAGTTTCTATTCCCGCTCCTAATTGAGATAATTGGATAATTAGCTAATTGACGGTTGCATGATGCCCCCTTTTCACCATATACCGTGGTTTCTGGCTAATCCTGAGCTCTTTTGTTCAATCTAAGGATCTTTTGGCATCCCTTTACCCCATTTGTATCACCTTTGACTCGTTTTACACAATAATATAGCACTCTAGATACAACCCTAGACGCCGACTTCAGCTCTGTACAACCCCTAGGGATAGGGTTGACCCATAGGCTTGGACCTAGCCCTACCCTCTACGGGTCCCTAGACCTAAAGGAAAGCCCTAACCCTAGCCCAACCCTAAACCCAACCATAACCATAACCCTAACGTCTCATGAGACATATGTCTCATGAGACATGTCTCATGATACACTCATGAGCACATGTAGGTCAAAACGTCTCATGAGCGCTCATGAGACATTGAAACAGAGATGGGATGAGACATATGTCTCATGAGCGCTCATGAGCAAGGTCTCATGAGCACTCATGAGCGCTCATGATACACTCATGACACACTCATGATACACTCATGAGCGCTCATGAGACGTTGAAACACCTAAAAACGTCTCATGAGCGCTCATGATACACTCATGATACACTCATGACACACTCATGATACACTCATGAGCGCTCATGAGAGGAACGGACAGGTTCTTCCGACTTACCTGATACAAAATGTAGAATTTGGGGTATTTTTCTAGTAAAAACCGTTGAAGATTGTAGAAATTATAGCTATAGACTACCTCAAAGCATAAAATTTGACTATTGGACCCATACTTTTGCACAAATGACATTTGTTACTAGAATTCCCTTACGGACGATAGAGTCATATATGATACAACGACTAAAACGTTAATAACTCATTCAATTTTCAATATTTTTTGATGCGGTTTTTTGCATTCGATTTGTTATGTCAAGTAGTTTTATCCCTTCAAAGGATTATTTGTGCCCCTCAAAAACAAAAATTTGAGAGGGGTTTAAAAAAAAAGGCCTAAATTAGCCTCCCGAGAAGGGCCATAAAACAATTTCTTCGATTTTCCGAGCAGATTTGGACGTGGTTTTGGGTTCAAAATCCCTAAAACTAGCTTGTGACAAAAAATTAGCCACCTAGACATCATGTAGCGCCTTCCAGACGGTCTAGAATGGACCGTGTCATATATGACCTATCGCCCTCAAAGGGTTAATGATGTCACATTGACGACTAGTAACGGTGAGGTTGTAAAGGCTAACTCCTTAATCCTGGGCCTGAATAGTCCAGTAATCTCTGAGATGGCAGAGAAGGACTACTTGGTGGAATTGGACATGACCGATTTTACTTTTGAGGGGGTCAACTGTTTTGTTGACTGTTGTTACACTGGTTCTGTTGAGGGGCAGCTAAACAATGACACTTTTCGTGATCTCAACAAAATTAGTGTGGTTTTTAAAGTTGATTGGATAGCTAAAGAGTGCCTTACGTTTTTCTGTCGCATGTGTATAAATTTAACAGACGAATCTCTTGACGATGTCCACTATCTGTTTACCGAAGCTGCATTCTTGGTAAAAGAAAGACGTGATAAGAAGCTTGTAAAAGTACTGAACTGCGCGCTAAAGGAATTGGACCCAACTCACTCCGAGCTACGATCTACCCTGATTCGTGACGTTATGGCTCGTGATCCATTGGAGTATGTGGACGCTGAAGTATGCAGTTACCTTGCTGGACGGTCTACTCCTGACATGTTCAGAATTCTAGCAGAAGGTATCTCGGGGAAGCCTCAACCATACCGGCTGACTCCAGTTGATAAACATGTACTTAATCCCACTGCTCTAGCGGCCTGCCAAGATTTAGATAAGAATGTCTATACTAACCTGCTAGACACTCTTTTGGCGTCCGTGGCGCCTGAGGATCACATCTTCTTGTTGCAACTATTAATAGATGTAAGTAAAGCGTCTGGAGATGAGGATATATTGAGTGAAGATGAAGATGTTGAAAAATATTTTTCATCACTCAGTCCAGGTGTTATATATATTAGTGGCGGCCGTTGGATAAGAAGATAATAAGAAGTGCACACAATATGTATATGTATGTTTTTGCTCCTAAGTATCATTTTTGTCATATTTTAATGCTTCACTATACCAACATTTTAAAACTGCAAAGATTAACAATGTATAGTATACATTGTTAATCTTTGCAGTTTTAAAATGCTGGTTTTTAAATTTTTTGTTTCTTTAGCCGTATGCGTTTTGTGTGTGTCGTATGGTAATTGCAATAATAACGCTGTTCTTGTATCAGACTCTAGAATGGGCAATGAGCATTCAAATTCAAAGTTATCGCCTGAAGAATTGAGAGAACTGGAGGACGCAACATATTTTGATAAGAAGGAACTCCAGAAGTGGTTTAGAGAGTTCATGAAAGATTGCCCCTCTGGAACTCTTAGTAAAGATGATTTTGTCAGGTAGATGTTGTTCAAAAACCATCTAGCTACTCCCATTCTAATATCTTATTTTTATCAGGATTTAAAGATTGTCTAGCTCCCCCTTTCTAAAACTAACTCTTCTCGTCAGGATTTATCAGCAGTTTTTCCCGCACGGTGACCCCTCTCAGTTTGCTAGTCATGTCTTTAAGAAGTTTGACTCAAATGCTAACGGTTGTATAACGTTCAAAGAGTTCATCATGGCCCTCAGTGTGACGAGTAAGGGCACACTGGATGAAAAACTCGACTGGGCTTTCTCTCTTTACGATCTTGATGGAGATGGGTAGGTGCCGAAACAAAGGAGGAGTTGAATAAAAACTCTCCTTTACACCATTTACACCTTTTAACACATGTCCTTTAACCCTCTCCTCCCCTTCCCACCACTCACCAAGTTTATTATTTCAGTCTCTCCTCCCCTCCCAGGTTTATCAGTGACCGAGAGATGTTGGATATTGTGTGTTCCATCTATAACATGGTGGGAAACATGCTGATACTACCCAAGGAGGAGGACACCCCAGAGAAGAGGGTGAACAAGATATTTCTACAGATGGACAAGGATCGAGATGGCAGGTTAACCAAGGAGGAATTCAAAGAGGGCAGTAGAATGGACCCTTTCATTGTGCATGCCTTATCAACTGATTTTGATAGCACGAAACTTGAGCAAAAAAAGTGAGAGGTCACGTGTTGATTTTACCCCCGGCCGGGTAGAATTATATATTGTATATCGTGATTGTCCTCTCTAGTCTCTCTCCCCACCCACCCACACACACGCACACACATATCTCTCTGTCCACATATAATCACACACGTGTAATCTGGTGACGTCACGTGATGACGTCACAAACAAGGTCCCACTTGGTATAAATGAAGAATGAAGAAGTTTAGTAATATTGAAAGATAAACACAATAACGATTAATATTTAATACAACTGTACATTTTTACTTGTTCTTTATTTTCTTATTCATACCGCCGTGTTCCCATCGACACGTCATGATTCTGGGTCAGTTTATGGAACTAATTTTTAGTGGTGTTTAGGATTTACTCGGGTCCCCCCTTAAAACCAATTCAAATGTTTCCAGTGTAAATATCTTTCTCTTATATACCCATATTGATAGACTAATCGGTAACTCTTTTAACTTATTGAAAACTGTACCCCACCTTGATTGAACGTTTAGGCAGCTTTGTCTTTTACACAATACTCGTGTTGTTTTATTCGTCCTTTTATCACCTTCGTCTCTCATTCATCTTTCTCTCTCTACTCCTCCTACCCTCTCCATCCCTCCTCTCTTCTCCTCTCTCTCTTTCTCTCTCTCTCTCTTTCTACTCTCTCTCTCTCTCTCCCCTGCTCTCTATATCTCCCTCTCTTTTTCTCTCTCTCAAATCCTCCCTCTCTCCGTCACACTCTCTCTCTCTCTCCTCCCTCTCTCTCTCTCTCTCGTCATTCCTCTCTCATCTCTCATCTCTCTCTCTCTCTCTCTCTCTCTCTCTCTCTCTCTCTCTCTCTCTCTCCCCTCTCTCTCTCCCCTCTCTCTCTCTCCCCTCTCTCTCTCTCTCCCCTCTCTCTCTCTCCAGTAGGAAACATCATCATGTCAGCGATGGATTTTGACCTCCACGAGTACTATGCCCGGGACTACCGGAACCCCGGGCCCCAGGGTGTCATGAGTACGGCAGGTGCAGTCCCAGAGGTCAATGACAAGGGAGAAGTTACCATGAAGAAGGTTAAAGTGCAAAGGTATTTCATAGACTCAATCTTGTGGTGTGTTTTCTGTATCTGATCCCAGATTCCCAGATTAGATTCCCAGATTTCCTTCGCCTTGGTCATTTGGAGTTTTTAATAATAAATATCAGATGTATTATATGGCCCTTTCTTTCTCTCCAGGTACGTGACAGGAAAGCGACCTGATTACGCCCAAGAGAGTAGTGATGATGATGAAGATGAACCAGTGTTCCAAAATGAGGGAACAGCTCCCCCTCAAGCCCTCCGACTCCGTGGTCCGGGGGAGGAGGAGGATGAGGAGGGGGATGGTGGGAGTGAGGGTGATGCAGAGGAGGAAGAGGAGGAGGGGATGGAGGTGAGGAATGAGCCTGTTAAGTTGGATGGGGTGAAGGATAGGAGGTTGGATCGAATGAGGCAGCGCCAACTAGATAGGAGTAAAGGTTAGTGTGACACTTGAGACTTTATTATTATTTATAAGAGTGATGACTTCAAAATCATTTTATCAAATTAGTGATGTGATTATTCTTTCGATGGGTTACGTAATGTGACAAAATATATTCGTTTATAATCTTGATCCATTGAAACCCCTCAAGGCGCCATTTAAATGACACATTCTGCTTCCAGATAAGTTGGTGGAAAGGATACGAGATAGAGAGATAACCAAGCCTGAGATAATAGAAGATAGTGATAGTGAGAGTGACCACGATACAGAGACCTCCAGGAGAATTGAGGAGGCCAGGGCTGCTGCTGCTGGGGGATCAGAGAGTGAGGAAGATGACCTTGAGGAAGATGAGGTGAGAGAGAGAGAGAGAGAGAGAGAGAGAGCACTGAAATAGAAATAGAAATAGAAACACAGTACAGAGCCCTGAAGGCTGATACAGAAACAGCTTACTTAATCAAGAATTTAAGAACTAATTTGTACCTAGCTTGAAACTAATATGTATCTTGAAACTGTCATCAAAACAAGTAACAATTCAGATTGAGCGGCGTCGTCGGATGGTTCTGGAGCGGGCCAGGGAGCGGCAGCAGGAGGAGAGAGATTTATTGGATGTTGAGGAGGAGGAGCAGGGAAGTGAAGACAGTGAGTACAGTGAGGAATACACAGACAGTGAGGACGATGTCGGACCCAGGTAGGAAGAGAGATGATATGGGAGGGGGGGGGCTGCCTGTGGGAGAGAGAGATAGAGAGAGAGAAATTTTTAAAAGTAAGAATCTAGGACATTATTATATGTTCGCAAAAGGCAAGCTTCCCCTCGTCCGACCCGAAGTTGCTAACATATAGTCCGATATTTAATAATGGGAACCGGGGGCGCGCATTAAACAAAATTCGATTTGACAAATATTCGTTTCTCGGTTCAGGATCTAATGGCACACTTTGTTTCGATTGTTAAAGTCCATTTATTTTTCACCCAAAAACTTAAATTTAAAACTTTTGTGGCGTGCGCTACACGTTAACTATATTGTTTATAGCAAGAAAGGACTATTTTACAACGAATTCCCTGGTTGCTATGGTAACCAACTCCGTTGTCATGGTAAATTAATCGAACTCTATCGAGTCTATCGCCAGCAACTGTATGAAACTTTCACAAAGGCTCAAAGTTTGAATATCAAATTTGCCAAAACTGTGCAGGGGCAAAAGTTTTAATTGATTATTATTAATTTATTAATTAGAAAATCAAAAATCCGGCTCCGTTATGACTCGTAGTTATACTACTAGAACATACATACACAGTTTCATTTCGAAATTTCAAACGGTGTGGCCACAGTTTGAATATCAAAGTTGCAAAAATTGTGCAGGGGCAAACAAAATTGTGCAGGGGCAAAAGTTTTAATTACTTATAATTAATTAATTAATTAAAAAATCAGAAATCCGGCTCTTTTATGACTCGTAGTTATACCACTAGAACATGCATGCAAAGTCTCATTTCGAAATATCAAACGGTGTGGCCACAGTTCGAATATCAAATTTACCGAAAATGTGCAGGGGCAACATTTGCCGCAAATGTACAGGGGCAAAATGTGCAGGGGCAAAATTTTAATTGCTTATAATTAATTGGATAATTAATTTTGACTATTCCCACTTTTTGTCGATCTTTCTATATGCATGAACTACATTACTACAAAATGTTAGGTCGTTATTTATAGCAGAACAGAAAATATACCATTTTTAGTTGCCTTGTTCAGGAAATGTGCAGGGGGTCGAAATCAGCGGTGCAGGGGAAAGATGGTGCAGGGGCAAAATTTTAATTACTTATAATTAATTAGTTAAATTAAAAATAAGAAATCCAGCCTTTTTATGACTCGTAGTTATACTACTAGAACATGCATACAAAGTTTCATTTCGAAAAAACAAACGGTTTGGCCACAGTTTGAATATCAAAATTGCAAAAAATGTGCAGGGGTATTTGCCCCTGTACATTTTCAAAAAAAGTGCAGGGGGCCCTAAAAAAGTCCATTTTTGCATGCCTATAACTAATTAATTAATTAATTTTCAATACTCCCACTTTTCGAATATCATTTTTTATGATTGAAGAACATTCCTACAAAGTTTCAAGTCGATATTTCAAGCAGAACGGAAGATAAACCGTGTGCAGGGGCACGCGTGCAGGGGCAAAAAATCAAAATGTACAGGGGCAATGTGCAGGGGCAAATTTTGATAGCTTATAATTAATTAATTAATTAAAAAATCAAAAATCCGGCCACGTTATGACACGTAGTTATACTACTAGAACATGCCTACAAAATTTCAGGTCGATATCTCAAACGATGTGGCCGCAATCGCTGCCTGAAATTTGCCCCCCCCCCCCCCCCCCCAAAAATCTTCTATTCTTTGTATATATAGGGCCGTCACTTTTTGGATTTGGTGCAGGGGCAAAAATTTTTTTTTTCGTTTTTTCTGTTTTCTTCGGGTCGGAGGTGCCTGCCGGCACCTAATTAGCGACTCACACCTCCCAACACAGGTTAAAGCCAGTATTTGTGCGTAAATCGGACCGGATAACCCTGCAAGAGCGAGAGGCACGGGAACAAATAGAGGAACAGAAACACGAGACAATTAAGGCACGACAGGATAACAGGAAGAAGGAATCACATGCCCTAGTGGAACAGATTATAAAGGAGGAGCTAGCATCAGAACACTTGAAAGCACAGGCTGCAGATAGTGACGACGGTAAGTTAGGGAAACTATAATCGGCATGTTTCCAGGTTACACTACTGCACAGCATGTCAATACTATCAGCATGTTTAATTTCTGCATCAAATCCTGATTTATCTTGTATTTAAACTTCAATCTTCAACTTATTTACTATCGCTCCGTTCTCTTGTTATTAACAACCCCGCTCTCCCCCATGATATCAACACCCCAACCCCCTCTCCCCCAGGAGCGAACATTATAACCGATGATGAGAATGAGGCTGAGGAATACGAGGCATGGAAGGTCAGGGAACTGAGGAGAATCAAGACTGTGAGAGAGGCAAGGGAGGCCAGGGAGAGAGAGGTAAGTTATGGTATTTTGGGTTTTCATACGGATATGGCTTGTCCAGGACAAGCCTTGTCCTCCCCCTCCCCATTGCAGCCAGATAATCTCTTTTCTGGGATTTTTGCAAAACTCAACCTGGCCCACGCACGATCACCCCTCTCACCCATCCCTAAACTCCAAACTACCCTCCCTAGGCGGCCGAGATAGAGAAGGTCCGGAACATGACAGAAGACGAGAGAAAGATGTGGTCCAAGATGAACCCCAAACAAATCACAAACAAGGCAGACAAGGGCAAATACAGGTTCCTCCAAAAGTACTACCACCGAGGTGCATTCTACATTGACAACGAGGAGGGAGTCCTTAAACAGGACTTCTCCAAACCAACCCTTGAGGACCACTTTGACAAGAGCATCCTGCCAAAGGTCATGCAAGTTAAAAACTTTGGTAGAAGTGGTCGGACCAAGTATACACATTTGTTGGATCAGGATACCACTAGTTCAGATTCTCCGTGGGCCCAAACTAATCAGTTGAATACAAAGTTCCAGGCTAACTCTGGGGGCACTAAGTTGAACTTTACCAAACCAAGTAGTAGAAAGAGGTGAAGTGTTGAGTGTTGTTTTTATTATTTTATTAACTGTGTTGATGAGAGAGAGAGCGACTAAGAAAGAAATATCAAGTTCTCAGTATATGCCAGTGTCTCAATATCCATCTCTATACATTGCAACCCTAATACCCCGATACCTCATATTACATATCTTCGAACATTATGTAACTATCTTTTGTGACTACAATACACCAATGACTGCCCTTGTTACCCATTTTGAAACATCTATGTCCTTATAGCCCCTCTGTTTAAAATGGCCGATGACTACATGTCCGATACGTTCTTAGTGGAGGCTAAGGATGTTAAACCGGGTCTGTCTAGGAGTGTCACGGGAAAACGGAAGTTGGAGGTCTATAAGAGGCAATCTGAGGCAGTTAAGGTTGGTAAGTAGCTAATTGGGGGTCAATTAATTTTACTAGAGCAGCAGTATATTATTCATTCTGTAGATTATTCAGCAAAAACAGAAAGGTAGCAAAGTTCGTATGTTATTTATCAGTCCTGTATGTGTGTGTGTGTGCTGTATGTAGAACCAATATACTGCACACTTTGCAAATTGTTTCTTGCTGGCAACCCTCATACAAACAACATTACCCCTCCAACACACAAACTGACATACCCACATATCAGAGTCACAGGCAAGCAGGAAAAGATAGGAAACTGAACGCAACTGAAACCCTGAAAAAGGGACTGGAAACAAATGTAATATCGGAGGAAAACCCTGGGTTTAAGATGATGAAAATGATGGGTTACAAAGCGGGATGTGGACTGGGAAAGGGAGGTAAGTTGTTCAACTGATTATGTATTCTTCTTATCTGGTTTCGTTCTCTCTGTGTCTGAGTCGTGTAATTCTTGTCGAGGTATGCACGCGCGGTCCTCCATACGCCTCAAGGATAGGGGTGCTCGCGCGCACGACCGCTACAGTCTGGGACCGTGGGAGAATTTGAGAGAGAGAAGTAAACACAGCTGCTGCTTCGAATTTGTAGCATGTTAACTTATGTTAACGTTATACTGACTGAGTTTGCCCTCCCTCGTATAACATGATAACCTGTTACAGGCGAAGGAATATCAGAACCGATCAAGATTGACCCGTTTAAAGATGGGAAATCAGGACTTGGTCAGGAAACTAAAATTAAAGAGGAGTGCAGGAAACGATTAAAGTTTGAAACTGCTCGTCGTGAAGCATTTAAGGTTTATTTCTCTATTTCTCTGTTTGATTGACTGATTGTTTGTTTGATTGTTTGATTATTTGTTTGTTTGTTCATGTTTGTTCATGTTTGTTTTGTTTGTTGGTTTCGTTGCATTTCCTATCTTACTGACACTTTCCCAGCGGAATGAGGCCCAAATGTTGGCACAATTTCGGAGGAGTAAAATGACAGAGGCAGGTGATAAGTTTATAGCACGTACAGTCCGGAGATGTCAGTCAATGTGTCAACAGATGGATGAGAGGTGTGGATATACCCCCACTGAACCGTGGTTCTGGCCTCCTCCTCCTCCCCAACAGGCTGTAGATGGTGAAGAGGATGATGAGATAGAGGTATGTTCCTATAGTCAGATCTCTTTCACATTCTTTCATATTATAGTGTGTGTTTTATACTCATTTGTCCAATATACGGATTCATTTTACAAACTGAATACTAACCCCTGTTTCCCAGTACTGGCAGCCTGAAGATGCGTCTCTCCTTCCCTCCCTAAACCACTACCTCCGATACACCCACTACTACTGTGTGTGGTGTGGGGTCAAATACACTGATCCAGATGACCTTAATGGCCACTGTCCTGGTCCAGAACAATCTCAACACGACGAACAACAGGACGATACGGACTTTGCTGATTAGGGACCCAGCACTTTATATAATTGATATATTATTTGTCACAGCCTGTTCGCATCCAATTAAAAGCAGTTTTCACACAGTTCACAGGGGTGTTATACCTAGTATTTTCATAGTTGATTGGTGTATTGCTTTGACGTGTGTGTGTTTGTTAGTGTTATATATTGTAACGCTTTGTATGTGTCAGGCCAATGCTCTGACAGCTTGGTATTCAGTTTCTGCTTTATTGCCTGGAGTCAATTTCCCGGAACCCCTTTACCAATTCCTGGTTTTTGCCCCAAGTCTTTAATTTCAAGTTCTCAGAACCATTTGGCATGAGTTGAACTTAATTTATAAAACCTATTCTCTGTAGGGTGCCTGCTCCCTTGGTAGGGGCTCTAAAATATGGCGACAGGGAAAGCTATTAGAGATGTCGTTATTGCAGGTAACTATTGCACTCCCAATAAATTATTTCATCATCTATTTCCCGATGTAATTACAAATAAATTGATTATAATTTTTATCCAGACAACTACCCGTCTCCCCTTGCAGGTGGTGGTGTGATGGGTCTATCAACTGCATTTCATCTCACCAGATTCATCTCCCCTGATCGTATTACTGTCCTAGAACCAGACCCAACTTATGTCAGATCGGCTACCGCCCTCTCCTGGGCTTCCATTAGGGAACAATTCAGCCTGTCTGAGAACATCAAACTCTCCCAACACTCCATGAAGTTTATCAATAATATTGACAGGATTCTGGGTAAGTTTAGTAATAATATTGACAGGATTCTGGGTTTTAGTTTAGTAACTGATCTCATCGTTCAAGGTGATGTTTATGTTTCTCTCGTAGCCTACCGGGATAAGCCAGGAGATTATGTTTATGACACCCTACATAATGCCAACAATACTGCTCTTTCGAGGAACAATTCAAACACAACAATACCCAAACCATACCAAAATGCCCTTTTCAGGAACACCTGACACCACGGTGAATATCAACTTTAAAAATGGTTCCTATTTGTTCCTGGCTACAGAGGAGACTGCTCCTACACTTGCTGAAAATATTGCAGTGCAGAAGGCAGCGGGAGTTGACGTTAATACGTGAGTAATGGGGCTGAGAGGGGGGGGGGAATCTGTTTGATATCCTCTGACTAGACGTTATTTTGTGAGATTGTTTCACTGTTATTTTCTAATTAATTCCTGGTCCGTTTACCAGGTATACGGGAAGAGAACTACAGGAAAAGTACCCGTTTATGAATACAGAAGATATTGTCCTGGCATCAGATGTTGATAAAAACGAGGGTTGGTTTGATCCGTGGCTCCTCCTTTCCGCATTCAAGGATAAGGTCAAGGAGCTGGGGGTGGAGATAGTCAAGGGACGGGTTACGGGGTTCACAGAGGACAGGAGTGTTAAGGTAAGTTAAGATGTTAAAGGAACAAAATATTGTTAATATTTGGTCGAATGTAATTCATTTCAATTCTCCTCTGTTTTGCAGGTTACTAAAAACCAACCCTAACACCTCAATCAGGTGTCAGGTTCAGGGCCGTCATCCTATCATTACGGAGATTTTGTTAACGCAACAGGAATCCATGCATCTTTCACCAATAATCTCCTGAACTCTGCCCTGCCTGTCGATAAGAGATTCACTCTCCCTGTGACCCCTCAAAAGCGCCAAACATTCACCATTGCCGTACGAGGTAACAGCTAGGTCTCAACTTGAATATTTAATTAGTGTATTACTCGGGAAAACTCACAAAACATAGTATTTTTTCCTAATTAATTGCAAATTATCCTAAGTTCCCTAATCTAGATGGGCCAAGGAATGTTCCCCTGCTGTTGTGTCCCCTTGGAACTGTAATACGATCAGAAGGGCCCCACTACATTGTGCAACACTCCGACTCAGGAACCTTTGAAACAGATCTAGAGGTTGGTTTCATTCGGGCACACATCGTTCACAGATACAACATATGGTGATGTCGCTAATTTGGTTACTGATTAATTATTAAATTATACTTTTAGGAACTGAATAATTTTGGGGAGGTTGACGACTCACTATTCACGGAGCAGATTTGGGAAAATCTCGCTTATAGAATGCCCATATTTGAGGGGACCAAAATTCTTGGTAAGTGTGCCATTGAAGAGTGTTTGTACAAGCTACCCATAATTCATAATGATAGACGATCCCCGATGTATATATCTTGTTTTATTGTTGCTCTATATATTCGACATTCACACAGCTTATTCAGACTCTAATTGATCAACTCTACAGGCGGCTGGGTGGGCTACTACGAGTACAATACTCTCGACCAGAACGGGCTCATTGGACCTCATCCCACCACCGACCATCACTTCAACATTAACGGGTTCTCTGGACACGGTAAATAGTTTATTGTAAACAATTCTCGTGAAACGTGTTTTATAGATCGAGACTTGTGAGAACACTCAATCAATTGTCTGTCGACAGCAATGTCGTACATGGCCCGGTTTGGAGAGGGCAGTCTTCTATTTTGTGAGACAGTAGATTGTGTTGTCCATCTTGCACCAATATGTCAATAACAAATCTCTCTCCCCCCAGGAATTCAGCAGTCCCCTGCAGCAGGAAGGTGTCTAGCGGAGATGATGGTGGGGGAGGATCCCCTAATTGACCTCTCAAACTTCTCCCTCCGGAGAATTCTAGAAAATAAACCCTACAGAGAGAGGAATATCTTATGAGAGACACTTCCTTATTGAGAGGGATATCGGTATGATAGGTTACCGTTATGGTCCTTGGGTGTAACTTTACAGGAATCCTGTAACAGGATCCATAGCCCTAGGACAATTAGTCCTGTACAATAGGATATTAGAATTAAGTAGCCCTGTCCCGACACCGCCGTGGCCTTTTTAAAGTGCGTGGGCGGCAGGGTTTTATAAGTTGTAAATACGCATGTTATCTATATGACAGTGGTCCTCCAACATAATTGCCATACCTCGACGTGAAATTCGACGAGAATCTCGACCTGGAATGAGGCGCGCATTCGTAGTGAGAGAGACACAAAGACTAGCGAGAGAAAAGAGTTGAAGCGCGACATCATTTTCTTACTGCGGCACATCTCTCTGATGCGCGGCTCATTCCAGGTCGAGATCTAGGTCGAATTTCACGTCGGAATATGTCGGAGGACCACTGTCAGCCTTTTTATCCATATTTGTTAAGTTAATATTTAAGTGGTTATCTTATTTTATTTGTTCTGGAGTTAAGTCGGTTGGTAGTAATATTTGTTTGGTATTCTTGAGGTTCTTGTATTTGTAATAGTATCTGTTATTTATTTAACGAATGGGAAATTCTGTGTTTTAATAGGTGTATACTGGTAGGGAGATATCCGAGTCCAGTAGATTTAAGTCATGGTGGGACTCATATTCATATTGTTGGTCATTATATGATAAATGGAAGTAAATTGATCTTGAATAAGTTGGAAATATTAATTTTGATACAGATTACAGACCAACCTTGTAACCCCTTACTACTTGTTGAGTTACTCAACAACTTACTACAATTATAATACAAGACAAACCATGGCAGCACTAATAAGATGCTGTAAAAAGTGACAGTTTTGCTATGATAACCCAACAATGACTGCAAACTGTGCACATCTGAACTGTCTCGTAAAACGATCCATATTTGGGCTAATAGCCCGAATAACCGCACCTGCAACATTGCAAGCTCTCTCTCTCTCTCTCTCTCTCTCTCTCTCTCTCTCTCTCTCTCTCTCTCTCTCTCTCTCTCTCTCTCTCTCTCTCTCTCTCTCTCTCTCTCTCTCTCTCTCACTCTATCTCTCTCTCTCTATCTCTCTCTCTCTCTCTCTCTCTCTCTCTCTCTCTCTCTCTCTCTCTATCTCTCTCTCACTCTCTTTAAAAGTCTCTCCTAATTTTGACATTCGACATGACAGCCCTCTCCGGGAAATGCCCTCCTTCAAGAAAATAAATACCCCCGCACATTATCAATGTCAGTTTGGATTGATAAATGGTAGACAACTGACAAATCTTGTTGAGTCTCACCCTTTCTCAACAAGACAAATCCATAACATTAACAGACTACACGACTGTGTGTTTTCGATGTGGCTGCTTCGCGGCCAGTGTTGTAGGTGACACATGTCTAGACAGACAAATGTTTGGTCGTACATAGCAATGCCATGATATATCACACCGTAATGCATTAATTAAATGGGTATTGGGTATGACTATGTCACTAAAATAGTTTTAGTTGGCAGTTCTACTCCAAACAAGGAGATTTAATCGGTACTGATGGCTTAGAGCTGAGTTAGCCATGGCTAATGGAGGTCATATAAAATGGGACCATTGTTTAATTTGTGCATGACTGTCTAGTTCACAGAGTTTCCGAGACTCCCAGAATGCGGGGTTTTTGAGAATGAGAGTGGGTTTTGAGTTGGTAACGAAGTTACCCCTCTGTCGAGGGCATTGCGATAGTAAGGCACGTTTTAGCGTGCCCGCAATGTAGGGGGAACTGCGTTACCAAGGTTTTGAGAGTGTGGGGGTTTAAGAGCATGCGTGCTGCAGACTGCAGTCCATCAAATAAAGGGCACGTATGTTATAATAGCCCCTCTCTGTACAAGTAAACATCCCTCTGGGAGCCATGTCATTATGTTAATGATTGACAGGGGCCCTCCCAATTACTTGATTGCTCCCTCTCTAACCCAATCGCCAAAAGTGCGAGGTCTCCTCCATCAACAGCTGAGAGAGAGAGAGGGGCACGAGGTTGGCAGAGGGCCGGCGCGCGCCCTTCCAGCGCACACCACCAGAAGCGAGTCATCGCGCGTTACAACAATCCTCACAAACCAGGTGCACCGGTTCTCAGCATCAGCAGATCCCAGGGTACTCAGTAAAACTCCAAGATGCCAGATGGGACAGAGAGAGAAAAAGGGAAGGAGGAGAAATCGTTCTCTATCTACACCCTTTCTGTTTTATTCATTCATTTTATCACCAATCACATGAGTTACTCAAACCCCTTAACCCTTTGATACTTTAAAAAAAGACTCAAGCCAGAGTCCAGAAATGGGAGCGTGTTTTCTGTCATGTACACAAGTAAGATTCTTACTAAGATTGTAGGAGAAAGTGGATGAGAGTTAAAATAGATTGAGGCTTGGGGAGGAAGATAGAGTGGATTAGAGTAAAAGAAGGAGATTGGAGATGGTCAGAGGTGACGAATTAATATACCCGTGCACCTGTTCTCTCTAATCTTATTGTGAGTCCAGAGCATATAAACACACAAAACGCATAGAGTGAGAGAGAGAGATAGAAAGAGAGAGAGAGAGAGAGAGAGATAGAGAGAGAGAGAGAGAGAGAGAGAGAGAGAGAGAGAGAGAGAGAGAGAGAGAGAGAAATGATTGAACAGAGCGTGTTGTTAATGGGAAGGAGTGGGCTCCAAAACACTGTGCATTAGTGGTCCCGCAATTATAGGTGACACACAGTGGTGTTTAACCAACTTAAACCCATCTACACCCTATCCCTCTCTTTCTCTCTCTCTCTCTCTCTCTCTCCTATCTCGTCTATCTTCCTCTCTCCTCTCTCCTCTCGTCCTCTCTCTCTCTCTGCTCTCTCCTCCTCTCCTCAGTCTCTCTCTCCTCGCGCTGGCTCGTCTCTCTCTCTCTCTCGTCTTCTCCTCCTCTCTCCTCTCTCTCGTCTACTGTCTCGATCCGTCTCGTCGTCCTCTCCTGTCTCGCTCTCTCTCTCTCTCTTTCCCTCTCCCCTCTCTCTTTCTCTCTCTCCTCTCCCCCCTCTCTCTCTCACCTACACCACTAACAATAGATACCCCTCTGGAGCAAAGTCGTTAGGAAAACTCGTATAACAAGTGCCCCTCGGAGGTACGCCCTGGAGTAAAATGGGTACTACTTTTACGTGGTATTATACAGTTATTTAATCGTAGTAATTGTGACTGGTTAGTAACTGGAGATAAAGAGGGTTCCCATATATGACCTGTACATTAATTTAAAAGGGTTATATGAAATGGGGATGTTATGTTCTAACACTCCTTTACTTTTGTAAAAGCCGTCACCCGGGCGAGGAGAGAGAGAGAGAGGGTCGAACAAGGCAAGAACGGGGTGCCCCCTCCCCCCTTTTTATATGGGGTTCAATGATGTTCAAGAAGCTGAGGAAATGATAAATGTGAAATGTTAACCTGTGATAGGAAGATTTTTGAATTCTGAATGATTAGAAAGGAAATGAATTTAAATGGGTAGAAAAACGACAATCTGTCACTGCGACATGGCGAGAGAGAGAGAGAGAGAGAGAGAGAGAGAGAGAGAAAAAAGAGAGAGAGATAGCGCTTCTTTTTAATAAGCTCTTCTAGTCCCACCTTCTCTATATTCCCTGGCAGCCCATTAAAGGAGTTAAGCCCAGGCCCCCCTTTTTTTAAAGAGATCACCTCTTTCCTCCGTTCTATTACTTTTAATTTAGTCTCCCTCAGTCCCTGTCATTTATCTCACTACTCTCTCTATCCCTCTATCTCTCTCTCTCTCTCTCTCTCTCTCTCTCTCTCTCTCTCTCTCTCCCTCTCTCTCTCTCTCTCCATTATCCACCATAATATCTATATCTCTCTCCCACTGCCCATGCTCCAGTGACTGCATTGAGTGTCGCGACGATACTGTCACTGTCAGAGTGTCACGAGAGAGGAGGGAAAGAAGTTTGATCTAAATTGAGCAGTCTCGACTGTAGCTACGTAAACCCTGCTATCTCTCCATTGAGGGAGGGAGAGGGGTGGGGTGGAGGGCTAAAAGGAGCGGAACACTGGTTACAGCTATATTATACAGCTCTATATTACCTTGACAATAGTCTCTTTATTTACGGTCAGACAGCGTATCATTAACCCTAGCTATTCTATTACTGTGTCACAAGCTAGCTATAATTATAGCTGAGCTAGTACGCATAACTAGCCCCCCCCCCCCCCCCCGAAACACTTTCTTAAAAGTTACCCCTATATGCAATAATAAGAGTGACTTCGTAACCAATCTTTAGAGACAGACCGTCTACAAAGTTGGATATCCTCTTTAAGTCTCTCCTTATACCTCTCTAGTCTTCCTCTGAGTGCGGTGCAAGATAAGTAACGGAGAGAGTTGGGTATAGCTATCTCGTTAAGTCGGGGAAGTGAGTAGTAGGGCGAGATTGATTCCAGGACAACTACTCCATCAAGAGCCCCCCTTATCTGATTCTGAGTATTAAGACATTTCTAGAGTTATAATAACTAGGAAGATTTACCTCTCACCCGTGGGAAGCTTCGTGTGAGGGTGCAGGGAAGGAAATGGTTGCTGGAGGAAGAGGTAGCCGCCATGGGGAAGGGGGGATGCAAAATTGAAGGTGTGTATTTAGTTTATCAGGGGGGGGGTATATGTGAGTGATGGTATCATGAGGGAAACATTACTTTGTGTGCATACCGGTAACCGGCCACTGATACATGTGGGGGATGGAAGCTGCGAGTGGTTGGGGAGGGAAGGCAAGAATATGAGAGAGAAAGGGCTCGTCAGTATGATAATATAGTAGAGATGAAGAGAGAGACTCTCAGAGAGTGAGAGTGAGAGAAAGATACATGGATGAAGAGTGACTGTGAGGTAGAGTGACTGTGAGATTGAGAGAATGGGGCCACTATATATATATCATGTGCAAAAGATCATATCATTAAGGGATGTAGTGTATAATTAGTGAGATGGTGCACGAATCACAGAGCTGCTGCTGCATGGTACATAATGCCACATGTGCTGTTGATATATCCCCCCTGCACGTGTATGAAAACAAATATATCCCCAGCTGGAGCTCCACAGATGGAGCAGCTCCTGTAGGTAAATAAAAGCTCTGATGCAGGTCAATTAAATACAAACCGGAATCCTATGAGAATGCCACTAGTTTATAGATTTTTGTAAGCATCTACAGATCCGCAGAGAACCTGCTAATGGATTATAATAGAATTATTGGAGCATCTTGCAGGGCGGGAGGGGGCTGGCCCTCATAGGATTTACCAAAATTCCGTGTCGTGGGCCCTGTCAATTGGGTCGCTTATTGAAGCTGTAAGTTGCTAGAATGGCCGGTATAATGGTAGGACCAGTTGAATAAAGTGTTTTGTCGTGAGTCAGAATCCAATCCCATCCAATCTAAACTCAATACACGATCATATTATCATTGGTAAAAGTGATAGTTTCTCATTATCCTTTGAATACACATAATTGTGGTAGCCCGGATAACTTTGGGATAATAGGGATCATTGGAATTGTTATTTTTGGGATGTAGTGAAATAGTTGTGTGTACAAACATGGAAAAGAAATGAATTCATGATAGTCATCTGTCAATAAGCAGGAAACGTGCCTCAATAGTGGTCGGCTATCAGTGTGTGCCCACTGCCTAGAAGAGAAAATGTAGGAGAGGGAGAGCGAGAGAGTGAGAGAGAGAGAAAGAGAGAGAGAGGGAGGGTTGAAGGATTTTTTCCTGTCTATAACATTGAAAAATGCGGTTCCTTCGAGATAGAAAGAAAAGGTGATGAAAAAATAGGCAATATCATGAATATTGTGACGTAGGGCATGATAAAAGAAACAGAAACATATGGAGAGATAGATAGAGAGAGAGAGAGATAGAGAGATAGAGAGAGAGAGAGAGAGAGAGAGAGAGAGAGAGAGAGAGAGAGAGAGAGAGAGAGAGAGAGAGAGAGAGATGATAGAGCGATGGGTAGAGAGTCAGTACAGATCCTGTCTTGTAAGACTCTGGAAAGCTAGTATATACCTGCACAGATTCACCAGTGCAGTACAGCAGGTGCACACACTACATGCAGTTATTAGAGAAATAGAGAATGAATGAATGGATCGCTCTGCAGTGAAAGGGGACGAGTAAATAGAGAAAATGGGGGAGATGCATTATTTTGGGACAGAAGCATATGATAGGAGAGAACTATGTGAGTTCAACATAGCGAAGAGAATTATAATAGCTGCATTGATACCAACCGAATTTATTTCTTGCTGATTCTAACTATTATCACTTTTTAATCTCTATGCACCAAACCAACCAAAATTATTTAAGAATGATGGTCGCACATTCCCTTCTTTTGTCTATTATCCCTCGTACGGCAGCTAAAAATCGAGTTCGTTATTCGTCATACGTAACAGTACCTTGGAATGGTACAGCACAGCTATTACTAATAGTAATATAGTACAGCTGCTGTCGACAAATTCAATAGGAATTGAAGAGGCTGTTCCAGCTGGACTATAATATACCACACTATGAGAGAACTGTCCCCCTTACGAGTATAACTAGTGACCATCAAGACTGTATATTTATTTCTTTGTGACTTGGAAGAGACTGCTGCACTGCAGTGGGGTTGGCCCATGAGTAGTCGAGTACCAATATACAGCATTTACGACAAACCAAGTCCATGTGTGTTTCATGATCTCTCTCGTGTTCCCATTTCAGATACATGCACGTGTTGTCAGAGTCACATAATCACACGCTCCATGTGTAGACAAAATAACTCTCCCCCTCTCTCTCTCTCTCTCTGATCTGTCTCTGAGAACATATAGTGGAGATCGATCTAACACATAATTATCTTGCTATTATATTTCTCACATCAATACAATATAATCGCCTTGAAAGTGAAAATTGAGAATCTGCATAGCTGTGAGAAAGAAAGATCTGCAAGGGAGTTCATGGAGGTGGTAAGGAGATGGGGAATCTGTGAATACTGATTATATGCTTCATTAAATTGACCCAAAAGTATGTTTCTACTTTTGGCCCTATCATGTGCCGGGTGGTCTAGCAAGTCATTGTTCCCGCTGTCTCTCTCTCTCTCTGCTGTGGAACAATACAATACAGTAATTGTAAAGTACGTCATGTGTTGTGTCCACAGCAAATGACGTAACATGTGACGTCACACATATATGCTGTAGAGCGCTAATCATTATAATAGCTCGATATAAATATAGTATCGCTTTATATCCAACGGTTGTGCAAATAGGGCGTGGTCATCATATCTCTCTCTATCTCTCTCTCTCTCACCAATTATGTTGTCTTTAGATCGTGGCATGCGACTCTATAGCGTGGCGTGTTCTATAGTATATAATATATATCTCCCCATATCGCTCTTTAGTCTATGGATACATAACAATAGCTCCCAGTCCCCCTTGACCCACGTGCAGGACCCGTCTGTAAATGTTGACCTGGTGAAATGATGGTGTGTTAAATTGTTCATACTTGCAAAGTGTGGACTGTGTCAAGTTAAGTGATTCAAGTGATGCATTGCACAGAAAAACCGAGTGATACTGTAAAACCATGAGACATGGAGTCCGGAGTCCATGTCTTGGACTATTAAATAGTCTCACAAAGTGCATTTAACAAAGAATTCTATACTGAAATTCAGTCAAGAAATTCGTTCTGCAGAATGAATTTCTTGACTGAATTTCAGTACAATTATGAGTACCTAATTGTTTCATTTAATCCCGGACATGTTCTCCATACCTTTTCAAACAGCTGAAACTATTTAGAAACTTCAATTGAATCTCTCTCTCTCTCTCTCTCTCTCTCTCTCTCTCTCTCTCTCTCTCTCTCTCTCTCTCTCTCTTTCTCAAATCTTCTCCCCTATTATTTTATCTTGGCTCTGCTCCCCCTTTCCTTCAATTCTCTTCTACTGGCCTGCTGCCCGGTTCGCGGTATTGTTGGAATAATTCAATGCATCACTGTACTTCAATCCAACGCCTTTTAGTCCTCAGATACTACCATCTGTGGTGAGTCGCCTGATGAAACTGTGCATCCACGCTACAATTCAAGGGTCTGCGTAGGCAAATGAGAGGGGCTGTGGTTCTATTCGCATAATAATTATGATCTTGATAATAATGAAAACAAATATCTCTCCTATGTGACCCCAGCTTCCATAATTATCATAGAATATTGAAAAGCTGGTGCCACCGTGTGATCATGGGTGGAGGTAGGGGAATTATAATCGTGACATGTCCAAAAATAACTTCAAAAAGATAAGTATTATAGAGAAAGAGAGTAGATATATAATAGAGAGATGGTGAGATGTAAAACTTTATTGGATCTTTTGAGTGCAGCTGCTGCTCCATTCACTTTAACCTAAAAAGGCAATATGAAGCCAACACGTGTCAATTCAATAAGCCTTGATGTTGTGTGTGGGTATTGTGTATAGAGAACGTGAGTAGTGGGAGATGGATAAAGAGAAAAGGGGAGATGAAGAAGCAAAAGGAGAAGAGGATATGATGAAAAGTTTATCAGTTGATTCTGCCTCCTGGTCTCTGATGTTTAGAGAGAAAAATAGATTTTTGATGTTCTTGTTTCAGTGAAAACTAGAGAAAGAGAGAGAAATATATAGATAAGAGATAGTGGATAAGAGATAGAGAGGGATAAAAAAGAGATGAAGAGAGCAACTGAAGTTCTAAATTATATATAGCTCCAATACCTGAATTAGCCTGTATAAGGTGGTGAAGGGGTCGTGAACGAAATATATAGTCAGCAAGAACGCAATGTTAATATTCTCTCTCTTTTTTCCTGTTTTTCTCCCTTCATCTCTCTATCTTTCTCTCAATCACCCTCTCTATCTTTCTCTCAATCACCCTCTCTATCTTTCTCTCAATCACCCTCTCTCCCTTCCTCGGACCTTCACCCTCTCCCCCGCTCATTCTTCAGTTCTCTTTCACCCTTTTTGGTAATATCATCTTTCTGCCCCTCTGCTGCAACTACCTTTATCGTTGGAGATTCTCTAACAAAATGTTAGCTCGCAATATGTGCGACGCATAGTACATCCCATAACTGGATGACTAGAAAACTCCGGAGCTCCCATTCGCATCCCTCTCTATCTCTCTATCCCCCTCTATCACTCTCTATCCCTCGAAGATAACCATTTAAAGAGTCACTCAACCTTGAACACTGAAATGAGTGGTTGAAACGTCAAGAATCAAACTAGAAAGATGAAATGAAATACGTAATAATTTTTCTTCAGCTGAATGCCTGAGTCTACTCTGATATACACACGAGAACAGATGGGGGGTCCCCTATAGTGGCCCCCACTATCTTCATGTCTTCAGCTACCTTCAATTCTAACAGACAGATATCCCTGCTGAGAAGTAACCCCTTTAAATTCGGAGGGTGGTTAAGGGTACGCTAACCAAAAATTTTTTTCGAGTGCAGGGAAATCTCTCACCGTAGGGTTGTAGGCCATGCCAAGGAGACCTCAAATATGCAATTTGAGCTCTCAAGTCGAATTCATATTTTTGCTACAGCTGCTTGAAAAATGAACTGAAAATAAGTTTTTGGCATCTCAAAAAATTTTTTTTAAAGATAGGAGCATGAAAATTTGGGGATTTGAAGACGACATGAAGGTGAATAACCACAAAAATTTTTTTTGCAATCCGAGCTGATTTCCGGTCCTGAGATGGATTTCTTTTTTTCCACTTTAACGCCCTATTTGGCAAAGTTCCGAAAACATTTGAAAGCTGTAAATTGGTGAAAAGTTGCGTCTAACGATTCTCTATATGGCCATAAATTTTGGGCGCGTCCTTATTTGAGATAAGCTGTACAGAGTTTTTTTTGTGAAAGCCGTCATTTCAGAAATAAATAAATTCCCTGTATATCAAAAACGGTTGATCGTAGAGACCTAAGACTATGCTTAAACGATTCAGAAGGTCCGATTTTGGGGGGGTCTTCTGAGAGACATTTTGCTCCTACTTCAACCGTTTTTGCTGTAATTGCGAAAAACAAAAACCCATCTTCGCCATCGTGGATTTTTTGTGATTTTGTTTTTGGTGATTATAGTGACCCATATGGACCAAATAGTGAATGAATTAGCTCGTTAAACATTTTTCCATAGTTTCGGTCCTTTCTTAGCTAAAATTCCCTAATTACAGGATATTGGAGTTTAGCTTTTGCCCTTTTCATAGAATTTGTTTTTCGCAATTACAGCAAAAACGGTTGAAGTAGGAGCAAAATGTCTCTTAGAAGACCCCCCCAAAATCGGACCCTCTGAATCGTTTAAGGATAGTCTCAGGTCTCTACGATCAACCGTTTTTGAGATACAGGGAATTTATTTATTTCTGAAATGACGGCTTTCACAAAAAAAACTCTGTACAGCTTATCTCAAATAAGGACGCGCCCAAAATTTATGGCCATATAGAGAATCGTTAGACGCAACTTTTCACCAATTTACAGCTTTCAAATGTTTTCGGAACTTTGCCAAATAGGGCGTTAAAGTGGAAAAAAAGAAATCCATCTCAGGACCGGAAATCAGCTCGGATTGCAAAAAAAATTTTTGTGGTTATTCACCTTCATGTCGTCTTCAAATCCCCAAATTTTCATGCTCCTATCTTTAAAAAAAAATTTTTGAGATGCCAAAAACTTATTTTCAGTTCATTTTTCAAGCAGCTGTAGCAAAAATATGAATTCGACTTGAGAGCTCAAATTGCATATTTGAGGTCTCCTTGGCATGGCCTACAACCCTACGGTGAGAGATTTCCCTGCACTCGAAAAAAAATTTTGGTTAGCGTACCCTTAAATGGTAAAATCCTAAACAGATATAAACCTGTCTGGCCCCGCAGACCCCATCTGGGCGCACAAATCGGGGTCTGGCGCCGCCAGACAGACATAAACTGACGTCTTGCAACTTTAACAGTTTGAGTTGTTGGGATTTGATAGATCTACCTAGCATCTGTATTTCTATTTTTATCCATTACTCATTATACATGTTACCCGAATTCCGTACTACTTAAATATAAATTTGTTTGCTCCATCCACTTTTAAATTCTAAGTAGAAAGGTACCGAATTCAGCATTTCTTCTTATTACCCACATGGTACTTTTAATGTTATGTACCGTGTACTGTGTGCGTACACAATGAGTACACTGTTCGATCATAGTAAGACAACAATAGCTCACCACTTTGACTTCGATCTCAAAAAAGAACGAGAGAGATGTCGAAAGAGAGAGAGAGAGAGAGAGAGAGAGAGAGAGAGAGAGAGAGAGAGAGAGAGAGAGAGAGAGAGAGAGATAGTGAGATAGTGAGAGAGATAGTGAGAGAGAGAGAGAGAGAGAAAAAGATTGTAAGCCACGCTAAATAAAGCACCACCAGCGTTATAAGTGCATGCGGTACAGCACTAAACAGTAAACAGGGGACAATGACTCTGAGCGTGGAAAAAGTTCTCTCTCTCTCTCTCTCTCTCTCTCTCTCTCTCTCTCTCTCTCTCTCTCTCCCATCAGCCCTATGATCGGTCCCAGTAGGAGACAGGTGGTAAGAGCGGCGTTGATAGCCAAATCTTCTGTTATGTGTACTGCCATCCAGCCTTAGTGAACCCTCATAGAGCTAAACAACCGCCATCCAACCTCACTGGGAGCTTTCAGGCCAATGTTCTGACCGCGAGAGAATATGCAGTCATGCCGATGCCCTGACAAAGTGGAAGGACATGAAATGTTTTGGAGGAAAAAACTGAGAATTCATTCTGGGAATGAATATTTAATATCATTCATTCCCAGAATGAATTCTCAGTTTTTTCCTCCAAAACATCTCATGTCCTTCCTTTGTTATGTTCTAAGTTCTAACCCTCCTTTACATTTGTAAAGAATATAGGAATGACCCATTTCCAATTTCTTTTCAACCTGAAGTCAGCCCCAGACTACAATGGATCTCTATTCTCTTACAGCTGCTGTAGCAGCATATGTAGATGGACACTAGCTGACAGGTGCAAGAGTCAAATTACTTGAGACAAGTGGGGGCAGTCGACTAGTTGTCCCCCCCCCAGGCTGCACTGTGGAGTGAGAGAAGAAGAAGACTGGACACAAGCTGACAGCAGCAGCAGTACACTCCCTTTCTCTTATTCTTCGACTCCTTTGATTGATTCTGAAAATATGACATTGACAGCTCGTTACCACATACCCCCTTTCTTCTTTCGATCCTTTTAGCGTGTGTCGTTCTAAGGAGAGAATTCTATAGAGTGAGACACTCCCTTTCATTTCAGGTTAGGGTGGGTTTACATTGTCATTTTAGAAGCATAAAAAGTTCCATGAAAATATAATTATAATACGCATCGATAATAGATGGTGAGGCAGCGACGGAGAAACCCTCTCAGATACCAATTTAATGAAGCGACGCATTACGTAAGAAATAAAGATCACATCGAGGGGTGACATATGGAGGTATCTTTAGGATTTGATGAGAGAAAGGATATAGAGAGGGAGGGAGGGAAAGAGAAGAAAGAGAGAGAGAAGGAGAGAGAAAGAAAGTAAAAGTTCCATTTTAGCAAGTTATGGTTTGTGTAATGTGTGCGTGTGACGCGGTTCGTGCGTCAGAAACCAGTTATTGAGTAGTCGAGCTACAAGGGACTACACACGCTGAGGAATCTAGTCTCCACAATTCATACGAGAATAATTCTCTGGAGTGGACCAAAGTGACTGCACTTACCAATAACCGTGTGTCTCTCTCTCTGTGCTGACTTTCACAAGTAGATAAAAAATGGTAAAAATATGTGTTCCGAGTTACCCTCTTTTACCCTTTCTTTTCTATCATTTTAAGTCGATATTTCCATTTTCCTGTTACCCTCTAGTCTCGAATGGTTGGTAATGCATTTTCATGAAAATTTTACGCAAAAGGGGGGCCCTTCGTCCAATTGGGGGCTGAATGGCTAGTTTGTTAAATTCTCTCTAATCAACCGAGGGAGTTGAAAAATTGAAGGAAGGGGGCCCAATTCCTTATTGGGGTCAAACAGGAGGGGTGTAAATGGGGGGTTTTTTAAGAAAGAGCGACGGCGAGAAAACAAGAAGGAACCCCCCCGCCAACCTTTAGAGGGCCCAAGAAGGAGTTGAACTGATGGAAGTTGGGAAAAAGGGGGGAGGGGGGGGGGGGGGGGGACGGAAGGGGGAGAGGGAGGGAGGAAAAGGGGGAAGAGAGGGAGAGAGGGAGGGAAGGGGAAAAATGCTTTTTGGAAAACCCCTTTTTGTGTTTGGGTTGAAACCCAAAAAGTGTTAGCTTCCCCCGTTTAACTTTTTTTTTTCCCTTTTAAATTATTTAATCCATGAAGGGAGAAGAGTGAGAAGAAAAATTGGAGAAGAGAGGGAGAGAGGGGTGGGGGGAAGAGGAGAGGGAGAGGATAGAGAGGAAGAGAGAGGAGGGGGGAAAAAAGGGGGAAAGAAGGAGAGAGAAGAAGAAGAGAAGAAAAGGGGAAGGGGGCGGGGAAATTAGCGGATGGTTTATTTCGGAATATCACACTCTGCTGGGCAGCTGTGGCCCTTTTAAATGTTCCAGTCCTGCTTCCTCTGTCCTTTTTATCCTCACTATCCTCTTCTCTCACCCTTCTCATCTCATCGTTTCCACGCCCCCTGGGTTGGAAGGGACTCAGTTTTGATCTGGAACCCTTGGGGGGGGGGGGGGGAAAAAAAAAAGGGGGAGAGAGAGAAAAAAGAGAGAGAGAAAAAAACCTGCCCCTATTTTTACCCCCCACGTGGTTTGCCCGATTAGAGAGGCATCATGCTGGTGGGAGGTGCAAAGGGCTGAGCTGCACCTAATAATAGTGGCATTTCAGTGAGAGGGAAAGTGCAGCAAATGATAGACAAGAGTAGAGGGATAACCTAGTCGCGCCTTGCTTTGTTCAAACCCGCACGGCAGGGTCGAGCAAGTCGTGTCTACTGTAACTGAGGATATTCACCAGCGTAAACAGCTGGATCAGCAACTCATGTAGAGACGCTCTTGTCCTCCCAACCCTGTAGAACTGGTAGAACGTTTAAAAAAATTGGAGAATATCTCAGTAGACTTGCTTGTGCATCTGTTATACAGGTAGAACATTTTGGTTGCTGGCTATTGATTGACAAAAGAACCTTCATCCTCTTTCAAAAACCATCATTCACTTTTCTAAAGACATAAAATTCCAGTGACACGAAAATAAGGTCATATTATTTTGTACAAAGAATTGACGGCTCATTCCATTCTTTATGCCAACTCTCGAGAGGGGGAATTACAACAATTGTCTGAGATTGTTTCTCACCCTCTCCTGAATTCTAACAGACCGTGTCTGCTTCCCCCAGTCTGTCAAGTGTTCGAACCACACAGATCCGTGTGTTTCCGCAATATAAATTCAACCAACAAAGGGACACATGTGCACTGAAATGCTCCCACCACAAATATATGCGGATGTTAAATGTTGTAGTGGAGAGGTTGAAAGATAGGGGAAGAGGGGAGAGGTAGAAAGATAGGGGAAGAGGGGAGAGGCAGAAAGATAGGGGAAGGTACTAAGGTAGAAAGATAGGGAGAGAAAGAAAGATAGGGGAAGAGTGGAGGTAGAAAGAGATAGATGGATGAGCATTGAGCGCATCTGAAAAGTGAAATTATAGCTCATATTAGTTGAAAGACATCGGTCTTCCTGTGCATGATAATGATGGCTCCCCACTCCCCATGCCACGACACATAATTAAAGGGCTGTCTGAGAGCTCGAGACGTATAATTCTGATGACGTTGAATCCTGGGACCTTCTTTCAACCTATATTTCCTTGTTTCAATCCTTCAGCATCTTCATTTGTTGCGTGAATGTATCAAAAGTTGCACCAACGTCACCACGCACCAACCAAGCAACCACGCCCATAAAATATACAATGAGAGATAAAGAGTGAGAGATAAAGAGTGAGGAAGAGAGATAGATCTACTTCTAGAGAGATGACCACACCCACTGAGATCTATCTTTATCTTTCTGTTTCACACGTGTTACTCTCTTTAATTCTTGTACATAATCACAGTCATTACGAGGGCGATTACGTAGCAAAGAGGGATCATCAACGATCTGAAGGTGCATAGAGAGAGAGAGAGAGGGAGAGAGGGAGGGAGAGATGGAGAGAGAGTGAGTGAGAGAGAGAGATGGAGAGAGAGAGAGAGAGAGAGAGAGAGAGAGAGAGAGAGAGAGAGAGAGAGAGAGAGAGAGAGAGAGAAAGAGTGAGAGAGAGAGAGAGAGAAACTCGCTGTCCATGTGTTCCAACTGTAACAACAGAAACATCAGATCTCGTGTCTGAGTGTCTTTAGTCGCGACTCTCTAAGATTATCACTTTCTGATTTTGATCGTTCTCCATCTATCTCTCTCTCTCCCAGGAGCTCCCTCACGCACTCTCTCTCACTATCTGTTTATCTATCTAGGGAGCAGCACGAAAGCACGTGCCAGACACATGCACCGGGCACATGTACATTGTGCCCTCTCAGTGTGCACTATTTTGTTCAGAGAAAACAGGGGGTCAAAGAATTCTGAGTAAATTAAAGAACTTTGGTACTACATGACTGGGAGAGGACCTTAGATCGGCTAAAAATAACGAAATTCTGGCAGGTGCACAGTTGCTCGACAGTCTATTTCTGGCTGCTATTTCTGGCTGCTATTTCTGGCTGCAAGACCTATTTCTGGCTGCAAGACCTATTTCTGGCTGCTAGACCTATTTCTGGCTGCTAGACCTATTTCTGGCTGCAAGCAGCCAGAAATAGATTTTAGCAGCCAGAAATAGGGTTTCTCTCACGTGATCTCTCTATCTCTGTATGGGATACGAGAGACGAATCGGTGAAGTAATTCGGTATCTGCAACTAATTGGGTATGGGATACGGGAGACGAATCGGTGAAATGATTCGGTATCTGCAACTAATTGGGTATGGGATACGGGACCTGCCAAATTAGTTGCAGATCGAGTATGGTGTTGTCCTCAGTCGGGCGCTGCTGCTGGACGTGTTGGCGAGGAAGATGGTGGTCGCATAGGAACTGGTCCACTATGGTGCGTATTCGGATCCAGGTTTACGGTCCTCGATACCTCCCGGCAGGCACACAGGTTGAAACGCCGCAGGATCCGGAGCGGAGATGTGGGCCTGTTCAGAGGGCAGGCCTGAAGCTGGTGTCTTCCCTCCATACAGAGGGAGCAAATGTCGAGGCTCCTCCTCGATGTTGTTCCCGATCAAGGAGTGTTCGTGGTTTTGTCGTTTTATTTCGTGGGAGAGAAGGTATAGGAACTGTCCGGTGGCGGCATAATTGATTGCGATGCCTTGACGTCAAAAATTTGGCCTTTTATAATGGATTGTCATAATGGGTCCCACCCACCTTGTTTGTGACACGAGGCATGAAAAGTTACACGATAAGAGATCTGTTATCGGTTATGCTATCCCGACATATTACACAGCGTGATATGAGATCAGTTTATCGGTGATTTGACGCAATGGGTGTGATAACACATATTCGCGTCGATGGCGTAAATTTCAAGTTGGGAGCTAGGGGACCGGTAAAACAAAAGAGGTGCCTCTCATATCCCATACCCAATTAGTTGCAGATACCGAATCACTTCACCGATTCGTCTCTCGTATCCCATACAGAGATAGAGAGATCACGTGAGAGAAACCCTATTTCTGGCTGCTAGACCCTATTTCTGGCTGCTTGCAGCCAGAAATAGGTCTAGCAGCCACAAATAGGTCTAGCAGCCAGAAATAGCAGCCAGAAATAGCAGCCAGAAATAGACTGTCGAGCAACTGTGCACCTGCCGAAATTCTGAGAATTTCGTTATTTTTAGCCGATTGAATTTCTATCTTAGCATTATTCAGCTTGTTTGTACTTTATAATTACCAAAAAGTTTCGGAGCGGCAATAAAATACGTCTTTTATCTGGGGAACTAGTTATTTTGAGATGGAGATCAATGCTGGGGATTCCACCAACAGATGTCTTGAGACACGGTTTTCACACATAGTTTTCACACTCACTTACGAACAACCTTCAAAGTCATTGAGAAGCGATTATATCTGAAGCGAGCTCAAGATTCAGAAAATATTATGTTTCTTGTCATCTTAAAATTCATAAAATATATTTCCCCTATCCTACGAGTCAAATGATTGGGGTTTGATTTGACACTTTCCGTCTCAACTAACCTCCTTGCACCGCTACATTTTTCTCTCCTAATGTGGCGGGGGGGGGGGGGGAAGGAACTTTGATATTTTATAAACCATCACTATGTCCGGGAGAGAAAGGGGTAGCTGATCTACAAAACCACTGCCCTTATCTTCTTCAGAGAGCTGATTTGAACAATACATCAATTTATTGAAATTTGAATAACTTCACCGGGTGACGTCTTGGCATTTGCATATAAACATTTCCCCCTTTACCCCTCTCTCTCTCTTTCTCGCTCTCTCTGTTTCTCTTCTTCCATTAAATGAGACAATGTTACTCGGACTGACAGCGCCATCTCTTTCTTCTCTCTTTCTTGATGAACTTTTAAAACCAATATGCATAATGACACAAATTTACTGGTGCGCTCTACACAATGGGCTCGAGCTATTAGTTCTTCTATCAAAGCTGCCTGCTACGACTGATAATTCTGTAGACATCATGTCTTCTGGACAGGTGTGAGTTACTAGAGGGAATTGTAGCTACCAACATGCAATGGGGCTCCAAATCATGCGGGGCAGGTCATGGACCATTGCTGGGTACTTGGCAGATCATGGACCATTGCTGGGTACTTGGCAGATCATGGACCATTGCTGGGTACTTGGCAGATCATGGACCATTGCTGGGTACTTGGCAGATCATGGACCATTGCTGGGTACTTGGCAGATCATGGACCATTGCTGGGTACTTGGCAGATCATGGACCATTGCTGGGTACTTGGCAGATCATGGACCATTGCTGGGTACTTGGCAGATCATGGACCATTGCTGGGTACTTGGCAGATCATGGACCATTGCTGGGTACTTGGCAGATCATGGACCATTGCTGGGTACTTGGCAGATCATGGATCAACTCGTAACAACATCTCAATGTGTAGCTGCTGCACAGCTGTGTGTGGGTGTCTGTGTGTCCTAATTTGGGGAGGCGTGGCTATACAACAGCTGGTTACTATCTCCCCCCTGCTATATAAGTATTACAGCTCCCCTCTGATCGAGCTGCAACATGTGGGCAGATTATGTATGTACCCAAAATAGAGATAGATAGATAGATAGATAGGTAGAGGGAGTTAGAGAGAGAGAGAGAGAGAGGAGAGAGAGAGAGAGAGAGAGAGAGAGAAAGATAGATAGAGAGAGAGAGAGAAAAAAAAAAGAGAGAGAGAGAGAGAGAGAGAGAGAGAGGGGGGGGGGTTAATGAATTAAAACCCTTCAAAGGGCCTATCACCGAAGAGAGATACCACCAAGGGGTTTGTTTTGTTCTCTAATTGGGGCCGACTCGGCAACAAGGGGTGATGATATGGATCAGCGATTCAGCTGTATCAAATGGAAGGTTACTGTTATAAGCAGCTGGATATTAGATAGGGGTCGGTGGGTGTCACTAGTCGTGTAAAATTCAAACCAAAACAAGGATTTTTTTTCATTAGAATTGTACTGTACATTAAAGTAACAAATCAAATCCAATCAATTCACACGCACACATTTCTGTCAGATCTCTCTTTCATTTGAGTTTTACCTTGACATACCTCTCTCTCTCCTTTGCCCTTATTAACATTTCTCTCTCACTCCCTCTCACTCTCCCAAAAGATCGAATCTCAACATTCATTCAATACACATAATATTATCCGCAAACATTTAAACGCCTGTCATGTACAACTTGTGCAGGTACATTTAGCAGTTTTATGTTTATTATGCTGCGTGTACTGCGTGGTATGTTCATTGGAGGCCTGAATATAATGTCATATTAGGTAGATCAAGTTTAACAGGAAAGAAAAAAAATTCATATTTTGATGATGGTTCTAGAAAATGTGAAAAATTGGAATTTGGTCTCAAGTTAGTTTGCTCAAGTTAGTGGTTTTTTGAAATATTGAATATTCAGTGAATATTCAACATTTCAAAAAACCACTAACTTGAGACCAAATCTCAATTTTCGTTTCAAAAATCTGTCTTTGAACCTTGCCGCCAGTCACCACCTCATTTTTCATCTTCCCTAGAAACATCTTCAAAATATGAATGTTTCATTATTGTGACTAGAGCTACCTGATAATATCATTGATATAGATATCCTTTTAGTTTCTTATAACCACGATAATATGCGAATAATATCACCCACTACATCAAGCCTTCAGCTCCCCCATTCTCTCCATCACACACAGACACACAGCCCTATTTTATAGCTGTTATTATACGGTAAGGAAATATATTCAGTGTGGAGATTATAGAGAGATCAAAAGCACACACACACACACACACACACATGAAGGTAATTGTATTTAAGTAGCTACGAGGGGGTACCACGCTCGGAAAGGTACGGTGGGGCAGCGAGAATAATAATACTGCATTATATACATTCCCCATTAGTATTTCCGAATTAAGGAAATGCTCGAGACATATATATTTTCAATATATTATTGCATGCCATGATCACCGTTTAACCTTCCGTCTTCGCAGACATTCAATCTCGAGCGGAGCCCTCCGGCCTCCCAAGGCAGGCTTTTATAATAAATTAACTTATTCATAATACTTCCAGAAAACCGTCAGCTAGCACACTTTAAATATTTAAACCAGCTCATTTAATTATTCAAATATGTTTAGACGAATGTATTCGATAAAATCAATTCTTTCTTCTTCCAATTACGTCAAATGACAGATTTTAAATACGGCAATATTGTACACACACGCACGAACCCAAGTTTTAAAACTGTGATGATGATTTGAGGGTTAAATTAATATATATTGTGACTCTAGACAATAATAAAACAACTAAATAGATGACGGAAGAGAAATGAATAATCAAGATAATATTATTAATATTATGTGTAATATTCCATTCTGATAGTTTAAATAAGTTAATACAGTTAAAAGAAACAACCACCATAAAATACGTGTTAAAATGATAAAAACAGTGTCAACCCAGGGGGAAAGAGAGCTAGAGAGCTGTGTAATATAATGTGTGTTAATAATTTTATTGATTTCAATTTAAAAGTAGCATTTTCACTTCTTTTGAAAGTCGAATTCTGCACAAAAACACCCACACACTTACTCACACACACACGTATTACACTAAAGAACAAATCGTAGCAGTGTCAACAATTAAACTAAGAAAAATAAATTGGCTTGACATAATCATAATAGAACATTAATTAACTTATGCAATACTTTGACCATCAGTATTTATTATTACAATTAATCAATTACATTCCGAAACACAAAACAGCGCATAAATTTCCATACATTCTAACAACACGAAACACAAACCTCGATGTATCATATAATATTCCCCCACCTCTCTTTCTCCCTTTCTCTCATTTCTCCTTGCGAGACATTCACATTATCATTTTCCTCGACCATCTCTCGATCTCTCTGGCACTCTCTCAGTACTCACACCCTCTCTCTCATGGTGTACACCTTCATATATTATCTGTCATAGTATGTGTCCTTCCTCTCTCCCGGGCTCATGAAATCCTTCATTTAGTTCGATCTGCAAGGACCTGAGAGGCACTGACCTTGTAGAGCGATCCGTCCGGTGAGACAAAGTTGCCGCTGTTAATAATGGCTTTCAGCATGTTCACGTCACGCTGGAGGGTTTCACATCGGTCCTTCAGTCTCTCATTGTCCTCATTCAGCTCCATTACTCGCTCCTGGGGGTGAGGTGTGGGGTGGAATGGGGATTACACATGGTGAGGGGGACAATCTATCCTCGACGCGGGTAGATCAGTATTATAAATGGGGCTATAAAGTTATAATAAGACACTTATCTAGATTGTAGAGAAAGCGTGTGATGAGAGATAAATAGATAGAGAGAGGGAGAGAGGGAGAGAGAGTGAGAGTGTGAGATAATAGTTTTAAGGGGTCAGAAAAAAATAAATACGCTTGCAGCAGGGCGCCAAAGATATTACAAGTTGGGAGAGATTATCTCTTAAAAAGATCTCGACACCGCTCTGTCAATGTATCGAGCGAGAGGAAGAGAAAGTATCTCAGAGAGAGGGTGAGAGAGAGTGAGAGAGAGCGAGAGAAGGATATAAAAGGGGCGAGGGAGAGATATATCTTGATGAGAAAAAGGGACATGGACAGGGGAGAGAGAGAGAGAGAGAGAGAGAGACAAATTTAAATAGCTCGGGATCGAGAGAATGAGATATATACAGTGATGATGAGCCTCAATAAAGGTAGAGCTGGTGCAACAAAAGAGCACGGGGCGACTTAATAGTCAGTGAGTGCTACTACAGGGGGATACAGATCTGTGCATTGAATGAAACAACTCTCTCATTATATGGTGCAGAGTGCTGATAGTACAGAGTGCTGCTAACGGAAAACTAGTAAAAGGAGATTTTGTAAAAGGAGAAGATTCTAGCTCGCACCCTCCCTCTCTAATCGGCGGGAGAAAGGTGCTGCAGAGGTATGTATGGCAATTGTAAGTTTGTACGTACTTGTGTCTGCATAATTCGTTGTTTCGCTTTCTGTCGACTCTTCCTTACAGCAATATTATTCCTCTCTCTCCTTCTTCTGTATTCCTCCTCTTTCTTAGAACCGACTTTACAATAACGCTTGGTGTCGTGACCCCGTTCCTCCATTGATTTCCGATTTGGTGAGGAGGTAGAGGTGACGGGGCAGTATTCATTATCAGAACACAGTGAGGAGGTCGAGCTGGCATCCATACTGTAGTCTGCCATGTCCGAATTGTTTATGTACTTTGGGATGTTATGGCTGATCGGCGTGGGAATAACAATACCCGGGTAAGATGGCTTGTTTGGATATTTTTTTGAGCCCTCAAATCCATATTCCGAGATGTTTGAAGGGGTGGCTTTAGCCGCCCGCGGATGGTGTAGGTTGTGTGTATCAGTTGATTTCGAACCGAAAATTCCCTCCGCATGGAGTGGGGTATACTGGACTGGCTCACTCTTCACTTTAGGTTTGATGGGTGTTTCACTTCCTGTTGATTGGATGGGCTCAACCTTCACCTTCGCTTTGGGCTCAACGGTATTTCCCTGGGATGAGCTGTTTTGGATGGCATCGTCAAAGTTAAAAGATCGAGTTAGGCTAGCACTCAGGATCCCGTCGAAGTCCGAATCAAGGATCTCGAGAAGAGTTGGTGTGGTTAGATCTAGGTTCTCCTTAATGTATGTTTCGAAGTTCTCCGGATTTCCTAGGCCGTCCGAAACGCTTCCAGTTTTGTGCTTTCGCGTGGATGCAACTGCCATTCTCCAAGGATATTAAGGTTCTATGCGCATTCGATACCTCTGCCTACTGGTTACTCCTTTATTTATGCACGGATACTACGGTACGAGAGGTGAGAAGAAACAAAAGCAAAGTTGACTGACGAAATTTGAAAACTGTTCGAGTCCTGTGGAGATTTGTAGTTTTTTTTGGATCGATGTGATATTTTTACGCGCGCGCACACAATTCTAAAGAAGTTCGCGCGTTTTATATTTGCGCGTCCTAATTTTGCTCTGGCAAGCTCTTGTATATATTCGGCATCGAGATACAGTTGGTGTTTCCTAACACCAGTATCATCTAATCAGAAAGGATGATATACAAAAGTCATACTCGTTATTAACTGACTGAAATTGAAATTCTCAATTTAAAACTGTAATAAATACTCATCAGCTTGAAACATGCACCCAAAAGAAACATACATTTGCTTTATCACTATAAACAAATTAACTTATAACTTAACATAAAACGGGCTCTCTCCACATCCTGCTGTTTAAGTTTGTGACAATTATTAATACCCCGCATTCCTTGCAACTTGCTAAAAACATGCAAAATTGAGTGTTAATTGTTTTAATTTTATACCACTGCATTTACAAATAATATGTCACAGACAGTTGAAGGATGCAAAACATGCTATTTATAGATCTATATTGAGTGAGGAGCTCAGTGATGATGGGACTGGCTAAATAGGACGGGTAGGAAGGTTCCACCACATAGGGCCACCAAGTTAGCCCAGCTAATCCTACTGCTACTTTTGTGGATCTGAATCTCCTGATCCCCAAGTGCAATCACTTTATCCGTTGAGGATGAACCCTGAGTGGGATGTTGGGTTAGTGTTTTGAGATGTTGGGTCAGTGTTTTGAGATGTTGGGTCAGTGTGTGATTGAAATTGTGTGTTCAACACATAGAAGAAAAAAACAATAATGATGTTGACACTCAATACAGGAAATGAAGTTCAACAACAAGTTACTAATTGTTAACAAACACATAGAACGCACATATTGACAATTGACATATTACACACTCAACACAAGTGTACCTGGAGAGGGACACTGGACAGGAAAAACAAAAAATAACAATTTTATCACAGCATCTGGCATCAACAGCACACTTAACGTTCATCGAAAATTAATTATTTCAATTATAACAACTTACCCCGTTACTGATTTCAGGTAGAACGTGAACTGTGCTGACGTAAAGGAATGTCCCCGCACTAAACAACATCACCCACCCTGTACTAAACTGAGACAACCCACCATTTATCTAGAGGGATAGGGCTGGGTTTAATTTATTTGAACCGATTTGGGAAGAAAAGTGTTCATGGAAAGATAGCACTGGGAATTTAAAGTAAGAGTGGCGCGCCGTGTTTTCTCACAAAACTTAGTGGATGAACGGGGAGTACCACCAGGACCATTGGTACAGTATCGAAAATTTCTAATTCTGTCTCGTTAATTAGTTATGACGTAATATGTTCATTATTTAAACTTTTATAAAATCGCTCTTCAGAAAAATCCGTGCATTTTGGATTGAAATGGATGCTTGCATCGTGTTCAGCGTCAAAAAATAGCCGGGGTACCAAATTTTGGTGTCTCTACCTTGTCTGTGACGCGAGATATTGACAAATATAAAAAACAACCAAAATGGGTGTGAGAGAGTTTGTTATCTTTGGGTGCTAGTTGTTTGTGCGCGCCACCCACTTGTAACAAACTCTCTTTCTCTCACTTTGGTCGTTTTTGATAATTGTCAATATCTCGCGTCACAGACAAGGTAGAGACACCAAAATTTGGTACCCCGGCTATTTTTTGACGCTGAACACGATGCAAGCATCCATTTCAATCCAAAATGCACGGATTTTTCTGAAGAGCGATTTTATAAAAGTTTAAATAATGAACATATTACGTCATAACTAATGAACGAGACAGAATTGGAAATTTTCGATACCGTACCAATGGTCCTGGTGGTACTCTCCGTTCATCCACTAAGTTTTGTGAGAAAACACGGCGCGCCACTCTTACTTTAATGGACTGTGGCTAAGGGTAACACATACCGTGGTTAAGGCAATGTAAGTAATGAATGCAGTAACCGGAGCGGCTAGAGAGAAAACTATCAGAACCTTTCTCACACTAGTTCTGTCTGCTCCCTGAAAAGAATTAGGAGTTATTAATAAATATCTTCGTGTGTCATTATATTTATAGTCTGATTTTAAATAACTGTCGTTACTTTTCAAATTTCTGAAAATGACCTTAAGTCCGGTTCCTGATGAGATAGTGACTTGAAATTTGGAGGTTACGATGATCTTGCTAGGTTCTTCCGAACCTCCAAATTTCAAGTCTCTATCTTATCAGGAACATGAGATATGACAAATTTAGTTATTTTTGAGAAACGACAGTTATTTAAAATCCGACTATAGTGAAATTCTACAGAGAGATTTAAAGCTGTCGGCTGTCTGAGAACTCTCAACTCCCTCTTGAAGGACAACTCTTCCCGTCTTGCTCCTTGTGCAAGAACAGTTACAATTGGGCGCGATGCCAGCTGGAGATTGGCGCGCGCCACTGCGCACAGAGCTCCACGGCAGACTGGAAATATGGGTTCGCGCCCTCCACACAACACACTTTTGTGTAAGTCACGTGACAAGGCCAGAACGGACATTATTAAACACAATACCACTTTTCAGTGTAAATGTTTTTGTTTATTACCCATCAGCATTCTTCGGAGAGCATGTTAGCTGTCAAACACAGATATTGATAACTATCTGAATTTGACAGTAAACGGGCTGGCTCATGTTAGATGTATAACATTACATGGTCTTATCAATACCGAGTAGAAATGCATAATTTAAATGAAATTGAATATTGGGCATATAATGCCATAATTTACAGCGGGCTTGTTTAGTTTGTATGTACTAGAGAGAGATAGAGATAATTTTCTAGAAAGCACACCTGCACCTATTCATTATGGGTGTGTTTTCTAGAAAATTCCCTCACTTTCTTTGGCAGTGCATCCTAATTCCAAGTACAGCTGTACTCTTACAATATTACCTCATGAAGTAAGAAGGATGTAAGCCCAAAAGCGGCGGGTGCTTTGTGCAGCATGATTGCTAGAAAAATAATAAACTCCACATCAGCTCGATCTGTTAGAGTGGCTGCACCCAGTGCTACTCCATCTGCCGCTGCGTGAACCACTAGACCTGGCGAGACATTACATTAGCTAATGGGTAAACATCGGTAAGAAATCGAACAAGACTATACATCTTTAAATTAGACCATATAAATCGTGTGCGACAATATACCTATAATGGTTGAAAGTGATTTCTGGCCCAGTCCCCCGCCGTTACTACTGTTACTTGACGACCCATTGTGGGAGTGTCCATGAGCACCACCGATCTAAAACAAGGGGGGGGGTTAGAACATGGGGGGGGGGGAGGGTGGTTAGAACATAAAGATGGGGGATATGAATGGCAGATCCTTCGAGAATCTTCTCCCTCTCACACGATGAATGAGATAGGGTTTCAAATAAGGATTCTGTATTGCACTGTTTGTCTATAATTTGTGCCTACTAATTTGGAGCTCGGCCCTTTCACAGAGAGTCTGGTTACCTGTAACTAAGCCTGAGCCCAACTAATATTATACTCATTACTCGTATTGAATTACCTGATCGACTAATAGCATAAAAATAAATCCACAAGTAAGTGCCATGCCTATTGAGCTGGCTGATTCATGGGGATCTTCTTCAGTATCTGGGGGGGGGGGGGGTTACATTAGGAAACATATAGTTTGTGCATTAGTTTGTGTAGCAGATTGGGGGATGTTTTAGTTTGTGGACTACTTAACTATTGCCTATCGTTTGATACTATCGAGGCTAGGCTAGGGGAACGGGAGCGATATGATACAGTAGGGGAGTTATGATGTTATAGTAAGTGAGGATAGAGAGAGCTAATCGGTGTTGGGTAGAGGGAAGAGACCTCTCTAGGCGGTGCTGGTTATTGAGAGAGAGAGACATAGAGAGAAACTTTAAGGGATAGAGGGAGGTGATAGAGAGCTATATATCATACACGCAAGAGCCAAGGTAAAGAATCCTTTATTACCTTTTGCAGTTAAAAAGCTGTCATGTATTGAGAGAAAGAGAGAGATATCTCTTCTACTATTTACTAAACTAGAGAGCCCAGGCAAAAGACCCAAAACTCCTCTCGCCCCCTACTGACTCCTCCCACCCCTATCGAATCCTCTCAATATCTACTGACTGCTCTCGTCCCACATTATTGAATACTCAATACTATGTTGACCAACTCACCCCATAACCCCCTTACAGCCAGTTGGAGTCCTACAACAACCCCCCCCCCGGTCTCTATGTCTCTCTCTCCCCCCTCTCCATCTCCGTCTCTTTCCCTGTCCCCTCTCCAATGGATAGTCTCCATCTATCCCCTTCTCACTCTATCCCTCTAACCTCATCATTCTCTCCCCCCTCTCCTTCTCTCTCTCTCTCTCTCTCTCTCTCTCTCTCTCTCTCTCTCTCTCGGTCCACTACACGCACCACTCCCACATGGGGCCCTGAGGCCCCATGCGAGAGCAGGGTTAAATCCCCCGGACCCGGATCCTGTTGGATCTGAGGGCCCGGAGGGCCTGCGGAGTAAAGGTAGGGTAGGTAGAACAATGTACATACGGGTAAATTTAACAATGTACATATGGGTTAAGGAAAGGGGATGATTTTAAAAAGGGGGAAGTAAAGTGGGATTAAAGCTCATGGTGACGGAGCACAAGACCTCCTAAACTATCTGCAAAGAAGCCCAATCTGCTACAATGAATTCTAAGAAGAGACAACTTATCAGGAACTGAAGAAGCAAACCGTCTGAATCTAAGGCAGCCTAAAACAAGCAGGAACGGGTTCGAGCGAGAAAAAAAAATAACACAAATGGATGATGATTACATGTCGAGCCAGAGAGGACAGCCAGCCCGTTCCAGAGAAGCCAGCTGACCCCGTCCCAGAGAAGACAGCCGACCCCGTTCCAGAGAAGCCAGCTGACCCCGTTCCAGAGAAGCCAGCTGACCCCATTCCAGAAAAGTCAGCTGACCCCGATCCAGAGAAGCCAGCTGACCCCGTTCCAGAGAAGACAGCCACCCCGTTCCAGAGAAGACAGCTGACCCGGTTCCAGTAAGGACAGCTGACCCCGTTCCAGTAAAGACAGCTGACCCCGTTCCAGTAAAGACAGCTGACCCCGTTCCAGTAAGGACAGCTGACCCCGTTCCAGTAAAGACAGCTGGCCCCGCTCCAGTAAGGACAGCTGACCCCGTTCCAGTAAAGACAGCTGGCCCCGCTCCAGTAAGGACAGCTGACCCCGCTCCAGAAAAGACAGCCACCCCGCCCCAGAGAAGACAGCCACCCCGTTCCAGAGAGGACAGCTGACCCCGTTCCAGTAAAGACAGCTGACCCCGCTCCAGTAAAGACAGCTGACCCCGCTCCAGTAAGGACAGCTGACCCCGTTCCAGTAAAGACAGCTGACCCCGCTCCAGAGAGGACAGCCACCCCGCTCCAGAGAGCACGGCTGACCCCGCTCCAGTAAAGACAGCTGACCCCGCTCCAGAGAGGACAGCCACCCCGTTCCAAATAATCATCTCCGATGTAGAACCCTATCAAAAATGGAAGAAGTGGGTTAGGGGGGCTAGTAGAACAAAAACAGTATTGGTTAGCGGATAAAGGGGCGTTGGGGGTCCACAGTTGGCTGGAAGATGCCTGTTCCACTGGTAACCCTGAGCCGGAGAAGGCGGGGTAGGAACATAATAGTTGGCGATAATACACTGTGGGCCGCCTTGCCAAGATGTTTTTGTATTTTGTATTTTCTGATTTTTTTCCGTATTTCTGATACACAGCCACGCTCAGCCGCGGCCACACGGACCTGGAAATCGAACAGGGGGAAAAGGGGATGGGGAAAAGGTACTCCGTGTGACCCCGTTGCCCGGGGGAAACCGATTGGAGGTGGTGGCAGGTGGACCAACTCCCCCCCTCTCTCTCTCTCTCTCTCTCTCTCTCTCTCTCTCTCTCTCCCTCTTTCTCTCTATCGTCGTCTCTTCATATCGGGCTGGTGAATATAATGGAAGCTGGTACAGGGAACTCTTTAGAGTACTGCAGCTGAAGAACATACCGAATCAGGTGATAAAGATCCGTAGAACTGGAGCTGTGTAGAGTTATTAAAGCTGGGATACGAATTGGTAGAAAAGCTGTGGCATTCATCGGGGCCTCAGCAGTAGATGGCCAAACACCACAAAACACCACAGGAACACGCAATACAACACCCAACAACATGCACGTGCAGTATTAACACTCTTGCCCACCATCATGGCAACTCCCCAAACCCCCCACCAACCATCCCTAACAACACGTCAATTTTCCACGTGCAGGCCCTAAAAACCCCTCCCCCAAATTTTGTCTTGCACTGTTCTCTGCTTTATAATATAGACTAGAGAGCCCAGGCAAAAGAACAAAAAACTCTCACACTCTATTGACTCCTCTCAATCCCGATCCCGGGCTCATGCCTACTTTGCTCCCTACGGCGCCGCTTCGCGGCACCTCCGGTCGCGAGATCATACTCCACGCCCCCTTCCCCCTGTTGACTCCCCTCAGTCCTCAGTCCTCACCCCAGACCCCTCTTATCCCTATTGACTCCCCTCGGTCCCTATTGAATCATATCATCCCCTATTCACTCCATCTCACCCTCTATTTACTCCCCTATAACGCCATAATGAATACTCCCCTCACCCCTCTCTCAATCTGTGATCTGAAACAGTTCAGAACCCCACATTTTCCCTCATTTTTCACCATTTCCCTCATAACTCGGTCATTTCTCAACCAATTTCAAAAATCTTGGGCTCATTAGAAAGATAATATCAAGCTCTTTCCAAAGAGCTATTATCCCCCAAATTTATAAAACCTTTACATTCGCACGTGCACCCCCCAAACCCCACCAACCACCCCTAACAACATGTCAATTTTCCACGTGCAAACCCTAAAAACCCCCAAAAAACCAATTGTCTTGCAACCATCTCTGCTTTATAATATAGATATGATAATGGCTTGACATCCAAAAAGGAAAGAGGCTAAGTGCTTAGATGGTCTATGGGAAGATATTAAGTGAAAGGACAGTAACGAGATAAAATGTTTACCATAAAACACTTATTACCATCACCAAGTGTTACCATGGTTACCTACCGTTTGGTAATGTTGTTGAGGGGTCTACATGTGTGTGTGATGCCGATAACAAAATGGTAACTCCCTCTGGGATGATGACTGCGAGGGCTGTCCCCACTAATAACCCCGCACCCAGCGAGGACATCAACTGTAGATTCGACTGCAAAAGGGAAGTCTGTTACTTGTTAGGAAAGGTTTAGATTCAAGAAAGCATGGATGTTAGGAGGAGAATCTGGAAGATGTAAATACCGCATGTGATACATCCCTTACATAACAGCCTCGTATAAGATGAAGAAGAAGAATAAACAGAAGAGAGTTTACTGAGTCTTCCTCAACCCCCCCCCCCCCGCCCGCCAGGTTGGACCAAGGAAAGTCCTTTTAGGACAGTTAGGTGGCTCAGAAACCGGTTTGCAATTTCTTAGGATTCCAAAATACAAGAATATTATATTTCTTCCAAATTGCATTTTCAGTGTTTTTTTCATGCGTTTTCTGAGGCCCATATGGCATATATTCAATCTTTAAATCATTCGATATTCATCATAATACCATTATGAATTCCTGACACAGGTAGCTCAAGCACTCATTTCGCTGTCTATTTCGCTGTCTCTTTCTCCTTCGTCCTTCTCGACCTCTCCCCCTTCTCGACTTTCCCAATAAACCACGCCGAAAAATAAAATGAATTTTGAATATATACGTGCCGGTCATTGGATGATACTACACATAAAACTACTGTTGAATAAAATAACCATACCTCACTGAGCGTCATGCTGAGTGGTACCATACCAGCTAGGAAACATCCCACCAACATAGCAACGCAGAACACCATCAACTGGCCAAACTCATTCGATGCCATAGTGGGGGAGTCTACAATGGGGAAATATTGTTTAATGTAGTTAGTGGTAATGGGGGGGGGGGGGGGCAGTTAGATTATGTGGTAAAGGTGACATTATTGTCTTTCCAGAATTGTCTAACTCAATCCCCCGTCCAGTCCTTTGATTAAAGAACGGTCTGGTAGACTAGACAACTAGGTACAGAGTATAGAGGAATAATAATGTAAAAATTCAACAGACGTTAGTTTGGGAACATGAAAAAAACATAAAAGATGTGTACAAAACAATAAATTAATTTCAGTAGATCTCGTCTCATCAATTCCCCATTCGTGCTGTTTCCCCTACTTCTTTCAACTGAAAAACAGATCGGTTAACAATTTGATGTGTATGTATAACTTCCCTAGAGCTTTAACAACATCCATTTTCCACAAAATCAATTTTCACTCTAAGTACTATTTGTTTCCTTTATTTGTTTATTCGTCCCTTATTTGTTTCCCGCTACATAAACAAGAAGAAAAGAAAAGAATTTCAACCTACCATCAGGTGGTGTGCAACAAACTTGGCCCTGTAAATGGCCTTTTTAAACAATTGGTGATAGAACATAAGGGCGTCGGTAGAATCATCGTTGCCAGGCACTACATACGTCAGATTCGTAGCATCACAATCACTATCCAATATGCCTGAACGGGAAGTGAGAAAGATAGAGAGAGAGAGAGAGAGAGAGAGAGAGAGAGAGAGAGAGAGAGAGAGAGAGAGAGAAAGAGAGAAAGAGAGAGAGAGAGAGAGAGAGAGAGAGAGAGAGAGAGAGAGAGAGAGAGAGAGAGAGAGAGAGAGAGAGAGAGAGAGAGAGAGAGAGAGAGAATGATTGGTGTCAACTCAGTCTTGACTGGTCATAATAACGTCATGTCAAAACTTTTTGGTTAGTTATACCTTTTTATTTTGTGGGAATCTGTCGAAATTCGACAGTCGAATAAAAGGTTAAAGGGTTTGACATGAAGATTGAAGGGTAATTTGTCAGAAGACATCGAACAAAAACGCGGTGGGGTTATAATATTCTATGTCTATAAAGGTTTACTAACCTATAGTGGGAATAAGATTTTTATTGCAGTATTCCAGCATCTTCTGGCTTTTACTACACATAACACTGCTACACACAATTATATCCGCATTTAGTTTATCAATCCTGAATGGATGGAGGGTTTTATAATTTCTCTAAATTTTAGTCTCGAAGATAGTAGAATGATCCCACGTCACAGCTCTATTCATGACACCACTTTGTTCTAACCCTCCTTTACATTTGTGAGGGGAGTGTTGGCATGATACCACTAATACTATAATTACTTACTACTGAATAAGTTTGTACCCATATTAAATCTTGATGAACACTTACTCTTCGGGATCAAATCCTCCATCGTAGAAATACCAACCTTGAAAATTATTGCTGGCCTGAAATTAAGGAGGTGAATCATTTCCATTTTTTAGTTGCGGGTTACCATGGCAACGGAGTTCGTTACCATAGCAACCAGGGAATTACACTTAGGGAAATTTTTAGTAAAGTGCAGGGTAATCTCTCTATGTGGGCTTGTAGGTCATGCCAAAGGGACCTCAAATATATACAAGGATGGCCCTAAAGTCGAATTTATGTTTTTCTTGGGGCAACAAACCTTCATGTCTTCTACAAATTTGAGGTCCCCTTGGCATGGCCTACAATCCCACTTAGAGAAATTGCCTTGTACTCGACAAAATTTCCCACGATGTATCCTTAAATAAACTTTTTCATGCGTCATCGAGTAAGATCGTTTAGTGTAGATTAATTATGCACTACTTTAATAATCGACCCTGTTTTAACTAACAAACTCAATTCATTTTGAACTTCTGTAGAACAAGGTATTTAGTTAAAATGGTTACCATGGTTACCTAGTACCTACCCTAGTATTAAACATGCTATCCCTATCGTTTATAAACACCACCTTGCCACCCCTCGCGGCAACATGTGACACCACGTTGAGTGCTCTCCACAGATGTTGCTCCGTGTTAGCCAGATCAATGAGGTGAATACCATTACGTGATCCAAAGAGGTACTTTCTGTTATCTGGATTCCAACAACCTAAATGGGGGGGGGACATTGTTATCAGCTAGTGATATTGCTACAACAACCAATTTTAGTAAATAGTGTGATGACTGATCGGGGGGACTGATCTGTATTCTGCAGAACCAGCAAGATCTCCTAAGATGGGGGCCATAGAGTACGACTGAAAACAAAAAGGTGGCTGCATTTTAAACTGTTTTTGAAGTTAAATAGATGCGATAGAAGTTAAACTGTACGACCAGTGGCCAGTGTGCTTTGACAATATATCTTCTGTAACCACTGATTTCTACAAACGAAAGCTTTCGCTTCGAAAGAGCAGCTATTTACTGTCAACCACTATTTATAGTGGCCCCCCTGCTTAGTCAACCCATAGTTCTACGCTAAATACTCAATAATAAAATGGTATTATTACTGCAACATATCGATCCCTACCTATTGAGTGGCCGAGATGAACTTTGTTCTCAAAGAGGTCATCCACGGTAAACAATGATTTAACATTAAACACATCGTTATCCTCTTTATCGTGTAATCTCAGTCGCTCATAATCCACAGTCGTATGACCAAGCAGGCCACGTTTAGATTTCAGTGTGCGAATTAGCCCGTCAACTTTACTGTCAACCCGTGCTTGAAGAGATCTGATCGTCTCTGGTTCTGAGGCAGAAACGAGAGTGTTCTCTTCAGAAACGAGAGTGTTCTCTTCAGTGTCTATAACAGGTTCCACACTCAGTTCAGTGTCTCCTACATGTTCCACACTCTGTTCTGAGGCAGAAACGAGAGGGTTCTGTTCAGTAACAGGTTCCACACTCTGTTTTGTGTCTATAACAGGTTTCACACTCTGTTCTGTATTCTTTGTTTCACATTGGTCCCCAGAGGAGGAGGAGGAGCTGGCTAGGAATCGGGTGTGTGTGCCCCGGGCTGTTCGGAGTAAATCAACAAAGAGGCGTCGTGTCAACATTGTAGACTGCAAGGTGGGATGACGTAAGTACTAAGTATGTCTATGAAATTCAATAGAATTTGGTTTAAAACAGTCATATTGTTATGTCAAATAAAATAAATTATTGGATAGAAAATTTGTTAAAAATGTTCAAGAATTTTAACGTCACGTGTTATTCGTTGCTTAGGGAACATGAATTCCTTGACAATATCTGACAGCACCCCAAGTGTTTGAAGTGCTTTCAACCTCACACTTTCATCCCCATCCTCTGCACTAACCCTCTTCAATAACCGGTAAATCATTAAAGTCTCTCTCTCCATCCCATACAACACTCCTCTATCCTGGACCTCTATAAACCCCGCTAACACCTGCACAGCTGCATTCCTAACAAAGGCAGCAGGATCCGCTCCCAACAAACACTTTTCACACTGCCCAACTATCTCCTGGATGTGGGAATTCCCAGCAAACTTGTTAGTTTTTAGAAGTGTAGCGATGTTACTGTACCCAGACGCCCTTACAACCATGCTCTCATCTCCAGTACAGTGTAGGAGACAGTTGAAAATCTGGTTCTGGTACACGGGCAGTAGTTCATTAGTTATTTTCACCACATCCATCAGAACCTCCATACATTTCACTCTATCATCCTCTCTCCTGCCTGTCTTATGGATCTCCCCAGTTATAGCCGTTAAAATCCGGTTAGTATCCGACCAGGCAATTTGGGCGAGACACTTGGCCGCAGCGAGAAACACGTAACTGTCATCATGAGTCAAGTTATCCAGTACCACACTCTGCAGAACATCAATGTGAGTGAGAACAAATGGATCACGTCGAGCAAACCGCTTTCCAATCTGCATGATGGCGTGAGCTCGAGATGGGATGAGTGGATCAGCAAGATCTTTCACCAACACCGATAAGGAGTCCTCCTTCTGATGTTCTTCCCCCGTTGTTGTTCCACAGTCTGTAAAAGAGGATAGGGATGAAATGTTGGTCTTCGTTGCTATACAGATCCTCAAATCGTTGGCTAGCCCTGCGATATGTGAGTCTGATGCTGTGTCCATGATTCGTCTGAGGGGCTCAAGAAGGCTCTTTATCTCGGTTTCATCCCCCTCACTCAGCTTGATCTCGTCTCGCATGTAAGTGCTGAGAATTCCAAAACTCGTTACAACAACTTCATCCCCTTCCATGGTTGGATTGTCTGCCTTCATCACGATGATAGTCTTCAACAGTTCGATAGTTTGGGATGTTTTAGAAAGAAGTTTTTCACCGAACTTCTCGCACATCTGAGACATGAGGAGGCTCTTTCGAAGGGAAACCTGAATGTCAAGAAAATCAATTGGAACCTCCAGAAAATTATCCCGATCCTGCCTACCCGGTTCCTCGCTTTCCTTTCGGAGCGTTTCAATCACATCTCTGTAGAGCTTGATAAAAAATTCAGACAGATGCTCCGAGGGGTTTCCTTCGCCAGTGTGTTTTCGAAGGAGTTCCATGATGACAGTCACCGTGTGATCATTAGTTCCCAGAATATCGTCTGGATTCCAAGAATTACATCCAGGTGCCCCCTTACTTTCTTCGCGGGATTTATCCAATCTCACTTTTCCATTATCCCCAAAACGCCAAACCGCACCCGTTTCCTCTGTGAGGAAGTCGTATAAACTGTTTAACCAGGTATGTCTTGATGCGTTAACCATTTCAAGCACAATCCTCTTGACTCGGGTGTTTACCCCATGTGCTATGCCTGTGTGAGTTAGATTGAGAAGGTGGAGGAGGGGCGGTAGGAAGGAAGAAACGAGACGTTCCGCCATATTTCCATGGAATACACCAAGGGAGGCAAGTGTCTCGAGGTTTCCTAACCATTTGTTAACCTCAGACTCTGTTAACGACGTCTTGGCGGGGGATTTCATTTGGTACAATACACATGGGTAGAAGAACCTGCTCCAGAGTTTCTGAAATGCAACTTCTGGATACTCAGCCGAGAGTTTGTGAATGAGGTTTTTTAGAATCCTCATGAACTGTTGTTTCAACTTCACACTTCCTCCCAGAACATCTGGCATGGTCGCTACCTGATCAGCTATATTGGCAATGAAAACATCTGGGTCCTTGCGTGGTGGACTGAGGATAACACTGGACACTTTGTCACAAAATCCCTGATCCTCATGGGCAAGAACACTTCCAAAGTGCTCGAACAGTGCTCGTGTGACATTTACAACTCCATTCGGTCTGGTCACCTGTAGCCTCATCAGATCATTCGTAACCGCCAACAACCACCGTGGTGGCGGGTCCTTCCCTTTGGGTAGCTGGAGGTTAACTAACGCAGGCACCGCCTTGGGGCATCGGTATAGAAGTTCATCGAGGGTGGCCTTCAACGTTTCTAAATCGATTGACTCGGATTTTGCTATTTCTGACGCATCTTTGGAGATTCGTTGCAGACGAGTAGGATTATGGGGACCGTAAAGGACTTGAATACAAGCAGCGATTAGAAAACCGAGAGAGGAAGGAAGCACTATGTAGCTGAAGAAATTGTTTCTTGCTAAAGGCATCAGGGTGCTTATAAAATGAACCAACCTGTCATTCTTCTCTGCAGAACTCATTAGTCTCGATACTTCCCGGCAGTGGTTATTATTTGATAAAGGAGCAACACCCTTGTCGCACCACTCTGAAACACCAAACCCTGCTATCAACTCCAATAGTTGGGTCATTGTCGATTGTTCGGAAACTGATATCGCGTAATCAGGCTCTGTTGGGAGGCGTAAAAGGGATAGGGAATCGAGACAACATCCAACAAAGTCGGTGTGTTCTTGAGATAACGTTGTTGGTGGTCGAGCGGAGAGATAAGTGGCTGTGTTTGATGTAATTGTCTCTGTGATATCAGAAGTATCGGTTGTTTTAATGAGAATCTGGAACAATTCGAACACCTCCCCATCTTTAATCGTCATCACCTGAAGTAGAGAGAAATATAAAGAGACAGGTCTTTATGCGACCGAGCAACTTCAGAGTTTTATAGAAACGGTAAGTTATCGCGGAAGGATAGAATTTGGAGGAAGTAACGGTAGGAAGGATATAAATCTGAAAGTAAAACATTGGTATGGGTTTTCTTGTAAACATATAATTTCGTGAGATTAACAATTTTCAAATTAGTAAATAAAAATAGGCCTGTTATTAAACCACTTCTATTCTTTGACCATGTTTCCCAATCTTATCTTACTCCTATAGATATTTCTAGACACCCTTGAAGTTCAAACGCCTGCGTCCGATCGGTCAAAAGCTTCTCTCCTCACAACATCTCCAAGGTTGTACCTATATCATGTATGTATAATGTACGTTCCTTGTTTCCGGTCCTCAAATAACGCATAGTGGCTAGTATATCATAAAATATCTTCCAGTTCACGCGACCCTACCTTGAAAAGCACCTAATCCACCCCCTAAACCCACCTTATCCCCTCCTAAATCCCCTATCCCCCTAAGCACAAATTGTAGTCTCTGGATCGTTATGGTTGACCATTTGACCGTGATGCCTGTTCTCCAGTTGACTGTGGGGCATCAGACACCCTCCCAGACCGTACAATCGTCCGCTGTACTTTTCATTGTCAATGCAGTCCTCAAAGTACATGTGGCGCATCTGGGGTGGAAGAGAGAGCCGTCGTTAGATGCGGGGGTGTTAGGTGTGTATTGTGCACGTTGTTGCAGAATTCTTATCAGTAGGGTAAAGTATTCAAGAAATGGTGACGGAGAAGTGAAAGGGGAAATAAGTAATAACATACCTTGAAAAATGTAGAAGATGTTAGGAGACTGTCTGATCCAGCTTGATGTTGAGATCCTATCCTCTCTATCTCCAAACTGTCTGCCGTCTCCTAGAGAAATGGAACTTTTAAAGGAGGAAACAAAATAAACGTTTATGTAAAGATTACCAAATATGGAACATTTTAAGACGTTGTGCAATATTTGGGACGTGTGAAAGCACCGCTTCTACTTCTTTGAAGAAGAGTGTCTGCTAAAATTGCAGAACATGGCAGTTGGCAGGTTAATTGCTGCAGCACCTCCCTCTGGCCCTCTCCTCCAAGAATAATTTAACAACCATGCATTCGATTTGTCAAAACTCAAAATAATCTCAAGCATAAAGTTGAATTTAAACTGTGACGCAAGTCGCAAAATCCTATCAAACTTTGATTAAATCAAAACCCCCACTATACAGTTAAGTGCTTTATACCTGGAGTCCGCCCTTGAGTGTTTTACAGCTCTTCATGAGATACTTAATGTCGTATACAGTGGGGAAGTACATGGTGAGAAGGTCGAAAAACTCCTGCAGAAATGTATTTGTAGGTGTTGTGAAAGGTTTGGGGGGGGGGGGGCTGCCGCAAGAATCTCATGCCTCATTGGCGATTTTCAAGGTAGCTGAGAGTTTTGAGATTTTCGAGTTTAGGCCAAAAAGCGTGAGATTAAAGGGCCTAAAAACCCAAATTTTATTTATTTATTTTGAACACTACATCGTAACAAGCATGCTATTGGAGTCCCAAAAAACATAGGTACACGCTCCACCCGCCCAATGTGAGCCCAGGGGGAGCCCCTCAAGTTGGGGTCAGTTGGGGTCCCCTTGTAAACGCGCTTGTATTCCTTGAAATGCTAACAATATGATCCTCTCTGAAATTTTAACTTTTGCGTAAAATTTAGCCTTGTGTTTCAGGTGAGTACATAATCTTTCTTGTCTCTGTATTCTGGTAATTTTTCTCCTAGTTTTGATAGGCTTAAATAATAATTGATGAGAAAGATTATGAAATCTACTAAAACACAAGGATAGTTTCTATCCTAAATTTTATATTTGAGAGAGGATCATATTGTTAGCATTTCAAGGAGTACAAGCGCGTTTACAAGGGGACCCCAAATGGGCCCCAACTTGAGGGGCTCACCTGGGGCCCGTGTGGCGTGTACCTATGTTTTTTGGGACTCCAATAGCATGCCTGTTACGATGGAGTGTTCAAAATAAATAAATAAAATTTGGGTTTTTAGGCCCTTTAATGAGATTTTTGAGGCAGCCCCCCCCCCCCAAGGTTTAATTAAGTTATCACTCTCGTTGAGGTTACATCCAATTCAAATTATGGAAATTTAACCAAAATTCGATTGTATAAAATTGTTAATTGCTGATTTAAGATTATGTACACAAATATCGCTAGTGTTTTAGTAAATACCTCTTCTTCATTTGGCATTGGCCTGTTAGTTAATATCTTCAGAAGATAACCGAAATCGTAAAGAGAATGGAAACTGACAAAATGGGCATCAACCAAGATAAGACCGGAAGGAATGAGCAGTTCAGCAAAGTCCTGGACATCAATACCCTCATCTTCGTGCCGTTTGAACTGGATACCCGATCGGTTAAGCAGGTCTATCGAGTCCTGGGCGAACATATCATCTTGGAGACTAAACTTGAAGTTGAACTGCCAGGTACAGGGACCCTTGGGGTGCTTCCCTTGCTCATCCGCTAGCGTAATTCCTGTGGGGGATTATCACTGCGCTGGCAAGCGCAAAGGTGACCATCCCCTCCCCCCAGCCGCGCGTGCCAGAATGCAGTAATAACTTTTTTCAGTTTTTAGCCAAAAATGGCATTTTTCGACGCCCGTAGCGAGGCCCCCACTGTACCAATCAGCCTGAAATTTGGTATACATTGTCATATAGTCTAGATCTACTGTAGTTTAAAAGGGCAAGTCTCTATCTCTTTTAGTTTTAGAGATATGGCATCGTGAAAAAAGCAATAAGTGTCCCGGGTCTATGTATCTATCTATCTATGTATCTATCTATCTATGTATGGATAGACGCTATTTTACCAAATTTATAATCGTTTTTAAGAGAAAACGACATAAGATAGACACTTCTCGTTTGTTTCATTCGAAAGATAATCGTTTGAATTGTGTAGACGAATAGTTTTCATGTTCTAGATCCAACCAGAACGTCTTAACAAACTGTCATAAAGATAAGACATTTTTCGAACTAACCAAACTTCTTTGAGCTCAATTTACACCCTGAAGACGGTTTCTGATTGAAAAACGGAGACCACACTTATGAAAGATAATCGTCCAAACTTTCAGAAACTATATTGCGAATTTGTGAAACTCTATTTTTAAGGGTCTCAAATCGCGTCTGAAGTGTTAAGACTGTATGAAAATAGATATGACGATAATGCGTTTTTCGCCATAGCGACCTCAAATCTTGTCCAATCGATCTCAAACTTGGTCAGCCTCTTTATCTAGATGAGCCTGATAATAAGACTTCCCTATCATGACGTTATAACGTCGTGACGTCACGCTATGACGTCACAATGACGTCAAAATTGAAATTTTCGTATTTTAGCGATTTCTGACGGTCTTTACACGTTCTGCTACGTCCAGACATGTCTTACATTGTGTTTCACATCAGAAAATACCAAAAATATACCCCAATTATGCCAAAAACTAACAGAAATTAGTTGGCTGGAAAGGTGACCACTTTTGTTGTCAAACTGACACCTTTGCCCGGCCCGGGTTACGGATATCATCGATGGGGTAAATCAGGGGGTTAATCAGGGAGTTTTAGAAGAGAGAGAGAGAGAGAGAGAGAGAGAGAGAGAGAGAGAGAGAGAGAGAGAGAGAGAGAGAGAGAGATATAAATCAGAGAGGGAAAGATAATGATGAAACCCGGAGAGGGCAAAGGTGTCAGTTTGACAACAAAAGTGGTCACCTTTCCAGCCAACTAATTTCTGTTAGTTTTTGGCATAATACATAAATCATTCTCGCGATTATTATAATCAGCGAGAGAATGACGGTATTTACCCCCCCCCCCCCCATTTTAATGGGTAATTTCAATTCCAGGGAGGAAGTTTCTATTCGAGAATCATTTTGACATTTAAGGTCGTCCACAATGCAACGTATTAAGCTCCTGCGATTTGTTTAGCGAGCAAATTCTAACCAACCGTTTACTCCCTCTCAACTCTTTCTCGCTGATTCACTATCTCGCAACTCTCAATTCTCTCCCTCTTTCGCTCACTCACTAACTATCAACTCTCTATCTCTCACCACTATCTATCTCTCTCTCTTTATCTCTCCACTCTCTCTCTCGATCATTCTCTCCACTCTCCGCCGGTTAAATATTTAGATTCTGCTCACAAGGCCTTGTATGGCATGATTCCTTAAGAAGTGCAGGTAACGCAAATTATAACAATCATTGTTATACCTAGTAGAAATGAAACACGGAGATTTACGCAAAGTGCAAACATATGTTTCACAGAATGTAACATTCCGCTCATCAGTGCTCAAATTAATTTGTTTAAAGTAGTGTTGAAAAGTTTTATACCTAGCTGTATAATCTTGAGCATGTCAACGTTCACTTTCAGTAGCTGGTAGGTGTAGTCATTCTGAGATCGGAACTCCCCACAAGGTCGCGCCACTACACCAGGAAACTCAGTATCTACACACGGAGAGGGATTTAATCTCAGGACTGCAAAGATATATAATATCATATTTCATAATGCAACTAATTTATTAGCTGCTATAAATTTAACTGTAGCTTTCCGAATGAGGGAAATATCACCTATCAATTAAAATGATGTTAGTAGTTGGAAAACTGTGAAACTAGGACAGTCACGTGACTGGCCTCGTTTCATGGTCACGTGACTGGCCTCGTTTCACAGTCACGTGATTCATGACGTCACATGATTGCGTTCAACTGCAGATTACGTGATTATGATGTAAGCACGATGTAATCAAATTAATTCATGCAATTATGATAATTAATTTTCATAATTTATGACATCACTGTGCTCAACCGCATGTCACTTATGACGTACGTGCGGTGAGGATCGAGAGAGAGACGAGAGAGAGAGAGAGAGAGGAGAGAGAGAGAGAGAGAGAGAGGAGAGAGAGAGAAGAAGAGAGAGAGAGAGAGAGAGAATATTATTATGCTCATGGAAGTCAACCGGAGAAAGCGCGTGTCGTTGCCGTTTTCATACAGCCAAAAGTAAACCGAATAAAGAGTAAAAAAAGGGGTAAGGGGTAATTAAATAAAAAACATACTCATCATCACTTTCACTCTCACATTCTTTGCTTCAAAAGGATAGAATTTCTAAGTTGAGCTGGGGGAAACGGGTTATTTTTGGGACTAAATATTTTAGTAAAGTTGGTGAGTGATGCATAACCGCTTTCACTCTCCAAGTCCGTGGTTCGAATCCTGCGCTTGCCAACTTTTCGAAACACGGATTTAAATATTAGTTCACAAGTTCATCACAACAAAAAAGAACAGCACCACAGCCAAAAGTACCATACATGATTAATTATGTCAAAACAGTTGGCAGACAAGGGATAAGGATCACTATAGAGAAAACATGTTTGATCCTGACAGCCAAGCGTACTTACGTTTGGCTGTCAGGGTACATAACACAGCCAAAGTTGAGCACCACAGACAAAAGTTGAGCACCACAACCAAAAAGTACAACACCACAGACAACGTTGAGCACCATAGGCAAAAAGTACAGCACCACAGCCAAAAAGTACAGAACGAAAGACAAAAGTTGAGCACCATAGACAAAAAGTACAGCACCACAGCCAAAAAGTACAACACCATAGATAAAATTTGAGCACCATAGTCAAAAAGTTGACCACCACAGATGCCAGAGAAAACCATTCCCTACCCATACAAATCAAACACATTTTTTAGTTAACGTTTAATAATAATACAGCTACCAACAACGTACAGCTAGTTTTCCAATGTCTATTGATATTGCAACATAATTATAGTACATTTGTTAAGTATATTTTTGTTACATCAAATTCAATACAGACGATTGCCTCTACTCTCCAAGCTGGTGAATCTCTTGAATTATGCGCTATTTCTATCAAATCATCCCACCCAATGTTTTCCTTAATTCTCTGAACGTCCTTTGGGTCACATTGAGATACTAGCTTCGCGGTGTCAAATACATTAGGGTTGTTTGAAGGACGAGAAAACTTGATCTCACCAGTATTTCTTGGATCAAGCAGAACCGAATCTAACATTTATTTTGATATCATTTTATATATTGTTTAAGACTTCGTCCACTTTGTGAGCAATTTTATCACTCGGTAAAACTGGAAAATGGTAGACATCCTTAGCTTGCTACTTACAAATCTTCCGAATCGTGAACCGTTTTCACGGTACAGATCATGGAGATATTCGGGTACGTTTGCAGAAATTCGTCCATATTTTTTCCATTCACTATAGCTTGCTATAAATAGTGGTGGGAGTGTTATAAAAAGGAAACCAATTAATACAAGTAAATAAACTCTAGAGGAGAGTTGAGCAACACAACCCAAAAAGTAGAGCGACATAGCCCCAATACAACGTACATCACCATAGACAAAAGAACAACGTCACAGTCAAAAAGTACAAATAAATAGCTGGCAAACGTAGTACAGCACCACATCCAAAAAGTACAGCACCACAGAACAATATCGAGCACCATAGACAAAAAGTTGAGCACCACAGAACAATATCGAGCACCATAGACAAAAAGTTGAGCACCACAGAACAATATCGAGCACCATAGACAAAAAGTTGAGCACCACAGAACAATATCGAGCACCATAGATAAAAAGTTGAGCACCACAGAACAATATCGAACATCATAGACAAAAAGGTTGAGCACCACAGCCCACTATAAATAGCTGGCAAACTAGTGATTCTCAAAATGGAAGAAGTTGACTACAAAAACGTTGCTGCATACTCTCGCATAAAAAAAAAGTAGAGCGACATAGCCCCAATACAACGTACAGCACCATAGACAAAAGAACAACGTCACAGTCAAAAAGTACAAATAAATAGCTGGCAAACGTAGTACAGCACCACATCCAAAAAGTACAGCACCACCGACAAAATTGAGCACCACAGTCAAAAACTACAGCACCACAGAACAATATCGAGCACCATAGACAAAAAGTTGACCACCACAGAACAATATCGAGCACCATAGACAAAAAGTTGAGCACCACAGAACAATATCGAGCACCATAGACAAAAAGTTGAGCACCACAGAACAATATCGAACATCATAGACAAAAAGTTGAGCACCACAGCCCACTATAAATAGCTGGCAAACTAGTGATTCTCAAAATGGAAGAAGTTGACTACAAAAACGTTGCTGCATACTCTCGCATAATTAACCAACACGGATCTGGTTATAATAGTGATGGATATTATGTGTATACACAGAATGGAGAAGGAATAGGTGGTTTCCTCGCTTCTATATTTCGTGGTGCTCTTCCGATCCTAAGTTCAGCCATCAAAGGGGTGGCAACAGCAGCTAGGGCTGGAGCAGAAAACATGATTCAGACATATAGACCCAATGCAGCTATAACAAGATATGCAAGACCGAAAAGAAAACGTCAAAGGAGAAAGTTTCGCTTGGCTAAACTTTAGAATAATTCGGAAAAATGGTTGACATGAAGATGGGTATATAAGAGTAGAATACATTTGCTCTCCATTTCCAATCATGGCAGAGTCTCGTCAAGTTGATATTTCTGATTCAGATGATGGATCAATGTGTGATTCTCTATCCTCTATTTATGATCTATTGCGACACACGTATGATGCACTTGCTTGAGGCTGATGTTTGAAATCTGCGAGTCCATCAATTTTGCGGTATTGCTAATTCAGCGCGGCTATTGGAAGCAGACTTTATGTGGGAGATGTATTTCTAACAGAAAGTGCCAATAAAGCGTCCAGTAAGTTCAAAAGTGTATCATCATGAGAAAACACCTGATGCACAATGTAATATCCAACGAAGAGGATATAAGAAGGATAGTGTGATCGTAAAATAGCATAAAAGCAGAGTCTTCGTGTTGTTGCCATTTCCATCATCATGATATCTCGTTTTCTGTCGAAATTCTATCACCGCTCTCATACTCGAGTTTTGTTGGACCACACAGATGTTCCCTACACAGATGTTGACAAAGAGGAATTTGTAAAGATTTCAAAATGAAGGATTTTCAGATCCATAGATTTGAAACGATTATCGGCAAAAAGCAAGCGAATGTCGAGATCATTGGAGCGGATATCAATTTTCGAAAAGCAGGTTAAAGAAAGGGACACACCGAGCAAAGAGTTTTCCGAGTCAATATTATCCAAACAAAATAGCTGACTTTCTCGAGGTTCATCGACTCCTTATGGCAAACAGTTGGAAAGGTTCAAAACACCAATACCTTAAAGCGATCAAAAAACTGTTTATTGGCATACACTATGGTATCGTTTCCAGTGGGTTTTCAAAATTCTCGACTAAGTTCAACTCAACGCAAGATAATACAGCTGGTAAACCGAAAATCGGTTGCGGATATCAAGGTACTCTTTATGGACTATACAAAAGACTTTGTTGCTATTTTAGAACAGTGGGAAAAACATTGAGTTTTTGAAGACGGTGTGTTGTGATTAGTTTTTTTTTTCTCTAACAGTAAAACCCGTGTTTAAAGCGTTTAAACTTGGCACGAACAATCTCATCATTGTTTTCAAATCTTTATACCACGATAAGAAGCGATCCACTCTTTTCTTGGAACTCATTTCATACATAAAATGTGCACAAAAATGTCCAAACTTGTAGTACCCACCAATTGCACAGCCCGAGGAATATACTTACAGCTGTTATAATTACGTGATAACTTATAAAAATCCCTAGGGAAGGAATCGTGGGTGGGTGGCCGTCCAAATGAGTCGAAGAACAAGGCTTTTCCATCTTGAATCCACCAAGCACACCAATGTTGCCCTGGTCTATCATGGCGGTCAGTGTTTGTAATAAATCCATAAGTCTTTTTACGAGAACGAATAGGGGCACAAGCCGGAAAAGTTCCAATAAAGTACTTTCTTGTAGTAGGGTTGTTAAACAATACTTTATTCAAAGTGTCAGTATTCATGATTGGAACTGGAAGTGGCAGTGTGAGTGGTGAAGGTGTAAGTGGAACTGGAAGTGGGAGTAGTGAAGATGTAAGTGGAACAGGAAGTGGGGTGAGTGGTGAAGATGTAAGAGGAACTAGAAGAGGAGGTGTGAGTGGTGAAGATGTAAGAGGAACTGGAAGTGGTGGTTCATCAAGGCCTGATTGTGAGCTGACTCAGTTTGAGGAGATCTCGCAGAAAGATCTTGTTCACATTGTGAAGCAGATGTCATCTAAGTCGTGTGATCTAGATCCAGTTCCAACGTGGCTGGTGAAGGATTGTCTAGAGGAGTTGGCGCCTGCGTTAACGACTATCATTAACAAGTCACTGTGCAGAGCTTCAGTACCTGAGCCCCTGCAGAGGCAGTTGTCATGCCAACGATAACAAAGAATCGAGGAGATAGAGATTTCTTGCCAACTATCGCCCTGTGTCAACATTGCTTTGTTTCAAAAGTCTTGGAAAAGGTGGTATTGAATCAAATGAATGACTATCTACAGAAAAATGACTTACTGAATGCCAATCAGTCGGGCTACCGTACTGGTCACAGCTGCGAGACTCTCCTGGCTGGAATGTTTGAGACTTGCTGAGAGAACTGATTCTGGGAAAGTGCGGCACTCATGCTCTTGGACATGAGCGCAGCTTTCGATACTGTAGATCATGAAGCTGATGGAGGTGCTGGAGGTGAGGTGGAGTGAAGGGAAGTGCACTTGGGTGGTTTAAGAGTTATTTGAGTTCCAGGAGTTACAGAGTGAATGTTCATGGTGAACTCTCGGAGGTCATCGCTCTCATATGTGGAGTACCACAGGGATCTTTGTTGGTCTGTACTGTTTCTGTTGTACATAGAGGAGTACAGGATATTGCTAGACCGTATGGTTGATGATAAAGCTGTATGCAGATGATTCCCAATTGTACGTTGGACTTGTCCAACGGATAGTGAAGGGTGGAAAGGTACGAGAATAGTATCGAGGAGTGCCTCGCTTCCATTAAAGGGATACTGACATATTCAAAAAATTTTGACTTTTTCAACGATCCTGGGTGTGGTAACTGGTTGGGAGATAAAAATACGATGAGTCGAAGTGCGAACTCTCTACTCCCTCTCGTTCTCAAGATACAGGGCCCCACCTTTTATCACTTCTTAATTGGTTTGGATGGTGCAACATTGGCTCAAATGTAATGAGAGTAAGACTGAGTTTGTTCTTCTTGGAAAATCAAGCTCTCTTGAGAAGCTGGTATTCGATCCGGAAATCAGGTTTGGAGGTACAGTGCTGCAGCCGATGGAATGCAAAGGTAGCACAGGGAAGACTCTAGGAATACTTCTGGATGAGCATCTCACCCTGGAGAGGCAGGTGAACAATGTTAAGAAACAATGTGGATTGCAACTCAAGAACCATGGCAACTCAATAAGTGTTTAGATAATAGCACACGGATTCTTCTTGTGAAGCAATTAGTCATATCAAAGATAGACTACTGTAATTCCTGTACTTTGGACTCCCTAAACGGATTCTGAACAACCTTCAGAAGGTTCTGAACTCCTGTGTACGGTTCATCATAACTTACGAGGACATCAGGATAGCTATGATGAGTATTTCAAGGAAGCTCATATCCTCCCAATCAAGCAGAGACTAACCTTCAAGGCCTGCCTGTTAGCGTACAAAATTGTAGTGGAACAGCTCCGGAGTATTTACAGGAACTGGTCCCTAGGGATGATGATATTCTGGGTATGAGACCAACGAGGGCGAATTCAGTAATTGACTTCTACAAACTGAAATATCCTAAACTCTCGAGCGTTAATGCAAACTCTAAACTGAGGAGGAGGAGGGTTCGGTGTCTACCGACAGTTTGGAACTCCTTGCCTTTGGACCTGAGATCTGTACACCCCATTGAGTTGTTCAAATCTAAGTTGAAAACCAGACTTTTCCTTGAAGCGTTCCCAGCTCCTACCCCTGAAGACTTCCCGGTGGTGGCGTCTGAGTTGATCACCGGACTCCCCATCTGTCAGTAGGCGGTCTTTAGGTGTGCTCACCACTTTCACTTAGGGCTTTTTATCAGTATTGTTGAGCTGCTGATAAGTGTGGGTTGTTGGCTTTGTTCCCTTTATTTAATAAAGTCTGTATTTTTTCCATCTCATCAGTTTTTTGAAAGTTATGTGACCAGTTATCTTTTTAGTATATCTACAATTAGGAGTGAGTTTTTCCAAAGTGTGTAAGAATATAAGGATCTTTTTTGCGTTAGGTATACCGCTCTGAAGCTCGTCAGTGTCAGGTACAGTTTTACTTATCTGGCCCTGTCGTGTCTGTGGCGGTATACAAAACTTAATATTATTATTACTAGTAAACCCGTTCGCCCTACGGGCGAATTTCGGGGAAATGGTATTGGTAGCTGGATTAGGGAACACTGACATCATCAGTCTAACTAATGACATGCACTATCCCGTCTTAAGTTACGGTACCGTAGAAGGAGCTCAGGCGGGATCGCTGCGAGTTTCTGGTTTCAGAACGTCAGATGATGATCAGGCGATCAAAGTTATAAAAGAACTTTCCAGTGTATGGAAAAGTAGAGAATGGCGGTGAGATCTTGCGTGAATAACTCCAATTGTCGCTGTCGTATATCAACAGTTGTTGAAGAGAGCATTTATATTAGCTGGTGACACAAACTAAAGCAAGATCAAATGCACGTGCACGTGCAGTATAGTAGCAACCATGCCATTGGCAACGGCTCCGACCCCTGGCCCCACTCCAATAGTACTCCACAGTCGACCTCTAAACCTGCACGTGCTAAATGCCATATAAGGTAAAAAACGTCACACAGGATTTCCCTATTTGCTTTAATAATAGTATGATTATTATGATTGAAATGATTGAAAATGCTCACCCTTTTATAGGTACATGGCTTATTAGCCTTTTCTCTGGCATCTGTGGTGCTCAACATTGTTCTGTGGCGCTGTACTTTTTGGCTGTGGTGCTGTACTTTTTTCTATGGTGCTCAATTTTTGACTGTCGTTCTCAACTTTTAGCTGTGGTGCTGTACTTTTTTGCCTATGGTGCTCAACTTTTGTCTGTGGTGTTGTACTTTTTGGTTGTGGTGCTCAACTTTTGTCTGTGGTGCTCAACTTTTGGCTGTGTTATGTACCCTGACAGCCAAACGTAAGTACGCTTGGCTGTCAGGATCAAACATGTTTTCTCTATAGTGATCCTTGTCCCTTGTCAGTGCCAACTGTTTTGACATAATTAATCATGTATGGTACCTTTTGGCTGTGGTGCTGTTCTTTTTGGTTGTGATGAACTTGTGAACTAATATTTAAATCCGTGTTTCGAAAAGTTGGCAAGCGCAGGATTCGAACCACGGACCTTGAGAGTGAAAGGCGGGTATGCATCACTCGACCAACGGGTGTTACTAAAAATAGATTTAGGTCCCGAAAAAATGGACCCGTTTCCCAGCTCAACTTAGAAATTCTATCCTTTTGAAGCAGAAGAATGTGAGAGTGAAAGTGATGATGAGTAATGTGTTTTATTTAAATTACCCCTTAAACAGATTGTTTACACTCTGACTATATGGGGTAATAGGTACGGTTGGCTGTATGAAAACGGCAACGACACGCGCTTTCTCCGGTTGACTTCCATGAGCAGTCATAATTCTCTCTCTCTCTCTCTCTCTCTCTCTCTCTCTCTCTCTCTCTCTCTCTCTCTCTCTCTCTCTCTCTCTCTGACACAGTCACGTGACGTCATAAGTGACATGCGGTTGAGCACAGTGATGTCATAAATTATGAAAATTAATTATCATAATTGCATGAATTAATTTGATTACATCGTGCTTACATCATAATCACGTAATCTGCAGTTGAACGCAATCATGTGACGTCATGAATCACGTGACTGTGAAACGAGGCCAGTCACGTGACCATGAAACGAGGCCAGTCACGTGACTGTCCTAGTTTCACAGTTTTCCAACTACTGATGTTTACCAATGGATACGTAGTTGTAAGTCTGGATAAGTTGCCTGATCTTTTCAAACTCCTCCTCAAGATTATCTCGCCACACATCCCGAATTAGGTTGTTCGCGATGGCACTACTTGTCAGAGGCATGATGTCTAGAGAGAGAGATAGAGATAGAGGTAAAGAGTGAGGTATGGAGAGGTATGGAATAAGAGAGGGAGGGGTATGGAACGGAGGATGGTGAGGTGTAATATTGTATAATGGGGGCTGAGGAAGTGAGGAAGTAGTAGATACAATGTATCTACATAACTACTATATTCTACTAAGTAGAATACATATTAATTATAATGAAGGGAATCAGGGGAGAGACAATAAAACAAAGTAATTTTATAACTTAGGGGGAAGATAAAAACAGCAGGAAATCATTTTTCTGAAAAATACAATTTTAATTCTGCATCCTCGTTGGTAATATCACATCATGATAAAAGAAAAATCAGTGTGTGTTCTTTCCTTGCTAACAAACTTACACACAAAAACACAACAAACTAGAGATGGGTGTTGCCAGAATTTGCAGATCTAACGAGATGAGGGCTCAAATGAATCAGGAATTAGGGATACTAAACTGCTACTATCACCTTATCCTGCTTCCCGAGTTCACCAGATCTAGATATGCACGTTCTAACAGCACATTTACACTGCAACATAGTGCCTTCTTTTCTCTTCTGTGCACATTATAGTGAACCGACCGAAACAAGTTAACAACCAATCAGAACTCGATATTTAGATCACGTGACTGGTTATCAGCCAATCAAGGACCAGTATTTCCTGATTCGGTCGGTTCCAGGTGCATGCAATCACTGCACTGACTGCAACCCGTCTAACACTCTAATCCTCCAATTTCATTTGGAGTTTGACCTTCGATAGACAAGCTGTTCCTCGCTGTTCTAGAGACATTAAAAAATCATACACAGAAAACACATTATTACACACAGGGTCACTTACGCTCCAGTTACAAATTGGAAACTGACATTAGGTTGGAAGCTGACGCCAGTTTCCAAATTTGTAACTGGGGCCTTATTCCCAGAAGTATATAAAGTGTACACCTCTCGTAGAAAGGCCTAAGACCTCTAAACGCCATGGTAGAGCTGTTCAATTTAAAATATACCGACTGAAAAAGTTTAAACATACAATATACAAGTAATCTCTGAAATTAATTATGCCTCTTGCTACCAATTGCTTTTGAAAAATACTGACAGCATTTGTTAAATTGTTAAGGACTCGGATAGACAGCTCTACACAAACCAGGTCCCTGCTAAAAATATGTTGTAGAGAGTACTAGACATAGCACTTTTAACAAACTATTTTTGGTAGGATTACCATAGCATAAATACAGCCGAGCTGTACAAGTCCTATACAATCCTGTACTTAACCCTTAAAAACGGGTTGAAGCACAGTAGTAATAGTGGGTCTAACGAAACCTACCTCTAGGAAAAATATTACAGTTTTTCGAGAGACTTTCAAAAGTTAATACAAACTCGTTTTTATAATTTAAAAAAGTAAAGAAACCTCTTTTCTAATAAGTTGAGGAATGATAAAAGAAACCAAATCACACGGTTCTCGGATTTCTTGTCCGGTTGATGCGAGACTATACACCATTCATTTACTTCAAACAAATGACGTATGAAATCGATGAGTGGGTGTACGTGTCCTTATATAGAGTGTATGTACATCTTGATATAATAGCTCAAATTTCTGTTTATATTTTACTGGGAAATTTTGCAGAGACACAGTGTTCGAGAAAGAATTTCAAGTACGGTTGGAAATTGATACGTATAGCTAATAGTGAGTGTTCTTAGAAGGTAAACTGATTGCATGGAAGTATTTTGGAGGCATTAATTTGCTCGTGGCAAAATACAATTTCAGGAAGGATGAAGTATTATCACCAAGCGTAATATACGTATCGAAATTGTTTCCCGAAATCCGCATAAAGCTGATGTAAATCCAAATCTGGTTCACTAATTATATACATAATATGATAAAATCGGAGTTAATAACCCATAGATTTGGGTTGCGGCAGCGTACTAAAAGGCGGCAGCAGAGCAAGCAGCATATCTGACTTGTTCAGGATCCTCAACCCTTCACTCACTACATCGGGCTCGGGGTGAGCAATACCGAAGGCAAGGGGGGTTGAAAGGAGCAAAATAAGTGCCGTACCGTCCAAACTTCGATAGGGATACATTTGAGTTCGTACATAAAGAAGACATCCATCAAAACAGTGATAACGAACCATTGCATCCTTGTGCCCATAACGACCCAGATCACTCTTCAAATTTTGAAAGAAACCGAAAAGGTCCTCCTCTATAACATAGTCCAGGAGGTTGTTATGGTAGGTGTCAAATCCGAGGAGCTGGTCAATAAACTGATTTCCATCATTCATGTAGGAAAACCCCTCGTCTACAAGAATCTCCTGAGTGCTAAATAGTCCGTTGGGAGCATTGTAGAGGGGTTCTATTTTCGTTGCCAATGTCAAATAAAGCTCATTTCCATCGTCATCCGTGTATATGTTACCCTCGAGTAGGAATTTGGCGGTCGTTTTCGTTGATGTGTTGAGAGAAACGATTATTTTGGAATGTCTGTTGTGAAACACTTGATACAGAAAGTCAACTGGCGTTGTGAGAATACTATCCAAATCATTGCCAAGGACCACTGATTTCGTTCCAATGTGATTTTTCGAGGACATGTAGACGATTTTACCGGCTGATGTGACACCAAACGCAACACTCCCCCTCATTTCAAGGAGCTGAGATGTTTTAAAACGAGGTGAGAAGGTTTTTTTCGGAGGAGGGGATTGAGCCTCTTTCTTAGATGGTCGACTGACATACTTTGAACTGAATTTATCCAATGCAATGAGCGTGATCGCTTTTGCAAGTATGTTGTTCGTTGACAGACGAGGTTCTGCAATAACTTCACTGATCTCAGATATCAGACTTCGGAAACGTTGACGATTATCCTTCGCCCGATTTTTGGAGGGCTGGGGGGCTGACTGATAATCGCTCACATTCTGCTGAGGATCCACACGCAAAAACTCCATTAACGAACTCCACGAATAATTGTAACCATTGATAAAGATGCAGCCAGACGAGTATTACAACTAAAGATAAAAGAACAAAAGCGTTTTGAGCGGTTTTCAAGTTTGGTTTGGAACTTTTTTCGCTAACTTTTTTTGCCAACCGAATCGTGAATTTTCATTTTAAACTGCGCGGCGTTAAAGTTGCATCGTTATTGTCAAATAATTCGCGTGTTACATAAAATACCTCGCATAAATATGCTCCAAGAAATCCAATTCGAGCTGCACTGTTTTTTTAACGAACTTTTTTTCTAAAGTTTTGCACCGCAGACCGCTTTGGCCTTTGGAATGCGGTGCAGTCTGCAAACCCCTCACGAGTGCACATCGTTAGAAAATAGAGGGGCCTGCAGCGTATGCCACTGAACCCCATCTTTAGAACCTCTTTTGGACTCTTCAGTAGCCCTTTTCTCCTCAACAATCCCTCCTTGAAAGTGATACCAATCTGTATTGGGGTAGTTTGTTCGTTTTTAGACTCTTGGTCCCTGCCCCCTTAGTTCTCTTCTACGTATGCTCCTCCAAATTTCTAACTTTCCATATTTCTAGGTAGATGACAACCTCTGAAGAGAGTGACGATGATACTGCTATCACTGAGTTAACTCTAAAACAGTCAGATGACGCCTTGAGGCAGCTGCGGCAGCAGTACGACGAGACGTTAAAACGCCAAAATGAACTAGAGCAGCAGTTGCTAGAGATCCATCAGACATCACCTGTTAGCAATCAGACCCGGTCTACACAATGTAGGACAACTGCTACGATCCATGCTTACTGTCAGACAGATACACAGGTGGACAATGCGGGGGATGACAGGTTTTACAACAAGGTGGACGAGATAGTCACTCAGAACAGGAACCTTCACCAAAACATCGTAGATCTTCGTCAAGAGTTACACGCTCTAGATGCCACTAGAAAGACCATGAGATCGGATTTTAATGCCAAGTTTTCTGAAGCCGTTGAGCGGGCACACATCATAGGAGACAAAAGGGAGAAGTCGTACATGGGTCGCATTCAAAAGTTGGAAGAAGAAAGAACAAGTGCGCTGGTAGCACCGGATAAGATGGAAATAGGGGTGGGTGAGCGAGCAGAGGAAATTATCAACCAAATAAAGAGCCTCACGGCTGCAAATGTACCCCAGCAAACCCGTCTCCAATATGAGCGTGACAATGCGCTAAAGCGATGCATTAAACTTGATAACCAGGTCACAGCCCTCAAATCGACAAAGGAGACACTGACGGGGCAAGTTGGAAAGCTGGAAGAGGAGGTCCAATCCCTCCGACTGTTCTATAACCTTCACCAGTCGCTATCCCAGGAGGCCTCCCTACGAGATCAATACGACACACAGGTAACGGAGCTGACAGAACGGCTGAAACAACGGGAAACAGAGGTGTTAGCCATGAAACATGAAAATGACGCTTTAGCAGAAATGGTACGGCGGCTGGAGAAACAGTTGTCATTCCATATACCAAACGGTCACCACCGACAGAAACAATCCTCTAGTAGCACTAGTCTTGGTACCCGGTAACTATCTCTGTGTGTACATGTGTGCCAATAATTATTATGTACAGGATTTATAGTAATGTATAGTTTTATGTATTGTGTATCATGTATAACTTAATAACATAACTTAATATATATAAACTCACTGCGTTGTGTTATATATGTCAAACCCACTCTGTAAGGAGATTAGCTTCATTGCGCCACCTGAGACCTTTCACAACTGAAGACCACTCACACACAATCATAAACCATGTAACTCTATAAGCACTCATACACACGCACATGTATCATCTTTCAGTCACCCCCTTCCCCACCCCCTGTAACAAACCTACCCAGTTCCATTCTTCAGTCACCACCCTGCAACAAACATAGTTCCATCTTTCAGTCACCCCCTGTAACAAACATGGTTCGATCTTTCAGTCACCCCTGCAACAAACATAGTCCGATCTTTCAGCAACTTCTTAACTTCATGCTTCTCTCTCCCACTCTAGGATCTATCATCTAGAACACACACACACATGGTCCCACTCCTACCCTACCAGGAAACTATTGAACCGGTCACGCAATTAGCACACACTCAATCACAGGTTAGATCCACGCTCACCGTTCGATACGGCCAAGGGATATATTATACATATATAGTATAGCTGGCATCTTTACTAGTTCATACGACATACTTCTCTCTCCCTATATAGGATCTAGAACAGATGGTCGCCACAAGACGATCATCACGACTGCAGCAGCGGGTACAGGTCCCTGAAGTGACCAGCTCCACTAGAGCCACAGAGCAGGTTGAGGAAGAGGCTACAGAGCAGGTTGAGGATGTTCTGGAACCTGTCACTGAACAAACAGCCCCTGATGAAGAGATGGAGGAAGTAGAAGAGGCAAAAGTAGAAGAGGCAAAAGTAGAAGAAAAAGAAGAGGAGGAGGAGGAGGAGGAGGAAGAAGAGGAGACAAAAGTAGAAGAAGAAGAAGGAGAGAGTGAGGAGATCGAATCAGATAACGATAAAGATAATGAAGAAGATGATGGAGAAGAAGATGATGACGATGATGCAGCCCCGGAAGAGGTTTCCTTTGCTACATCTAAAGAGAAACACCAGTTAGATAGCAGTGCTATCAAGTGAGTGCAAACATACTAATGTAGTTACATACCAGTATGTGTCCTGTTATACCAATTATATGTTGTTATCAATATATCACTAAAATCTCAGTGAGGTTGGCACACTATTGTTTGTTTCTAACTATTTCTTTTCCAGGAGTTCAATCCTCGTTGGGAAAAAGCGACGGCTCCTACCTGCTAGCCTTCTTGGCAAAGTTTCAGAATTTGGTAAGTTGTGAGGATTTTGGAACAATATGACGGTCATGCCCCTACTCACAGGAATCTTTCGACAGACTGGGCCTCAGTTCGAAATAAGACACCATCAACGTCTTATAAAAACGATATCGTTCTATAAGAAGGCGATGGCATCACTCCACCCCACCAAAACCACCCCATAAAGGGCGGTATCACATCACACCACCCAGAACGTGAAAACTGAAAGGGAGCTTCATTGCACCCGCCCCTTACTGTCTCTACTAGTGCTCCGTACTAGTAGAAGAAGAAGAAGACTGCAAGCCGGTTATGTATACATAATTTCAATGTTAGTTGACACATCACATTTCAATGTTAGTTTCCCTGACACATCTCTCTCTCAGAGTCTCTTCGAGAAGCAGCAGAGTTGAGAAGTGTGGAGGCAACACCCCAGCCACCTGATGAGGACTCTGACGGAATGGAGGAAGAAAAGTGTCGGATCAAAGTTGTATCTCTAAAATCTCTACCCTCCCTCCCTCCCTCACCGCCACCAGACCAGGAGGAGACTGTAGTACGGAGGGGCGGGAAATTTAAGAAAGTTAAACTGGGACCTGCTGCTAACTTTCTAGTTTCCTAGTATTTAACTGTGTAATAGTGATGACGAGTCTGTTTTATCTGATCTGGGGAACTCTGTTTTATCGGTTTATTTATTGCTTTTTATCAACAAACTTTCTTGTTTCTATCAACTACAGCCCCAGATTACTTTATATTTTCTAAATAAAAAACTAAACTCATTATTTAGTTTTTACGATGTAATTCTTACTAATCCTAATCATTTATCCTAAATTTCCTAAACTCGATTTTCCCGGTCACCGTTTCTCTAGAACCTTCTATTTAACAAAATAAACATTATTATTCTTCTTCAGAACACTATAAACCTAATGTCAGTCTGAGGGTATCAGACAGTTGAATATTATGTGGGATAAATGAAACTTTCGGGTCTCTCTGAGACCGTTTCTATAGTATAGAATCTGTACCACAGAATCGTCTCTATTCCAGCTTTTTCTCTTCCTCTCTTCCTCTTTCTCTTTTTCTCTCTATCTCTCTCTCTCTCTCTCTCTCTCTCTCTCTCTCTCTCTCTCTCTCTCTTTCTCTAGAATAATGCCACTATGAAAGTAACTGCTGAAATTCCTTGTTGGTATACGCGGACACCACCTAAAGAGAAGCCCTTTACACAGTACGAGGTGGTCATTCAGGTAATGACGTCACACGTCACATGACATACACATGACATTATGACGTCACGTGAAATTATGACGTCATACTACAGTCCGACCCCGATTTACCGGGCCCCGATTCACCGGAACCCCGATTTACCGGGAGGATGAAACTCCCCCGAGATAGGAAATTAACGGTATTTGACCCCGATATACCGGGCACCCCGATTTACCGGGTAAAACCCTTTCCCCCGAGCATCCCGGTAGATCGGGGTCCGACTGTATAAGGGAACACAGTTGGTAGGAGTGCAATAATGTTGTGGGTAGCGGGGGGGGGGTACTACTGCAGTCGTGTTTCCTGGACACTGTAGTCTCCATACTGCATTCTACAGAAATAACATTGGGCCATTTCTTGCAGGTTGGGGACCATGCATTTACCCGGAAACTACGGTATACCGAATTCCGAGAACTCCACAAGAAAGTTTCCGCCAAGGTAGGGTGCAGGGGATAAAAAGAGGGACAGAGAGACAGACAGAGAGATAGCCAGTCACATAATTTGTTCCCCAGAAAACTTAGAATAATAGGATAGTAATTAGGCCACTGAAAAATAAGGCCCTGAAAATTAAGCAAGAGAGAGAAGAATGAGAGAGATGGTCAGCCCATGATATTTTATCTTAAGACATATTTTATTCCCTGGAAAACTTAATACAGCAAAACCTCGATTTAACGGAACCTCGTTTTACCGTGCAAATCCCCTTCCCCCGAGGGCGTGACTGTAATAATACTAAATTTAGAATAGCTAGACAGTTGCAGATTAAAGCTAAATTAGTGAAAAGCTGTTTTGTTCTCTTCATAACCCACTGCTAACATCTCCTTCCCCTCATCTAGCATAAGAACGTTTCATTTCCAATGCGGAGAATAGTAGCAAACAACCAAGACAAGAGGTTTATTGAAAGTCGGAGGGCAGCGCTACAAGAGTTTCTCTGTCAAATTATTGCCATTCAACCGATACCTGGAGTATTCTGGAGCACCCTTAACATTGATACAAACGAGGTACGAGAACTTTAGTTTAGTTACGGACGAGATACTATATCCAGTGCAGTAGTGGAGGGTCATGCACTTTCCATTGGTTTTTAGAAAACAAATCTAACGGTCCTCTTTCCACAGCTACGACGATTGAAATCATCCCGACTTCCTGATTTTTGTGTGATAACAGAATCCCCCGGCAACGAGTTACCCTACCCAATTCTAAGTGGCATCTGTCATGGACTGAAGTTGACTGCTAATGCACGTGGGACCATGTAGAAAGTGTTTCCTTCTTTATCCTGGACTCGTGCCAGCGGGCCAGGGGTGATTTAATTTTATCCAAGCTCACTGTTTTTGGGTGCCTGGGCCTACTCTCCTGTTCTTTGTTCCTTCGCTCTCCTCCTCTCTCGCTCTCTTATTTTCTTTTATCTCCTTTTACTCTTCTCCTATCTTAGTCACTCTCACATTCGCCCGTTGCTATTTTCCTCCTATTCCCCCGCCTCCTCCCTCCCAATCCTTCTCGACTTTATATGTTTTAGCTCCTCTCCTCTTTCTTCTCTTCTTCTCACTCTCGGAGGTGACTCTCGACAAGTGCTCTAACGTAGTAAAATGAGACGAGTCATCTGTACGAGATACTGCGAGAAGATAGAGAGAGGCTACGGATGCGATGACAGAGAGATAGCGAGAGATTACGTCTCTATCTGATCTTCGTATCTATCTATCTCTCTATACCTCTCTCTCTCTCTCTCCCTCTCTCTCTCTCTCTCTCTCTCTCTCTCTCTCTCTCTCTCTCTCTCTCTTTCTCTCTCCCCTCCCCCTCACGCTCATACTGCGTGTTTTGCCAACGGCACGGCACACCTACAGGTTGTCTTATACCTATCGAGTTGTGTGGGGGTAGTGATGCTAAGTGCATTTTTCTCCCCCTCTCTCTCCATTGTCTTACCTACTACTAGACAAGCAAGGCAGACTTTTTAATTCCTCCATTCAAACTAGATGCTCTCTCTCCTCCTCCTCCCCCGCCCTGTCCCTCTATAAAAGTGATATGATTGAGATCATCATAATATATCCGCGTCTCCAACTTCTGTTATATTTACCTGCTTGTATGCAGGACCTCTTCCATTAGAGTCGCCCGTGTCTTCAGTATTTAGAGCAGCCCGCTTTTTCTATAGTATCGTCTTCATTTCTGTTTTACAATATTGTTCGTATTTTTGTTGATTTTGTACAAATTTATTAAAGCACAAGTAGTACTGTGTTTGTAGTGCTTGTGCATGATTTAGTATATTTCCACACATGTAGCATGGTTCTTGTGGCGGTATTACTTTTGTTTTTCGCACCTTCAAGTGCTTTCAGTAAGTCCAAGAGTTTTATTTTTCCACCCCTGTCATTATGGTTTACTGGGCATATAGACGACACAACAGCTGCACTCAACTGACCATCTAACACTCAATACATTGTTTCAATTTATTCATCTCACCAGCCAGATAAACACACAGGAACGCACCGAAACATAAACAGAAACCTCATTCAGCACCGCAATGACTACACAACACGATCTGTACCCATTTCTCTCCACAGAACAGAGGACTGTGTGTAACGGCCGAATGGAGGGGTGCACTATGGTAGGAGGGAGGTGCGTCTGTCCGAAATCACCAACTGAAAACTGCTTCAACATCTACCCCTTCCCTGATCTGAATTCTTGTTTGGAGGAACTCTTTAAAACTGGTAAGAAATCATTTTCAAGCATCTTTTCTATCAGTTTCCACTTCGACAACTCTCCCGTTTAGTTAATATTTTCTCTCTCTCCTGCCAGGTCCGGATGTTAGCACGGTCGGTTTCCCAACTTGTATAGCGGCACAACATCAGAAGATCTGCAACACGGAACTAGCTGGAACAAAGTACTGCGACGGCTCTTGTGGTAAGTAGGTCGCTTTAGCAAGCCTACACAGTATACGCCTTGCTCCTTCATAAAGATATCTTTAGCGGGGGTTATATCTCCTTGCTCCTTCATAAAGATATCTTTAGCGGGGGCGTGACGTTTGGCTTTTTCATAAAGATATTTCTTACGTTATTTGCACAGTAGAGAGGAATCTTCTGGTCTATACGACGGTCACCGTGTTACTGCTTATCTGGTGCCCATTTTGCATGTCACACGCCCTAAATTTAGGATTTGCATTTAGGTTTGTTTTCTATTATCTCTAAGTATGAATTATACCCCTTGTGACGTGGTTGGGAAGGAACATATACCACCACATTCCTTCTGCAATATGTAACTGTCAGCTGTTATACTCAGTAACCTTTATCAGCTGCTAACGAATTGCTATTCGGCAGAAAAGGTGTCATTTTTTTGGTACAAATTTACTGAAATTTGAACTCCCCTCCTTTTAGCGTCAAATCTTCTAAAAATACTTGACAAGCTGTTTGCCAGGTTATCTTATTGGGTCTCATGCTGGTCAGATTCGGTAGGCACGTGTCCCGGATGAAAATTGTACTTGTGTAGGGAGAGGTTGGGAGGCCGAGAGAAAGATATATGGACAGAAAAAGGAGGACTAGCTTTTTTGTTCTCAAGAAAAGACATCTTATCTTTGCACTAACGTCTAACATCTCATACTTTGATGTCAATCAGAACACCGGTCCTTTTTTGTTATCAAAAGGCACCTCTTTCGCCAGTCATGTAGTAGGTCCTAGAAGAGAACAAGAGAGAGGGGGGAGTTTCATGTAGTAGGTCCTAGAAGAAGTTAAAGAACAAGAGAGAGAGAGGGGGGTTTCAAGGGAGTTAAACAATGCAGCCTGTCACGTGGTGAAGGCCATGTGGGTCACGAGACAGCCTCGTTATCACCCTTTATTTAGTGACCGGGGGTGACCGGTCATTCCTTCTACCCAGTCATGTAGGAACACCTAATAGTGTTCTACTTGCAATTCTTAATCCCTCACGCAATAGTGTCCATCACGTGCATCATGGTCCCTCTCTACTACCCACCTGACCTAACCAAGCCTTTATTTTCAGAGAATAGGTGCTGCATAGTAGGAGATGATGGCTGCTTGCCCCCCACCAACATATTTGTTCCAGCTGACTCGTGTTTGGAGGTTATTAAACCTAACACATGCAAGGTACTACATGATTTATAGTGCACAAGGTTAGGTAGGTTCTAGAACAGGAAGAGCCTTCACTAGATTAATCTAATAAGATACCTGTTAGGACAGGAAGAACCTTTCTCAAAGGATAATTCAATAAGGTACCACCTGGCAGGTTCTACCTGCTAGTCAAGGAAGAGCCCTTGTTAGGTAAATCTAATAAGGTATACCTACAGGAAGGTAAGATAGCTGAACCTTTGCAAGGTTTAAATCTGATTTAAAAAGGTACCACCTGCAGGATAAAAAATCTGATTACCATTGCATCTTTCCATTATTACACAGTTTTTGAGTTTATTTTCAAAAGAACGGTCAGGAACCTCCCGTAACTTAAGGGTTAAGTTAACCCTTACTTAAGTTACTAATATAATTACCTCCTGCAGCATCTAGCTTTCTCCGCCTGGAGATATTTATACCGTTAAGATTAAATCATAAACTCATTCGACCGTGCAGAAACAGATATTTCCAGTCGCTATTTCCAGAATTACCCAACTCTTGGAACGTTCTAGAAACACTAAACAGCGTAGTTGAGGTTCCATGAAAATAGTTGATAGAACTCAAGATAAATCCGGTAGACTGTTCTGGTGATGATCTAACAACTATATTTCAGGGGTTCAGCTGCTCCAAAGGGTACAAGTGTTTACCCAGCGTTGGAAGTTGTCCCGTCCTACCCTGTCCGAGAGTGCCATCATGTGTCGTTGATAATGATTACAACCCCTGCCAGGTACTGAACCTAAATATCTGACAATTACCGCAAAACTGAATTCTGAAATCCCCCTTACACCAAAAAAACCGCTGGAATTGTCCATTACTGTCTCTCTCCATCTCTCACTTCTAACGTTAACCCCACCCTCCCCTCCCAGTATATGACGTGTGCAGGAAACAAAGTTTGCAGGAGAGAAAGGACCAAGTGTAACGAAGCTATCTGCCCCTTTACCCATCGGTGCCTTCTCTCCAAGGAAGGTAAGATGAATTCTAGTGTGAAATAGAAATTCTAGTGAAATAACTGCGGTGGCATGGGCAAGGTGGCCGTCACCCCAACTTAAGAATCTACTGTATGCATTACAATATTACAGTATAATATTGGTGATTCTGTAGCAGGAGCCATTATTATACTCCTTTTCCTTATTCTTCCTTTGTTCTACCTGTGTACAGAGTTTTCGCCCACTCCTGCGGTCTACCGCTATATGTCGGAAGAGAGAGGGGAGAGAGAGAGATAGAGAGATAGAGAGAGTACTGTACGCTAATTGCTTGTCCAGTATTCGAACGAAGATTAGAAGACTGGGTAGGTAAGCAGAGAGGCAGAGAGCTGAGAGGGATTGAAATTATCATGAGAACTATAGTAAATGTCTCAATCTAATTCATTATATTGAGACAGCATAAAGATTATTATGCAGTCGATGATTCTGCAATTATTTCTAATAATAATATGGAGCAATAATTAAAACCTAATAATACAAATAATAATTTGTCTTCCTGCTCCTATTTCTTGACAACTGATATCTGTCTCATATAATATGCTGCTAATGATCTATTTACATTTTCTCTATCTCTATCTCTCTCTCTCTCTCTCTCTCTCTCTCTCTCTCTCTCTCCCAGCTCCCTACCTCTCTCTCTCCCTCCCCCACCCATGCCTCCTAGAAGGGTGGTTAACTTTATGAGTGTGTGGGGGACTCCACACAGGCCCAGTTACCATAACGAATTGTGTTAATTCCTATTCGGCTGTTTTTGTAACGCGCCGAACACTTTGGGTGATGTGACTGGCGCGGTGTGCGCGGCTCAATGTACACTTTGAATTGGGGCCAAGGGACTGGGCCGGACGCGTGTACAATGTACTTTCCGAGTACATCCGTCCACACCGATTAGAGGGTCTTACCCATTTCCGTCCCAAGCACAAAACTCAGAAGACGTGCTTTGAGGCAACTAACCTCTTAACCTCTCCCTTTTTGAAGCAACTAACCTTTTACCCTCTCCCTTTTTAAAGAAGCTAACCTTTTACCCTCTTCCTTTCTTTTAACTTATATTTCACCCTCTCCCTCCCCCAGGTTGTGCGGGATGTCGACAACTATCAATACAAGAATCTTACTGTGCAAATAACTTTGGTAAGTACTGGTATTATAACATGTTCAGTTACACACTAGGGAGAGGGGTGGGGGACAAACATCTGTTGAAACTTGACCCATTACACTTGGGTACACTCTCGGCCCGGGGTACTACAAAATATCTCTCTCTCCCTCACACTCACTCACTCTCTCTCTCTCTCTCTCTCTCTCTCTCTCTCTCTCTCTCTCTCTCTCTCTCTCTCTCTCTCCCTCACACTCTCACTCTCTCTCTTTCCTTATCTTTTTTCTACAATATTTTCAGCCTGATCAACAGGTTAAAAGAGAACACTCATCATTACTACTCCTCATTATTGCCATTTCTGACACGGTTTCAGTATAAAGTCCAGCACCTGGTAGACTTTATTACTACTCTTGGTGTAACAATAATTCTGTTGCAGCCCCGCATCAAATAGCAAATCCAGGAGTTCATTATAGACCTTTCCATCATATTTGAGACAACTAGCGACATTTAGATTCTGGAAGACATAACTAGCATTGTCACTAAACTCTCCAGTACTCTCTAGTCCATCCTTCAGGATCCTAAGAACCAATGAAATAGCAGTGTGGTGTCGTGTTAATCGTAGGATAAAGTTCAGATGGCCCTTGTTCAGCTCTGGTTCACTCAGAAAGCTGCGTAGAAAATCAAACAAACACTCTGTCTCCATGTGTTGTAGGGATGGTACCACTAGTTCTATATAGGTGTCAGTGGTGTCCTTTAGGGCGATAGCTGTGTCCACACTGTAGCGGAGTGAGGGGTAATCAGCAGTAGTGGTTATCAGCTTTTCAAAGTACTTCTGGCACTTGTAGTCAACCCATGATACCTGGAAATATATGAAACACATTGAAATCTGAGATCTCTCAAGGTCAGATCACGAGATTTGGTGGTTGAAAGACAATTCTAGGGTGGGGGTGTCATGGTGACTCCCATAATCAACAAACAATGCCTGTAAACTAAACACACATACCTTCAAGGTGACAGCTAACATTGCAATTTGTGTAAAGTTCGCTGCCGTGAGGTTCACTTTCCCAGAATAGAGGGCCTCAATAAAGTGTCGGGCTGGCTCCCCGCCCTCCAACCGACATCTGAATGAACCTGTTACAATTAGTGTTATAATTAGTGTTACAATTAGTATTATTGAATCTTCAATCACAAAATGCAGCCCCATAGTCAGGTCGGGCCAATGCAGCCTCATAATTCAAGTCGGGTCAACGCCGCTACTAATCAGTATTACCCATGTCAATAGTTGTATGCTTCTGTCGTGTTGTCAAGTCCTCTAGTACAGGGCTGTTCAGCGCCAGAATGGCTGAATTAGCCATCAAACTAAACCCATCCGGCCAGACCAGCTCCAGATTATTGTGTGCCGGGCTAGATAATTTGGACAGGCCAAAATCTTGGGGCAACAACATAAACATGATGGTAAAAATACACCGAGAGGGGGGGGTGATAGAGGGGGAGAAGTGCAGGGAGGGAATATATCTGAGAGTTAGCCTATCACGTGTACTGAACTGATTATTTTTTCAGTTGCCAAGATACGGCTGGTAGGGCTGAAGAATACTGACACATGGCACTACGCACTGTCGGGTGAGTACTAAATGATGGATTTTAGAAGGACAAACTTTTATCTGATAAAACAGAACAGTAAGGTTGAACAAACCAGATAACCTCCTCTGTGTAAACATTTCTGAGAGACCGATTCCCTAACCCCCAGTTATTGTTCCCCCACCTCTAACTCAACAATACCCCCAGTTGTTGTTCTCCAACTCTAACTCAACAATACCTCCAGGACCGTGTGACTGGTATGAAGCTGAGGTAGAAATGGTATACCAACAGAAGAAACCATCAGCCCTGACCGTTGGAAATGTGACAATCCTAGTGAAGGGAGGCAAGAAATGTTCCTGTGTCCACTCTCTCAGCAGAATTGGACAGAAGTAAGTGCCAGCCTGATATACTACTAGTCACCCGCCATTTAGTTATATCTTGCTGGGTACATATTGTATCTAACACAAAACTCTCCACGAGAGCCATGTCTTCACAAACCCAAGAGTCCTAATCTCCCTGACCCTAATTGTCCTAATCCCCCTCCTGTAGGTACCTGGTGATAGGGCAGTACCTTGACTACACCTGGGAGGGAAATGGAAGTGTGGTGTTCGTCCCTGAGGAGGGGTATATCAACCCATGGGCAGCGGTTAGTCAACCAGCTTTTTATTCCCCGCTTTGTCTTAGACAGCGGAAAGTCAACTAGCTGTTTAGTATCATCCCACTCTCGTAATTCTCGATCTAGATGACCCTGCTCTACCTTGTTGACCCCTTACTCAACAAGCTCTACCCGGGCTTGCCTCAACCAGGCTGTCCTTAATTAAGGTTCCTCTAATCTTCAGGTTCAGTCGATGGTGATACGACCTAACAAGAGATTCCCAACACTCCGAGACAGCTGTCATCATCATGGAGGTGGTGGAAGAAACTGAGGAAAGGGAGATAAGTGTCCCAGCCTCATCTAAGAACTAACTGTTGGATGTGACTATAGTTCAGCCATCAAGATCATGGCAAATAGACTCCTATCATAATCCATATATGACACATGATACACGGTGTTCATTTTGGATCTTTACAAGCGTTGGGCTTCACCCAGAAAAAAAAATTGACAAGATTAGGTTGTGAAACTCCATACTTGGACTATTGTATACCCTCATTCAAGGTTCCTGGTGTTTTCGGAGCTCTAGCACCCCGGCAAGTGTGTTTTTGGCATCAAAACTACCAGAAGGAATTTTGTGCTGGTGCTGAGACTTTGTTAAAATGTTTTTTGGGTATTTTCTATGTCAATCCTAAAGTTTCATGGAGATTGGATGTGTTTTTCGGACTCAAAATTTCGTAAAAAGTGGCTGGAAAGGCTCGAAAACAGCTCAAAAACGGCAAAAATGGAGTCTTTTTACGAAATTTTGAGTCCGAAAAACACATCCAATCTCCATCAAACTTTAGGATTGACATAGAAAATACCCAAAAAACATTTTAACAAAGTCTCAGCACCAGCAAAAAATTCCTTCTGGTAGTTTTGATGCCAAAAACACACTTGCCGGGGTGCTAGAGCTCCAAAACCCCCAGGAACCTTGAATGAGGGTATAGAATAGTCCAAGTATGAAGTTTCATGACCTAATCTTGTCAACTTTTTTCTGGGTGAAGCCCAATGCTTGTAAAGATCCAAAATGAACACCCTGTATATGACACATGTTATATGATTTGCCATAAAGACTTGTTTAGGAATTGCGCCCGAAAAAAGACTGGCTAGGTGATTGAGAGAGAGAGTGAGAGGAAGAGAAAATGAAAACTATCAAATCAAATAGTTAAAAACAATTTACCGAAAACTCTATATTTTATACACCTAGTTTTTGTACAGTTTATATTGTCAATGAACCGTGCTTCTGACACGTTCGAAGTTGAGATTGTCGAGAGCTGTACCATTGACAACAGTTCAAGATATTTTAACATGAAACATTTTAGAGAGACAGTTTGTCGCATGTTTTTTTGTTGTCATGACAACAGTTTGTCAGCTGAGTCTGTCACTGATAACAGCCAGATGGTGAGAGAGATTATCACACTTTGTCATCTGTGTTATCATATTTATTACGTTTCCCCTTCACAGGGATCTTAACCTTGTTTATTCCACTTTGTACCTTTCTTTTAACACGTTTCACCTGTGCCCCGGGAATAGTTCAGTCAGTTTGTTTTTTGTTTTTCACTTAGTTTGTTTGTGTGAAAAACGGTTTAGAACTGTCCCTACTAGAACGTGATGACATCACAAAAGGCCGTTAAACCTCCCTCTCACCACTTACCCGACGTGTGTTCCCCTTGTAAAAGAGTAGGGCGATGAGGTTATTGAAACATATGTAAAGCTGGGCTACCACCGCCACAATAAGGCTGGGTATCAGGTAGTGGAGGTACTGTCTGAGGAGAGCCACCAAACTCTCGTAACAACCCTGTGATGGAAGGGGGTTGCCATGGTAACATTGGACAATGGACCCTAGATGTGGGATGGAGAGGTTTGCCATGGTGAGAAATCCCCTGTAGGTGAAATCATGATCAAGTGTGAGGGAGTGAGGGACTGGGATGGGTCAAAGGCTTGAGATCTGTGCCCTATTATCTGGGAAGTTGTTAAATCATGTACCTTCTGATAAAAGTAGTAGGGTACGAAGTCTTGAACAGCAGCAGAGCCACATTCGTATCTCTCACTGCCACGGGATGTTAGGGTGGTAGTGTTACAGCAGCTATCAGGGTAGAGCTTCACATTGGTAGCCCACCACTCCGCAACCCCTGCATTCCTCCAGTCGTCACGTGAGGTGTGTCCACAACAACTGGGAGAGAGGGAGAGAGAGAGAGAGATTGATAGAAAGGGGGAAATGGTGGGGTTGGTTATGTCCCAGATACATCATACATTGGTGCTCCGTCATATATATTGGACCCATCATATTGGCCACACACACGCCCCCGTGCGTCTTTCCCAGCGTGGTTCCCAGCGTCCAAAACGCTCAAAAAGCATAAATTGTTAGTTTTGAACGCTCAGAACAACGCATGGGTGGGCGCTATGCGTGTGGCCAATATGACGGAGCACCACTGATAGGACGCTATCTAATCACCTCATGCTATACTGGACCCCATCTACAGCTAGTGTCGCTGTGAACCCTACATCGGTGGCTCTGTTCCCATAACTTTCATACAGGGTTAGCATTACACTGGCTATAAAACTCTCTATAATATCTGGAGGGAGGGGAGTCATGTGAGGATAATATTGTGAGGATACCTCATAGTCATAACAATAATAGGTACAGTCGGACCCAGGTTTACCGTGTCCGACTGAACATAGTACATGGGAACAGCAGAGAAGTTTCTGGGAAAACCCTTGAAATCACAACCACGAAGAACGTGTAGTTACCTAGATCCACGATAGCTAGTACGACAGTTAGAATCTCCCCACCGAGTAGTGGTATTGTAATCAGGACGAACTGAAAACAGAAGAAGAAACATAACAGGGTGTGACGGGCCGGGACGTTACGGGGAATGATTCTCCCAACTTATATCATCTTATTCTTCGATTAACTGTTGTTGACAGATGACTGATACCACTTTGTTCCACCCTGGCCCTTGCCTAATTTATAATCATACACCTCATTACCCCAACATACCGCGACAAGGATGGCCAGGCCAGGTTTTAGGGTGGAGTAGAGGCCCAGGGAGGCGATGGTGAGAAGGATAGATCCAGAAAAGAAGAGGGTTGCTGTCAGCTGAATCAGATAGTCCTGTGCAGAATGGGGGTGAGGGGGGGGGGGCAACAGTAACAAAGTACGGAGCATATCGACATCGTTCTGTCTGGCGCCGTGACCCATCTGAGCGCAATGTCAAAATCAAATGGGGTATGGCGGCATCGCGCCGTTCCAAGACTAAGGTTGAAAATATTCAAATTACAGAGCCCAGAGGTCTGTTCATACTAACTGTTCATACTATCCTTTATCAACACCATACCTCAAGTTTCCGAACGTAAAGTTTTCCCTCGGTGAATAGTATGAAAGATAGCGCCATAACCATGAAAGATAGGAGCTGAAAGAGACATAAACTGATAAAACTTGCTGAGTAAGGATAGTACAATACTGTTTATTGAAATCTCATGAAACCGAACACACCAAAAAACCTAACTAGCAAAAGGTTTAGTTTTATCATTTACCAGCAATGCACAATAATCTTTAGTAGAGTCGATAACTACATCGACCCATCCTTATTGCATTGTTGTGAGGGGGTACTCAACAAACATAATCAGTCGTATTTCAACTTACAACAAAGATGAGGTTGAAGAAGATAGCCACCTTCTTCATAGCTCGTATCTTCTTCTCTGTACTGAGTCTCTTCTCTATCTTGATCCTGGCTGCGAGGTACCCCAAATAACTACAACTTGTTACCTCGTCTACCTCTGGAGAACAAGGGAGATTAGAGTTAGTAATAGGTTAATCAAACAAGGGATTAGTCATTAAAGTGAGGTGAATCATAGTTACAGGGTTGTAGGGAAAAGAGGGGTGTGCACTGTGCAAGCTGGTTCATCAAAAAAATGTTGAGAAGAAGAGACATAATCAAAAACAACACAGCACCAGTATATTATCACTCACCCTCAACAGTTGATAAGTCGTTGAGGTGCATTTTGGAGGGTATGCAGGTCAGGGAGATTGATTGTTATAGAAATATCTAGCTCAGAGAGATAGAAACAAATCGTAGCAGCTCCAAAAGAGAGAATCACACTGTACGGTCGTACTTGTCTTGCACACTGCGCCCCTGAAAAATAGCTCCTTCTCTTTCCTTTGTTTGGAGCTGAGTAATACTCAGTGAGTAAAGTTATGGACTCCGTAATGGAGGGGATTAATCTGTAATTGTGGAGTATGGATTATGTATCGATTAGACCCTTTTCACCTACTCCTATAATAGGAGTAGGTGAAAAGGGTCACGAGGAAGTTGTAATAAACTCTGAATTTTTTACCAGAAATAAATGAAATTGTCATCATCACATATCTTTAAAAAGTGAATCAAAGCTTTGTCATACACACACACATACACACAGACTATCTCACCTCACATGTACACTTATTACAGATAATGATGTCGTGCTCTAAAACAATTCGCCCAAAACATGATCATAATATTACGAGATTGAAAATCATTTTTAGGTATCAATCAGATATAATATTGAGTCCATATTTGCCTCGCTTAACAACATTATATTTCTATGTAGCGTGACTAAAAAAGTAGCGCCTGTCTCAAAGATCTATAGTTGGTGTTAAACACTCAAACAACTTCATCAAAATACCAAAAATAATATCCCTCTATATTTCTACAGTAGTTCCCTCCTCTCTCAGTGTACCAGCACGTCAGAGTTCCCCTTCTTCACACACAATATATATTTACACCCCCCCCCCTTAGATCAAGGAAGGCCACCCTCCTCCCCTGCCAGGACGGCTGGGATCCCATAACTAGAGGGGAAGAGACCCTCAGGGCCACCACTCACTGATCCTTTCAACCATTCCTCGTTGATGTATTCAGTCACCTGGTGAGAAAGATTTGTGTTAACTTTGAATCTCGCATATTGACAGACAGCAGCAGCTGTGGTATACCATCCCCCTCCCGATTGTCTTCTTTGTCTTTATACACACATGGCTGTCGGTAAAAAAGGGTATGAAGTACCCATACCCAACATTAATATTTCAATTCAATACCTTGATAACATCTCCCTCTTCAAAACTAAGCTCATCTTCTGTCTCTGCTTGGAAGGCATAAATGGCCCTGAGAATATCCCCGACCTTTATAGCAGGGGGTTGATCCAATTCAACACGTGCAGGTGTGTCATCATCAGGTAGTGTCATACCACCTGGGGGAGGGAGTGTCAGAGAGAGGAGGTGAAGGAGGGAGGGAGAGAGGGGGTGAGGGAGACAGTGTGTCAGTTGTGAGAGAGGGGAGGTGTATGATGGAGGGAGATGTGTGTTAGAGGGAGGGAGTGAGTGTGTCAGAGAGGGGGGGGGGGTTGTGTCAGTTATGAGAGAGGTGAAGAGTAGGATGGAGCGGATGGAGAGAGAGATAAAGAACGGTTTCAATTTCGGGAGGTAGGGATGCTGTAAGTGTATATTCGTCTGTACAGGCAAATGATCTGGTAGTGTACAGTGTAGTAGCTTCACAGACGAACGAACAATTTCAACCGTTTATACAGTTGGCTGAATATCGTATCAAAAGATGAAACTAGACAGAAAATATAACCGATCAACATTTTACACAGCTCAGCACATGCTCAATTAATCAAATACCTTCTGGAGAAGGGCTACTATCATCACGAGAATCAAGTAATCGTACAAAGTTGGTAGGAACGACACCTGATTTTCCATTGTGAGATGCCTCAAACCAGGTCTCATTGAGTCTCGCTGACACCTCTATCATATCGCCCTTGTTAACAGACAACTCAAAATCATTCTCCGCTTTAAAATCTGCTAAAACCTAACAAAGTGGGGAAATTGTTAAGGTTCAACTAACATCTCTACCATTTCTAACACCGTTACCAATACTGCTAAATACCCCAAAAGTGCTGACACTTATTAACCACCCATACCTCAGCGGGTCCATGTTCACCAGGAAACTGAGCACTGCGAAGAGCACTATCATCATCATCATCACTATCAGTACTGGAATCCCCCACTGTACCTACAGGTTATATTCGTGATTTACTAATTATTAATTAATAGTATTGATCCCAGACTCTGTTTCGCTTAGTATTAATTTAATACTAAGCGAAAAAGAGTCTGGAATGAGTGGTTTGGGAGGGGTGTCAGTAACACCCTGTAATTCAGTTTTTAAAGAGCAAGTGGGTACCTGTTAGTGTCTCGGGTGCGGCGATTGGAATATTCCAACTAGATGGGATATCAGGTACATACTCAGCAGGAAATATCCCCTCTTTACCATTACACATGCCCCTGTACCATGTACCCTCCCCTAATATCTCTATAATCCGTACCATTTCGCCTGCAGACAAATACAATGGAATTAGAAAAAAAGTTTCCAGTCTTTACACTTTACTTGCTAAAGAGTAAATTCATTCTCAGTTTTTTATATTTAAAACTAAACCAAGGATAACTAAAATCAATTAGAAACAGTTCTTTATTATCACAAACCAGGATGGATGGTCAGTTCGTCCTCTAGTTCAGCTACAAACTCATACAACACAGATACAGAGTGAGTGTCGGGGTCCACCACTGGTGTCACCTCCTCGTCACCAACCTGGGAGAAGAGAGAGGGTAGGGAGAATATAAATTCAGGGGATGGTAGGGAGAATATAAATTCAGGGGATGGGAAATAAGTTGTACAAACCTCGCTACCAAAGCCGGCAAATGATCGAGGGAAGAGTCCTTCCTTTCCACCGACTCTACCTCTCAACCAATCATCATCAACATATTCTGAAAATAATAATTGAGTGGCAAGTTTCCAAGTTCCCTGGTTAGGAATAGAGCAGGAGCCAGGAGCCAGGAAGCAGTTAGCTTACAGTTACCAAACTGGGTTTCCGTACACGCCCCAGTGGCCGGTTCATGTCCTATTCTGGTTGTGGTCGCGCGCAGCAATGCTAAGCGCACACTGTAACATTTTCTCAAGATCAAGTCCCCGCGCGCTCCACTTATCCCCAAATTCGCTTACCCAAGATTTGGACGACATCTCCCTTCGTCAAACACAGTTCATCCTCCTCTTCAGCCTCAAATGTATACAAGGCGGTACACACTTCTGTAAAAATTATGCAATTGGTTTGTCTCTAGCAGGAGCGGAGCTACTTAAATAGAGCGATGGATAATGAGATCACAAAAACGAGAGAAGGAGAGAGAAAGAGAGAAAGAGGGAGAATCATTGCTGAATTCTGAGAGGGATAAAGATAAATCGAGGTGACGGATAGTAATTCTTACCAAGAGTCTCAGCGCTAATAGCACGAGGGAGATCTGCCATAAATGGATTTTCTGCCCGGAAGAAAGGATTCTCCATGGATATCCTGTCCTCTTTGACGGGTGAAGCAGAGGTCGAGGGTGATGGTGGTGGGTAGGAGGGTGATGGTGAGAGGGGAGGGAAGACGGACTGGACCGGTGACATAGAGCGGGGAGGGAATACAGATTGAATGGGTGACGTAGAGCGGAGCACAGATTGTATGGGTGATGGTGGTGATATTACAGTGGGAGGTAATGACATGGCAGGGGGTGATGGGGGAGGGGATGGAGTCCTATCGTCACCCCACGCATTGAATGGATCTGCAGCAGATTGAGTTGTTGTTGCAGGAACAGCAGGAATTGTTGTGGAGACCACTGGAATATATTGCTGTTGGGGTATATCTGGCTCTGGGGCTTCTGCGACTGATTTCCTGAAGAGATTTAAATTTCTAAATTTGTACAACATTTATCAGTATAAGTTATTTAAGTGCATGCATGCACCTCTGACCTCGTGTGTGTAACTTGTAGTTTCGAGTAGATACTCCTAGCGTGTGGGGCAATAAAAGGTACCCATTCCCTGGGCCCTAACATAGGTTTCAATGGGTTCTTACTTAGGTAGAAGTTGTATTTTGACGTCCACCAAGTTTTTAGGGAATATCCCTCTCTTTAGTCCAACAGATCCTGAGTACCATTCATCACTGACATCACACTCTAATGCTATAACATCACCGACCTGAGAACAATTTGAAGAATAATCATTATAATATGTTTATCTAGGTATAATTATTGACAAATCAACGCTAACCCCAATTACCTTGAATGTCAACTCGTCTTCATTTTCAGCCTCGAACTCGTATAGAGCAATAGCGTGAGGTCCTGCCTTCATCATATAATGATAGAGGATGTGACTTGGAGCCGGTCGGGGTGGTACTGGGGGTGGGGGACCAGAGGGTTTCGTTCCTCCACCAGGGGCAGCAGGTCGGGCTGGGGCACCAGTCTTGGGTAGAATTAGGAGCGGTGCAATGTCCACTAGTTTAGGGGGCGGTGGCGGGGCTTTCTTTTTATGTCGTGACGTCATTATATCCTGAAGGGGTTAGAAAGGGAAAGTAGAAATTGGGGGGGGGGGGGTAACATTTAACAACTAATTCCCAACATGTTTCCCCAGTATTACTAACCCGAGTTGTAGGTCTCCCCGCGCCATCTACCTCAACAGTTCCTGGTTTTGGAGGCAACACCGGTTTAGAGGGTACAGTTGGTTTCCTGGGAACTGTAGGGGCTCCACCCAGTGTTTTAGGTTTGGATGGGACTGCCGGTTTACTTGTTGGTATCTGAAACAATTAGTTCAATAATCACCCACGAAATCTAAACATTCCAAAAACTAACTAGTTATTTTAGTAAGATTTACTAATTAGATGTAACTCACCCCACGGGGTCGTTCTCGTTTGATTCCCGAGAAAGGATCCTCTGTCAGCTTGAAAGGATCACTGGATGAACTTCCACTGGCTGCCCTGTTACTGGGTACAAATGGGTCCCCACTAAATGCTCCCTCTCCGAACGGATCACTACCTGCAGCTGCACCAAATGGGTCTTCTGTTGTGGTGAACGGGTTGGGTGATTCCCGGGAGGTGAAGAACGGATTTGAGGGCTCTATTTTGGCCCCTCCGAACAGATCTCCTCCTGTAGTCGAGGGAGGAGGCAGATTGGGTTTATTGTCCGCTGCAAATAGATCTTGAGATGTAAACATGCTGTCAAAATTGGAAAAATCTCCGGGCTGTTGGACAGGTGGTTGTGCTGCGAATAGGTCACCCTGGTTCGGCTGTGTGGGCTGGGAAATGGTGCTCTGTACTGGTTCTGGTGCAGCAAACACATTGCCTCCTGCAGAGAAAATATCACCACCACCCTGATTTCCAAACACGTTCTCCTCTTTGGGAGGTTCTAAAGCAGCAAACGCACTATAAGGATCAGACGATGGCCCTGCATTTGTGGATGGGAGGCTTGCGAATAGGTCCAGTTTGGGTGACGGAGCAGTTGTTTGGGCAAACAGGTCTGGTTTAGATGATTGGCTTGTAAACATGTCAGGCTGCTGTTTAGCGAATAGATCCTGAGTTGGTTGGGAAGTTTGTTGTGCTGCAAACAAATCAGGCTGAGGAGGAGAAAACAAGTCGGTAGACTTGCTCATCCCAAACACATCTTTCTGTGTTGGGTCTACAGTTGTGAAGGCATTACTGCTGTTTTGTGCTCCAAATACCCCAAATTGCTCACTGGATTGCTCACCGAATATACTTCCTTTATCCTCCATGTTACTGAACTCGCTTATCACACTGTACTTATCCGCCAGAGTCGTGGTGGGAAGAGGTGGAGTTGGTCGAGTGGGCTGGCTGGCAGGAGGTGGAGTTGGTCGAGTGGGCTGGCTGGCAAGAGGTGGAGTTGGTCGAGTGGGCTGGCTGGCAGGAGGTGGAGTAGGTCGGGCTGGTAAACTCGGGGGCGGGGGAGTAGGCCGGGCGGGAAGCGATGGAGGCGGTGTGGGTCTAGCTGGCAGTGATGGAGGTGGAGTAGGTCGAGCCGGTAAACTCGGGGCTTGTGATGGTTGGCTGGCAGCTGGTCGCGGTGGCTGGGGTTGGTTGCTAGCGGCTGGCCGAGGTGGCTGTGGTGGTTTAGCCCCTGATGGAGGTGGAATACCTTTGTGACCAGCTGTGGGTCGGGGTTTAACGATTGACGCTGCGAACTGTCTTCTTGGTTGGTGGTTTGGGCAGGAGGCTAACTTGCTCCGTTTTAGGGGCAGCAGCAGCAGGAGGAGGAGGAGCAGCGAACAAGTCAACCTCTTTACTTTTAGTGGGAACCTGAGCAAATAGGTCCTGCTGTGTTTCAGCAGCAGTTCCAGAGAATGTACCAGTTCCAAAGGGATCACTAGCAGCAGATCCAAATGCCCCGCCTTGAAACGGATCAGCAGAGGGTACAGCAGCTGATGTAGTAGCTGATGGAGCAGCTGCAGGCTTGGCATCAGGAAAGGGATTGAAATCACCACCACCAAGCCCATCGTTTGGTCGGAGGTTCAGGAAAGGATCCGCAGGTGCAGCTGGTGTTGTAGGTTTACTCCTAAATAAAGTATCCAAGTGTGAAAACTGATCACTAGCTGCAGGGGCAGGCTTGTTACTTTCCTGCATGGAAAGAGAGTTGAACCCAAAAGAAAGCCCGACAGTGCTAGGTTGAGGAGTTGAGTTTCCAGAGGAAGGGGTAGCAGAAAACATTCCTGATTGACCTCCAAATCCTGTTGATGATGACGATGGGGTGAAAGGTGCCTGACTGAAACCTGACAGAGGTTGTTGTTGACCTAAATTGGGCTGATTGAACCCTGGCTGCGATTGTCGTCGACTAAACCCAGATGTCTGAGATTGATTGGTGGTAGGTTGACCGAATCCAGGCTGACTGAAAGCTTGTTGACCACCAAATCCAGAAGACTGCCCAAAACCGCCTTGAGCCTGCCCAAAACTGCCCGGAGTCTGGCTAAAACCGCCTTGAGCCTGCCCAAATCCACTCTGAGCCTGGCCAAAACCGCCCTGTGGTTGCCCAAAACCGCCTTGAGCCTGTCCAAATCCACTCTGAGCCTGGCCAAAACCGCCCTGTGCCTGGCCAAATCCAGACTGCATTTGAGGGAAACCTTGTTGCCCAAAACCTCCATACCCTTGTCCCATTTGCATGTTTGCATTCATCCCGAACCCACCAGGCTGGGGCATCATCATTCCTTGGAACCCAATCTGACCCGGTTGCTGTTGCTGGGGAGCAGGTTTAGGTAGAGAGGCCAACTTAGAGGTGCTACCAAAAGATTCCAACTGGGAGGATAGGTAGTCTGTTGTAATGTTCTTAGCAACGTTCCTGCTTTTAAAGTTGAATTTCGCCCTCTGCTGCTGCTGTTGTTGTAGTTGTTGTTGTTGCAGTTGTTGTTGTTGTTGTTGTTGTTGTAGCAGTTGTTGTTGTTGTTGCAGTTGTTGTTGTTGTAGCAGTTGTTGTTGATTTTGATGGTGTTGTTGGTCGGCCATGGCGGAGGTTATGGGCGGTGTTACCTTCCCCAATCGTCCCCTAATTCATAGTTTCCTAGCAAACAGTATAGTGATGTTAAAACAGGTTGATCGTGCGGGGAGATGCTCAAAAAAAATGAAATGAGGAGTTTGAATAAATTTTTTTAATTTCAACTACATACTGAAATATACAATGCATATTAAAACTGGTAAAAATTTATCAACTCTCTAATTCTCGTAACAGTTCCCCCTGTAACCGCTCAATTTCCACTTGGAGTGATGCATCTTCTACCATCAGACTCTGGATCTCTTCTACACCTAGAACGTGACGTAATTAGTCTCATGGAATTTGGTGTGTCATTAATCATATGATAATAATAATACTCATACTTATATCCTGCCCATATTCTACAGGGACAGCAGAGTTTTACAGATGCTGCCACTGAAAGAAACTGAGAGCATAGCAGTTAACTAACACTAACTATATTGAATAATCATATCCGTACATTTTGATATCTTCTCAGTAGCAATAGAGGTTTCCAGAGGTTCTGAAAAAGCTTCCTTGTTCTCTACTTGTTCGGTTGTTTTTTCTATTCTGTCGTTAAGGTCCTCAAGGACTCTTTTTACTTTTAAAACTTCATCAAGAACTGACATCACTGCTGCACATTGGGGTAAATTGTTTTGTTCAAACTCTTTTATAACAGTCTAACTTGGCAAGGGGTAAGAACTTATTTGTAAAATATACAATCATGTATGTACTGTAAAGGAAATAATTTTCGCAGGGAATTAATTTTCGCGGGGAATTAATTTTCGCGATATTTCCTGGACTGAGAAACCCGCTAACATTAATTTCGTGACAATAATTGGTCCATGATCGGAATTCTTAGGACTCCATCAGCATGCAGCATAAAGCAGGTTAGGTGTCTCATGGCGATGATTACTGTGCAATCTTGAAATGGGGATAGTGGGATCCGCGGAAATTAATTATGCGAAAATAATCCATTTTGATTAAACCGCAAAAATCAATGCCCACGAAAATTAATCATAAAATATTTGTTGTTCGACTTTGTAGAGTAGTAATTACAAATGCTTAAACCCATACAGGTAAACTAACGGGTCTCTAAAGCGGTGGAGCCTACTTCGAGTCGCTTGGGATCACAGACTTGTATTGGCCCAGGCCATTCGAAGGAGAAATTTATCATTTGAAAAAGCTTCTGATGTGAAATCGCAAGCCCTAACCCCAATCTCAACCACGGCCCAAACCCTTACCCTAATTTAGCCCTAACCCTGAAACCGTGAGTGCTGACAGTCAGCCTGACACAGCTGACAGCACTCAAGACAAAATACCCAGATTTAAAGTTTTAACGTTGGTAAACGCTGCTGGCCCCCGATAAGGAACCATAATAAAGTTCAAGAGCCTCCAAGAGCACCCAAGAGCACACCCGATCGAAGAGAGACCACACCTGAGAGCGTACCACACCCAAAAGAGACCACATCCAAGAGCGCACCACCTCCAGAAGACACCACTTCAAGAGCGCACCACATCAAAGAGAGCTCCCCATCCAGAAGATACCACGCGCAGGGGACACCACGCGCAGAAGAGACCAGCGCGGCGTTGTATTTGCGCGTGCGGTCTCTTCTGCGCGTGGTGTCCCCTGCGCGCGGTATCTTCTGGATGGGGAGCTCTCTTTGATGTGGTGCGCTCTTGAAGTGGTGTCTTTTGGAGGTGGTGCGCTCTTGGATGGGGTGCGCTCTTGAACTTTATTATGGTTCCTTATAGGGCAGCGCTTTTCAAGTTTTAACTTTTAACGTTAACTTTGGCATTGGCAAACGTTGCTGGCCCTAGTGGAAGCTCTTACGGTAATTCCCACGCACCGTGGGAACATTTCCCACGCCGCGCCCTCTTTTCCCACGCTTTGCTTTCGACGCGCAAAAAATTATCGCGCGTGACGTCTACTAAAATGTTGAGGATGCAGTTGTTAACAACATTGGGCCAATTTGGGTAGCGCCGCGAGCATCGGAGCACTGCAGCAGCAGCACGTCACTGAGAATTTCGTTACAATCACACTGCACACACATGCCACATTGCATCAATGGATTGCATCATTGACGTTGGAACATCAATGAGGAACAGTTCGGTGGAAGGGAAACCAGTCCAAGAGTGCTGTCATGGCTGTAACCAGCCCCAGCGTCGTCTAATTACAACGATAAAGTATGAAAGTTTCACCCTCCGCCGAAACATTCCTAATCGATATATTGGGTACAAAATAAATATTCTTTGATTAGATGGATTTATAACAAATTGAACGCAAAGTTCTAAGAAGACAGATCACAAACAATTGTTAACTTTCTGGACACTACTTATCGATCACAATATATGTATGTATATAATATTCTCAAAGAGTTTTGTTCAAACCCTAGAACATGGTAAAAAGAGTTCGTGATCTGATATCCTAATCTAACGATAATTATAGTCCTATAAATCTCAATTTACAGCAGCATCTTGTAGGGAATGCGGACAGTGACAGCTCCGTGTCTAACTTTAGTAGACGTGTCCGATGTCCGTACCGTAGTTAGTCGAATTCCGTTATATTATTATGGGAAACGGGTCTAACGGCTGATTCAAGGCATCGATTTTAGATACACATATCTTGTAGATGGGATGATATTAATCGTCTAGAGAGGGTGTTGTAACCAGTACTCGGCATAATCCTGGGAGGGGGAGGGAATGTTAGTTAAAAGAGCGTCCAGTACCATGCTCCTTTTATAATTTGGTTTATCGACTATTCAAAAAGACAACCGTCTAGCTGAGAAAGAGACACAAATCATCTCTTCTGAGAAGGGATGATTTCAGTCTTCTCCGCTTCATTCCTTATCTTAATGTGTCACATGGGGTGGGCCTCTATCAGAAATGACAAGAATCAATAATTTTGTACCTCTCATCTGGCCGGGATCCGAAGTGGCGGGGCAACTAAAATGTGGTTTGAATGGGAGCCTCTCTCATTATCTCTAGTGCTCGGTCGTGGGTACAGTTAGTCAGGACCTGCAAGGAGAGCTGTTATTACATATCTAGGTATGTATGATTGTGTAAAAATTCCCTCTTATTCCCTCTCCTGAATTCCCCTCGACAATGTTCTTATGTTACATTTGTTCGCGGCGTGGTGAAGCAGGGTGGAACAAGACAATCAGGTTCAGTACTCACCAGCTACACTGAGCAGTGTATCCTTAGGTATAATCTCAGTCGGCACTGCAGGACTACTCAACACCCTGATACAGCCCTGGAGTGTGTCGCTACCTCCCTGAATCAGAATGCAGAATGGTGATGCCAAGAGCCTGCCGAACTATTGTCACCGTCACTATTTGTTCGTAGTGTAGAGTTTTACTGATCGTCAAACCTAGAGGATGAACAGGGTTTAGAGAGATCTGCACTCGGTATCAGGGGAGTGTGAGCAGGTTGTTATGTTCTGAGTTCTGACCCTCCTAAAAATGTGTAAACACACACAACAAGAATCCCATTCAAAAGAAAGACTATGAAATGCTCTCTCTCTCTCTCTCTCTCTCTCTCTCTCTCTCTCTCTCCATCTCTCCATCTCTCCATCTCTCCATCTCTCCATCTCTCCATCTCTCCATCTCTCCATCTCTCCATCTCTCCATCTCTCCATCTCTCCATCTCTCCATCTCTCCATCTCTCCATCTCTCCATCTCTCCATCTCTCCATCTCTCCATCTCTCCATCTCTCCATCTCTCCATCTCTCCATCTCTCCATCTCTCCATCTCCCCATCTCCATCTCTCCATCTCCATCTCCATCTCCATCTCCATCTCCATCTCCATCTCCATCTCCATCTCCATCTCCATCTCTATCTCTATCTCTATCTCTATCTCCATCTCTATCTCCATCTCTATCTCTATCTCTAACAATTCTCCCTCCCTACTCACGGCGGAGTAACTTTTCAGCTACTATAGTGTAACTTAGCCTACAGTGCAACAAGGTCGAACAAGGCAAGGCAGGGGGTGTGATTTGATCGATACTGGAACTGGTAAGAGATTATAGCAAGTAGCAACGTGTGATCTGACACTTACTCATGAGTGGTAAGTGCACTGCTATCTCCATCCCCGATATTAAAGAGCATCTCCAGCTCTGCATCGGATGGGGGCACTGGACAAGATTGGCATTCATTACAGTTAGTCGGACCCTATTCTTGCATTGTCGTAGTAGGCTGCCTGTTCGAATGATAGGCCACTAACGGGGACATCGTTGATTGCAGGGACAACGTCACCCGACCGGAGACGGCCATCTTGGTATATTAGACCTGGGGGAAGAGGTGAGGTCAGTCAAGACTAGATCTGGTGAAGAGAGGATCAGGACCTGGTGATGGATATGTAATCAATAAACCTGGGTTTATATGTAGCGGGTCACCCGCTAGGGTGATTCGCTGCACCATATACTGCCCGACCTGCGAAGCAGGGAGGGTGGTATATGGTATAAAACCCTACCAAAGGGAGGGGTTTATACTTTATATAAGCAAGGATTTATTGATTATAAGTTTTAGCGGCAAAAACATCCTTGCTTTTAATAGCGGGCGGGGTATATCAGACAAATTTTCACCCGCTGACATTCATATAGGGAAATGGAAGTGAATTTGATACTTTGTTCAAGTGCTCACACTTGCACTCTATGTTCCAAAATCCCCCTCTAAACTATATACAGCGTGCACTAACCTGTTGACACGATATTCTTGACAGCAAGATGTTCCTGTTCATTTAGACAGAGCGTCATACCAAGCCTGGAATTATTTTCTCTCACAAACTCTACCACAAAGGGCCGATCCAAATATCTGTCCATCATATTGTACAGAGATGGTCGTGGTGTCGGGTAGATACACAGTGGTTTTACTAAACGATCTTCAACCTAGAGGATGATAGGGAGAGTTAATATTGTGCCTAGCTGTTAATAACTTTTTCATAGACATACAGTCGGACCCCGATTTAGTGGCATCCTCGGGGAAAAAATCCTGCCACTAAATCGGGGGCCACTAAATCGGGGTCCGACTGTATTGCCAATCTCCCTCTTGTGACTTGACTAGATGATAGACTTGACTAGATGATAGAATATGTAGGTCATAGGTGCCCAGTGGAAAACCCCAACGGGGCACCTACCTATTCTATAATCTAGTGTGTGATCAGGTTACATAGTACCAATGGTACCGTACCATTCGATCTAGTCTCTCTGTAGGGCCGTATCTTATAATAAATAATAATAATAAAAATGACAGTTTATATCCCGCACTGACACAGTTTTAATTACAGACAACTCGTTTTCCTTCATTTGAAAGGGACTGCAGCAGACTGCCTGCTCCTAGCACGGTTCTCTGATAACGGTGAATTAGTCGGGAACTATCCCACTTGGATAACATTGTTACGGATAAAATAGCAGCCGTCTGGATCTTCTAGTCGTATCCGTTTCAAAGTGGACCTGAGAGCTTTTTGCTCCTTCAGTTCAGAGGGCGTTAGATCCGGAGATAGATAAACAGCCGAAAACTGTTTGGAGTCTTTGAGGTTTCGTGCTTTTTTGAGAAGCGCCAGGAGAGTCGCTCTCCTCTCCAGGGATACTAAGAGCGGTCTAGGACGTTTCTCATTTCTTTCCCCGATGCGTTTTATCGTTGTCACTTTCGGTTTCTCTTGCAGTTCCTCAAAAAGTTCGTCTAAAGTAGTTTTAGCTACTCTATCGGTTGTTTCTTGGAGACCAAACACAATCAGGTTCTTCTCTCTTCCGGGCTGTTGGACGGGAGTAGGGTGGTGCGACGTTAGTGGTTTTACCACTTTAGGGGAGGTTGCAGCACAATTCTGTGCAAGCACAGAAGAGTAGGCTTTCACCTTCTGCACCGAAGTTGACACTGCACTTAGTTGTTGCTTTTGGGCTTCAATAACCGTTTGCTGAAGCTCAATCACGCTAAGACGGTGGCGATCAAGTTCTTCTTTGCATTCACGTAGTTGCTTCTTGAGTTTTTCTGCGCTGATAACATTTTCAAAATTGTTCATTGTTGCTCTGGCAAGTTTCATACTGGAGAGAAAAATACGCGAAGTAGCCTCAATAATTTCATTCGCAGTTAAGTCCTTGAGACAGTGACTGAAGTACGAACCCCAGTGATTGCAAGGGGAAGCTACACTGTCGTTGGTTAACATTGAGTCGGGTGCAGCTTGGATCGATTTATAACATTGAATAAACTGATCCGATGTGATACTCGTCGTGTTGGGATCATCAGCAGAGTTCAACCAGTAAACTTCAGAAACAAAGTCGTTTACTGTCTCTTCCAATCGTTTTATCGCAGGGTTATCGCCCTCGTACTTCGTTTCTGACATTATCAACGTTTCGTTTTTCTGCCCTTTGGGGCTGTTACATCGGATTCATCTTCCTGCTCAAATTAATTTGTTTAAAGTAGTGTTGAAAAGTTTGAAACTCTTCACAGTTAGGAATCTTTTCTTAACATTTTTGTAGATTCTTAGTGCTCCCTCGTGAGACACAGGGACGGCACTCGTGGATGTCCGGGTGTCCGCGGACACCCAGGCCAAAAAGACGGAGAAAGAAAAGAAAAAATGGAAAAAACCAAAAATAATGGTGCTCCAACCACAATTTACAATTACTACAGAGTACAGAAGGGCAATTCTTTATCTTGTGTTACCTGTTTGGAGGTGAGCATCAGCAGCTGCAGCCTGCAGCCCCATCTGAATGTCTTTTATGTAGGGAAACAACGAATCAAAGGAGCTTTGTCTAAAGAGTAAAAACTAAAAACTGAATCGAAGAAACGATAAATTTGAGAAATCCACGCGCAGCCCAGCTGTTTTGTCAGCACTGTATATGCTTTCGGCGTGGGAAAAATGCGCGCGGCGTGAGAATTTCCCACGCTCGTGGGAATTACCGTAAGAGCTTCCACTACCCCCGATAAGGCAGCGCTGGGCGCGATTATAATCTGGGTGCCTTGCAGCGAGTTTACAGGTGCGCGCTGCCAAAAAAGTACACCTAAAACCACTTAGACCGACTTTTTTCAAACGGCTATAGCCGCGCAACCACATGGCCGATTTGAGTAAACTAAACGGTATCTGATAGAGAATCGATAGCCCTAACCGATAACCCCAAACCAAACCCTAACCCGACCCTAACAACAGCCCTAACCCGTCGCGCGCGCCAAAATCGATGAATTGTTAGCAATGAAAGGCACCCAGATTTTAACGTTTTCCGGCAGCGCTTTTCAAACTTTGGCACCTTTTAAAAAAAAAACTTTTTTCAACATTTGCTGTATACTCCATTTTTTTCAACTGTTCACCCCCCAAAGTCGTGCGCGGAATTGTTTTGCGCGTTTATCACATGTTAACGTGTAGCGCGCGCAGCGTAAATTAAAATATCGCACGCGCACGAGTTGAGGGGTGAACAGTTGAATAAAAATGGACTTTACTGAGGCGAAATTAATTGTGCGCGGCTTAAATTTGGCAGCGCTTTAGCCGGGAGCAGCTCACGCGTTCCATTTTGCGGGTGGTTTAAAGTGCGTTTCAAACGACTTGACCTGAGATTCCTGGAAATTCAGGATTTCCCCTTTGTAAATACACGCGCAATGCGCCAAATTCCAAGAATTACGGGTCAAGTCGCTTGAAACGGACTTTAGCATCGTAAAGATGCATACCCGGTTTCAATAGGAACCATAATAAAGTTCAAGAGCCTCCAAGAGCGCACCACAATCAAGAGAGACCAAAATCAAGAGCACACCACTACGGTGGCTGATTCACGCCAACTTTTTTCTCGATGAAAAAATATCAAAGAAAAATTACGAAGAAAAATTTCAATGAAAAAAAACACACACAAACTTTTTTGGCGTGAATCAGCCACCAGCCATGGCTGATCTCCGCCAACGTTTCACAAAAAACATTGGCGTGAATCAGCCACCCCATGGCAGATCCACGCCAAGTGCGCGCGCGCTCAATAATAATGTTTGCGCTGCAGGTGCGCGCGTTTTGCTGCAAAACTCAGTTTTCTTTCTTGATCTATATTTTTTTCTTTCGAGTTTGGACGCGAAACCGATTCGAGTTCTAATAAAATTTTGGAATGCGCTGCAGCCCCCTCATGCGCGCACCCCCGCAACGAGGGGACTGAAGGGAATGCCGCGCGCGCGTTTGGCCTGAGCTCAGGACGGGCCCGGCTGGGTCGAAGATAACTTTGCGAGCGAAAAAACGGCGGTGCTTATAACTTTGGCCCCTGAAGTCCGTTTGACTTGATTCTTTCACTAGCTGTTAGATCTGACAATTATCTACCTTGCTGTTTTTGAGAGAAGTAAATTGGACTTCAGGAGGCTGAGCAATAACCGTTCAAAGATGGGTTGTTTTCAAAAAGTGACGTCACAGATCCCTGCAGGGACACTTTGTTTCAAATTTGAATTAAAATCTCGAATTTTTTTATTTTACCGCACTCGATTTTGCGGAGTTTGGTTCATATCTCCTGTTCCTGATAAGATAGAGACCTGAAACCGGTTGCATTTTAAAGCTGTTATCTTCCTCTTTCCAACGCTACCAAAACGATTTCTGTACCTTATCTGGAACCGGAGATATGATTGTTTATGTATTCCCCCCCAGCGCGGTATTCCCTCCAGGCCCCTTATATTATATTATAAGGGGCCTGCAACGTATGCCAAAATAAAATTAATGGGCGAGAACACTTTCTTTGAACATGGAAACGGGAGCCTCGTCCTGGCTATCTGCCCGGCCCCTGGAAGTATTCAACAGAGAGCTGTCCAAATCAGAGTTCACGGACGCTTTGTGCCTCAGATATGGTTTTGAGATCAACGGCCAGTTCTCTGAATGTGTATGTGGAAAACAGAACGGAGCAGACCATACCTTGAGTTGTAGCACTGGAGGATATATAGTCGGATTTTAAATAATTGTCGTTTTTTAGAGTTTTCAAATTTCTTAAAATGACCATAACTCCGGTTCCTGATAAGATAGAGACTTTAAATTTGGAGGTTACGAAGATCATGCTAAGTTCTTCCGAATTCTTCCAAATAAGTCTCTATCTTATCAGGAACCGGAGATATGACAAATTTTGCGTGAAAAGGGGGGTGACAGTTTCAAAAAATCCGACTTTACCATTCTGCGACACAACGAGATAAGAGATACCCTTGCAGATATTATTACCCATGCAGGATACAAGGGTGTTGAAATCGAGAAAGTGTTACAGCCGGTTAACCCAGGTGACTACCCCAAGAGTGTCAATACAGCACCTGATGCTCGCAGTGATGATATGCTATTAGCTTATGGAGAAGATTACAGGGAGCCCACATAGACGTGGCAGTATTCCACCCAACAGCTCCGAGCTACAGAGATAAAGAACCCAGAGCTCTGTACAGACTCCACGAAAGCAGAAAGAAACGCTATTACCAACAGCGTATCAGAGAGGCAGAGAAAGGAGCATTCACCCCGTTTGTTATGTCCACCTCAGGAGGTGCCGGACCAGAAGCTGAGAGACTCATTAAAAAGCTGGCTACTCGCATCTCTGGTAAACACCATGACAAGTATCCAGAGACAATTAACTTCATCAGGATCAGGATCAGGTTCTGCCTGCTGAGAAGTACCCTGGTTTCTCTGAGGGGTACCAGAAAAAACTTCACAGCCCCTCCTCCCATCTCCATGTGCGATTTTGTTGACTGAACTTTTAATTTTATGATATTTTATATTTATTTTTTATTCGTGTGATGGCGTGAATGAATTGAGATTATTGAAATAGCAATCCGACAATACCGGGTTCCGTGATGGATACGAGGGTACTCTCGACACTTCGGTGTTGTCCCACTTTGCAGGTTCACTCTGTGACCGATCGTGGTGTGCGTTTATTATCTGAGACCACGGTGTTCGAGTTCTATGATTCCGACACAACACGTCTTATTTCAGACAGAAATGATATTAATCTTTTATATACTGTGTGATTTTAAATGACTGAGACTGCTCTATCTCAAATTGTGTAAAAACTATGGCATCTTTCGACTTCAAATTTTGGGACACGATAAAACATAATTTCTCATTTATTCTCCCAGATTTTCAGAAAGTTTCCGTGTTCCTGAATGAACTTATTGCCACAAAACCTCCTCCAACTTTACACAGTCATATCTCTGGAGTCTAATGAGATAGAGAGTTCAGATTTTTAGGAGAGACAGATAAGACAATTTTGAATGTTTTGTCTGATTTACGAGTTGATAACTTTTACCGTCTGTTCACAGGAACTGTTTAAAGTGATGTAACACGCTCTAATTAGGCCAAATTTAGGTCATTTTACCCCTCAAAGATCACATGTCCAGCTGATTCTAGTGGGCTAATGAGGCCTCTTACACGAATTCGTCACGTGTTACTGCAAGGATACCGCTCTCCTTTTTCACCTTGACCAAGCAGACATGATCATGGTGTCTGGAAGTGGTAACAAGCTGTAGGATACCAGACAGATGCTGCTCTCTACTTCAATCACTCTCTCGTTATAAGGTCACGTGACTGGAATTGGGATCTCGACATCAGACATGATCACAATGTGATAAACAATCTGACGCATGTATTTTAATCAATTTAATTTAATCTCAAGGACAGTTAAACCTGATTTTTATCAATTCATTGTGCAGAATTACAACCCGGCACAAAATTTGTGTCACAAATAGGGGCATTATGATGATACCGTCTCATTTTCCATGTAGCAGGTTCTTCTTCCTCTTCTTGGTGACTGTCCCAGCCCCGAAGGTAGGAGGTGGGATCAAGGGATGTAGCACTTTAGAGTTAGAGTAGGTAAGCGTAGGCTGTCCAAATGACCGATTTTAAATAGAAAGGGGAATAATAAATGATATATTTAAATTTACATTTACGGCCCGCGGTTGCGTTCCCAAGTCGCAGCGGTGGTCGTCTGGTGCATGTACACTTTCTGAGCCCCCAGTGTCTGGTTGTTGTTTCTAAAAGTATATTACCGCTTTCTTGTTTTGTCATCGGTGTGTAATATATACAAGAGCATCACTCTTTAGCCTAGGAAGTCTGTACAGGCAAAACCCGATTTCGCCACACCCCGATTCAAAGACAAAAACCTTTCCCCCGAGGAGGTTGCCAAATCGGGGTCAGACTGTATTAATAATGCGTGTTACACTCAAATACAATTTCAGTGTGTACAAAGAAACTGCAACAGATACATTGATAACCCTGTCTTAGAGTTAGGCTATAAGCATACTGATCGTGATGATCGTGATCAGTTAAAAAGATGAAGTGTGCTCATGGTTTTGATCATCATCATCTGCAAAAAACTGCAGTGTGCGGAACATTATGATCATCACGTCTCTTAAGTTGGATGATGATCATCAACACCTAGTGTGCGCACGTTCTGATCTTATTCTTATGGAGGGCTGCACTGTAGTCATGTGATATGTACCACGTGGTACGACTTCGCGCGCGCGAGAGGCTGTTGTACAGGTCACGTGATATGCAACAGCCTCTCAGAGCGCGCGACTAGGCAAGGGGGAGCTCCCGGGAGATAGCATCATCATGCTGAGCACACTGGTCATGATGATCATGATCAAAAGGCAAGTTCCAGCAAGTTGAGCATGGTTTATGATGATCAAACGTGAGCACACTATGGTTTATGATGATCAAACGTGAACACACTATGGTTTGAGAACATCATGATGCATCAAGCCTCCATCATGATGATAACCATCAGTGTGTGCGCTCCTTTGATGGTGACCATCAAAACGTCCGCACACTGACCTGATTATGATCATCACGATCAGTATGCTTATAGCCTTAAACTGAAAATGAAGTGAATGCTATCGGACTTCAAATGCCACTACTATTATATTTTGAGGTGGGTCTCAAGGAGTAATAATACATAATAGCATATGCTAATATTCCAGTATACTGTAGCAGTACTTGCCTAATGTTCGCTGCAATGTGACACTGTACACTGTACAGTTTACAGTGTACAGTGTACAGTGTATTAATACTGTATCTGTGTACTTATCATTGTAAGACTGCAGTACACTGTTGAATTGAAAATTAGGTCCATTTAGCAACTTCTACTGTTACATAATTTACCAATTCCATTTTGAATTCACTAAACTCGGTTACCTTTCCAGGCATGAGTCCATTGATTACAGATTAAGGGTACACCTCGGCGAAATTTTTGTCGAGTGCCCGCTTAGCTCACCATATGGGGTTGTAGGGCATACCCAGGGGACCTCAAATATGAAATTTTAGCCCTTAACTCGAATTCATATTTTTGCTATAGCCCCTCAAAGTTGGAAAAAATAGGACCCTAAATCGCGGTTTTTAAGGTCCCTAAATTTTAATTTCAGGGCTAGAAGGCTGAAATTTTGGGGATTTGTAGAGGATACCAAGGTGTATCAGCCCAAGCGGTGATTTTTGAAATGGTGCTCAATTTTTTGTCTGAGACCATTTTACATTTTTTCGACTTTGAGGCCATATTTGGACATGTTCCTATGGACCGTTAAGGCTAAAAATCGGATATTTGGTGCTCCTAACAATTGTCAAAGTAGCCACAAATTTTCAGGAGGTCCGAATTTGAAATGTGGCCTACAGGTTTCTTTTTGTAAAGCACATATTTTAGGAAAACTTAAAATGGCTATATCTCAAAAACGGTAGGTCTTAGCGATCTAATTTTGTGCTTAATCGATTCAGCGGGTCCGATTTTGGGGGGGTTGTCTCATAGACATTTTGCTCTAAGTCTAACCGTTTTTTCAGAAATCGTATTTTAAGATTTGTACATGTTTAGCAGAAATGCTTCTAGCTAGAGCTAATCTTACCTATTTCTGCTAAACGTGTAAAAATCTAAAATACGATTTCTGAAAAAACGGTTAGACTTAGAGCAAAATGTCTATGAGACAACCCCCCCAAAATCGGATCCGCTGAATCGATTTAGCACAAAATTAGATCGCTAGGACCTACCGTTTTTGAGATATAGCCATTTTAAGTTTTCCTAAAATATGTGCTTTACAAAAAGAAACCTGTAGGCCACATTTCAAATTCGGACCTCCTGAAAATTTGTGGCTACTTTGACAATTGTTAGGAGCACCAAATATCCGATTTTTAGCCTTAACGGTCCATAGGAACATGTCCAAATATGGCCTCAAAGTCGAAAAAATGTAAAATGGTCTCAGACAAAAAATTGAGCACCATTTCAAAAATCACCGCTTGGACTGATACACCTTGGTATCCTCTACAAATCCCCAAAATTTCAGCCTTCTAGCCCTGAAATTAAAATTTAGGGACCTTAAAAACCGCGATTTAGGGTCCTATTTTTTCCAACTTTGAGGGGCTATAGCAAAAATATGAATTCGAGTTAAGGGCTAAAATTGCATATTTGAGGTCCCCTGGGTATGCCCTACAACCCCATATGGTGAGCTAAGCGGGCACTCGACAAAAATTTCGCCGAGGTGTACCCTTAACACATATTACTAATTGCTGAAGTCATATCCTGATATCCTGGCCATCCCTGTCCTGAGCGTGCGTGTGGTGGAGGAACCTACCTTCCTCTTTGTGAGCCATATGGAGAGTGTGGATCTGATTTATACCCAGCTGAATGATGTAAGTTGGTTGCAATGGTGAGACGCACCTCCAACCCTTGAGCCACCTTCGAGTGATTCGTGTCAGATGACAGGTCACCGATGTAACTTCATGTTTCTTCGTGGGGATTGGGGGGCTGCTCTCCTAGTGCTGCAGCGATATCACTTGAGATTATAGTCCCCTGTTATGTGGGCTTGCCGTTGGCAAGCCCAGGCACTCGTAGTAGTAGTAGTATGGTGACCGTGCTAACATCATCAGTCATGAGTTAGGGGGAATATAACAGCCCTATATTAGGGCGTGATCACACCAAGATCTTCGAAACAATTGCTTCGAAGAACCAAGTTGAATCACACACAGATCTTTCCTTTAGTTGGTGCAAGTACGATCCTTATATGGAGCGAGCTCGCTCTCTCCAATGTTATCCCCTCTTTCGAGCTCTCTCTCCCACTCGCTTTTTCTCCCCATATAAGGGATAATTGCGTGGGAGAGAGTGAGTGCGAGAGAGAGCTCGAAAGAGGGGATAACATTGGAGAGAGCGAGCTCGCTCCATATAAGGGATAATTGCGCGCGAGAGAGAGAGAGTGAGTGGGAGAGAGAGCTCAAAAGAGGGGATAACATTGGAGAGAGCGAGCTCGCTCCATATAAGGATCGTACTTGCACCAACTAAAGGAAAGATCTGTGTGTGATTCAACTTGGTTCTTCGAAGCAATTGTTTCGAAGATCCTTGTGTGATCGCGCCCTTAGGGTCAAAGGTCTACTTACCTGCCCATTTTTTGTACAATCCACTCTATTTTTATCTTTCTCTGATCACTATTTCAATCAATCTTTCCCTCTCCACAGTGGCAAGACAGCCGACTATAGCAACAGAAACAGGATTCCTCTGGATAAACTATGATCATGTGACAGCACCAGCACAGGCCATCCCCTCAAGGTACGTGGCTCCATCCAGATCTATTCACAACTGGTTTTATACACAAGTATATAAGTAATATTCTATTCCTTTCAGAGGGATGTTATCAAGTTCGCTTCGCTCTCTCCCGGAACATTCTAGTTGTGACTCATTCCAGTGCTGATCATCAGGACTCAGGTAAGAAAATATTAGGTGCCTAATTAATATAAATATTAGGTGCTGATGATTTTATATCTCATAGATCTTATATTTGATTTTATATCTGATAGATACCACCACACACATCAACTAACCCTCACCCTCTCCTACAGGCAGCGAGATCATCTAAATATGTGGCTCCTGTCCAGTGGAACATCATGCACGATATGTTCCTTGGTTCTTTTACCGAAACCGAGGAAAAGGACGGAGAGGCAATTCCCATTGAACCTGATCGACAAGTACCTGCCACCATGATGCTTCGATGTTCCGTGCCAGGATTGGACAAATATTTGGACAGTACAGTCTTACTCTTTCAGTGTAATAGGAAAAATTTTATTTACCTCAACTGCCGAATAATTAACTGTTTTAATATCTAATGTACAACTGAGATGAGATATCAACACCCGGCCCAGATATCTCATATCAGAGTTTGGTATGGTGGAAAAACGTGAGTGTAGAACTTTTGGCGGTATAGCACGTGGGTAACAAGAGCGCGCGGACATTGTAATGATGAAAGCATGCGTTGTAAGCAGTGCGCACGCGCGCGCACTTGGCGTGGATCAGCCATGGGGTGGCTGATTCACGCCAATGTTTTTTTGCGAAACGTTGGCGGAGATCAGCCATGGCTGGTGGCTGATTCACGCCAAAAAAGTTTGTGTGTGTTTTTTTTCATTGAAATTTTTCTTCGTAATTTTTCTTTGATATTTTTTCATCGAGAAAAAAGTTGGCGTGAATCAGCCACCGTACACCACAATCAAGAGAGACCAAAATCAAGAGCACACCACAATCAAGAGAGACCAAATCAAGAGCGCACCACAATCAAGAGAGACCAAATTCAAGAGCGCACCACATCTGGTATCTTCTGGATAGAGAGCTCTCTTGGATGAGGTGCGCTCTTGATTTGGTCTCTCTTGATTGTGGTGCGCTCTTGATTTGGTCTCTCTTGATTGTGGTGTGCTCTTGATTTTGGTCTCTCTTGATTGTGGTGTGCTCTTGATTTTGGTCTCTCTTGATTGTGGTGCGCTCTTGGAGGCTCTTGAACTTTATTATGGTTCCTTATAACCACTAGACTGCAGCTGCAACTGGGAAACGTTCAAATCTGGGTTTTTACTTTTTTGAGTGTCAGCACTCAGTCTTGAAAAGCGCTGCCTTATCCCAAGCGATGGCCAGCAGCGTTTGCCAACACACATTCACTCACGGTTTCTTTGCCAAGTTAGACTGCCATTCACGCCATTCACCAAGCAACGGTTTCTAGGGTTAGGGGCTAGGGCTAAACTTTAGCCCTAGCCCCTAACCCTAACCCTACTTTAGCCGCTAAAGGGGAGGATGAAATAGGTTGCAATTTTCAGTATTACATCCAAATCTCCTCATGGTTCCATAGTTACAGAACTTTTTACACAGGGTGGGGTGGGCTTTTGGGCAGGTTCTGTTTCCAACCCTGGCGGTTCCGTTTTTGCCGTGTCGGCATCTCCTCTGCAGGTAGAATTTACAAACCTCCGTGTCCGACCCTGTATCTCCACCGGTAGGTGGGCCATTATTCCTTCTGCCAGCAAGATCGTTCCGTCCGCCAGCAGGCTGACTGGTCCTTCTGTCCAATACCTCTCTATTTGAACTGCGTCGAGTTGAATTAAGAGTAGGGTTTGGAGGACCTCCCTCAGGTAGGTGACTGTTGAACCTCTCAATAGTATGTTTTGAGACACAGTCGTTGCACATCCATATTCGGCTCCTTGTGTTGGTTGTGTTCCCAGCTTCAGCACGGATAGCCGCACAGTTGTGAAGTCCAGCATCGCAATAGTTACACCGAACAGGGGGTGTATCAGTCCTTTTCACCGTATAGGATTCACTACACTCTCTACATGTTTGGGGAAAGAGAGCCTCAGTCCTCATGATAATCCAGTCTGACAGTGTTCTCTCTGAGTGGTATTTTTTCGCTCCAGTCACACATGTCACCTCTTGTCCGAGGAAAGCTGCAGTAGCCTCTAGGTCACTTACAGGGAGTGTTTCGATCTTCGGTAGCATCTCCTCATAGGTCAACTCAGGATCATAGGCTTGGAGCACCTCCTTGACAGGGGTATCCGCTTCAGCTACCAGCTCCGAGATTATCCGCAGTTGTTCCTCAGTTGTATTTGTAGAGGACATATCTTCTGAAATCATTTGAGGTGGAGGATGCCGCACCTCAAATTAATTTGTTTAAAGTAGTGTTGAAAAGTTAGGGTTGCTTTGTTCAAATTCTTTTTATTTTATTTTATAAATTCGCCTGCGGGGCGTGCGAATGGCAGTCTAACTTGGCAAGGTTAGAGCTGGGATTCGGGCTGGAGTTAGGACTTGAAATTTCCTACAAGATAAACTTTTAATTAGCCAAAATTAGCCATTGAGAACGTCGCGTTGAGCGTTGACTGGTGTTGGCATACGCTTCAGATTCCAGACCCCTTGTGGGCTACTACATTCCCGGTATAATTGTAGGGGACTGCAGTGTTTACCAGGGACGGCACTGGGCCTTCGGTATTATGGGTAATACTTTATCACGTGTATTCATTGCAGAGTCGGTTAGTTTTGAAGAAAATTTACTTTATAATTACAATGCTTTATTCCGTGTACACTTAGTTTATGATTCTACTATCATTATCTACTATCCTTCTTCATTCAAGTTATAGTTGGTCATTACTGTAGTATATAAATCATTAGATTTTATATTACCTACAAGATACATTCTCTATTATATATATATATTATCATAATGTTCGGGTTTGATTAGATTAGCTTCGCTTTATACTCTGAAGCATCCTGAGGGCACCCAAGTTTGGGGATGATCAGCCGTTTTAACTCGTTATCTGCACATTCCTTCGTCTCCCAGTTTGTTAAGTTGGGAATTTCAGCATCAACACTTCCGTCCTCATGCCAAAATGGTTGACTGCATCTGTAGGCGTAGTTAGCGGCCACTATGCACGCTGGTGTGAGCCTCTCATCAATGTCTTCAATGATAAACTCCCGGTATAGATAGTTGATGACCTTGATACCCTTGCACTGGTCGTACACACACGCCTCCATAAAGCTCTCCTTTTCGTGTGTACAGGACCTAAAGGCCGGGTCATAAATTAGACTTTGACAAGCCTTCTTTGCCTTCTTCAGCTCCTTCTTAGAGCAAATATCCCGGCTCTTCACTGGCTCTACCCCGGCTCCACACTTTCCCTCCCTATCAACTTTCATGTAGTTACAGAAGTCCATAATACTCTCGTTCGGGGCGCCCCAGAACGCTAAATCATTGGAGCTATCTCCATCATTGTTGCCACAAAGACCCTCCGAGGCTACTCCCTTGGGCACTTGGATATGGGCGGAAACATATCCATCCCAAGAAATAGTGATTTCTTTGTTGGCAGCGATCTTCAGGTTAACTCTTAGATGTGTACCGTCGAATGAAACCTCAAACGGATCCAGGTTCATGATGATATTGGTGAGCATTTCATATTTCTTTCCCTTATTGCTCACCATCCACCCTCTATACATGCCAAGTACTTCCTGACCACTGAATATAGTGACTGTGTTTAGACAGGTGCCGGGTGACTTGTCTCCACACTCACTAAAAGTCCCATAGATAAAGTAGGTGAAGTCGTGTCGATCTAAGGCGAGGAGGTAGGTGCACGAGGTCATTGATCCCTTGAAATACTTTCCATCAAATGTCATGATGTGTGGGTCTCCAAACACCTGATAAGAGAGAGTGTCACCTGAAATCCAGACTAGCTGATGAAATCTTCTAAATCTATTTTGTACTACAAAACTTATTGATGCCCTACCTGACAAGTTCTCTTAGGTATAACCGTTTGCCCTGGATCTGTATAAGGGGTAGCTGTTGCGGTCGTTAGTTGATCGTATTGTCCTCCGTCGCTCGTTCTGAAATTATAGTTTACCAATGCATAATTTCCTATTTTTGTAGCTCACTAATTGAGCGAGAATTGAGTGATAATATCAACTTACGGTTGAACTTCCACCCAGAATCTGATGTCTTGGGTGTCGCAAACTTGAACGGCATCTCCAAACATATTCTCCCCATCGATACACGCCCTACATCTGTACCTGAAAACAGAGGGTGAATTAGTACTGGGTCGCACATAAAGTTGAGTAATTGTACAAGGGCATGGCACTCCAATATATACATATGTACCCTTGGGCCTAGACAAAAACTAACAGCGAAATGTAAAAGAAATTTCAAAATGCACTTACCAACCCTGATCCGACTTTTCTGCCTCTGACTTATAAAGATACATTTCGGAAATCTCATTTATCTCCATTCGTCCGTATTTGTTCTTGGTGAATTTCTTCTGTGAACTTTCTGCTCCCTGGAAACCTCGCTCACCTGGTTGAAAATAATGTAGTTGAAATGGAACTTTGGGCGCTTTTTAAGCGTGCTCGGAACGGCCGCTAATACTTTCGAGCAGGTCGTCCTCCAGACGCAGACAAATGTTGTTTTGTTCAAACTCGCGGGGAAGGAGGGTCGAACAAGGCAAGACAAATGGACCTGATCTTGCTAACCTTTGTCAAGATGAGCCCTCAGATCTCCTTCAAAATGTACGCTTACTCGGAGTTCATGGGAGTGCTCTCCAATAATATGGTCCGCGATATCGGTAGCAGAACATCTGAGTTCTAACTGACTCCCTTCCTGTAATTAGATATAATGCTCTTTTGTAACTTGGTATGGCAAATCCCAGAATCTGAAATCTGGTGAAATCTGCGACCCAGATTTTACGAATCAGCATGCAACACCGTTTTTATTATAGTTGGATTAATTATCTACTTACCTGGACGACTAGTGTCTTTTCTGGGTGTTTCTGAATGATGGGGGTTGGGTTGGGGTCATAGATTCCAAAGTTGTCAGGTTGCGGTGGAGATGTTGTACCCATCGCCTGTGTGCTCTTCTCATCATCTCCATCATACTGTGTCGGGGGATTTGTTTCTAAAACTGGACGAGTTGTACCATCGTCCTCTAGGAAGGCATGTTGGGTTTGGGGTTCATCAGTCACCCACCACGCAGGTGATGTTTCGGCAGCAACCTGTCGAAGGGAATGGGCACTGTCATGTTATTAGTTTAATTATCCTGATACGATTTAGGAATGTTTTGTTCAAGGTAAATTTAGGCCAGAAGAGGCATATGAAAATCTCTAATATTAATAAATACATTAATTTCCATTTAGTTATTTGTCAATCAATACCTGGGTCAGTTGAAGGGCAACAAAGAAAACAAAGATCATCTTATCTAAGTAATGTTTGCAACGCTGCAAGATTCCCTGCAACAGCTCTCACGCATCCATCAATAAATACACTAAAACTTAGGCTCTTCGACAATGAGCATCGCTATATAGCGCGAGATCGGATCTCGAGGTCTAGCTAGCTATCCTCTCTTCTCTCCTCTCTCTCTCTCTCTTCTCTCTCTCTCTCTCTATCTCTCTCTCTCTCTCCCTCTCTCTCTCTCTCTCCGCTCTCTCTCTCCATCCTCTCTCTCTCTCTCTCTCTCTCTCTCTCCTCTCTCTCTCTCTCTCTCTCTCTCTCTCTCTCTCTCCCTCCCTCCGTCTCCCTCCCTCCCTCCCTCTTCTAGAAACCCTTAGATCTTAGCTGCGCTTGGATCTCCTGTTCTTCCATTACTCTCTTTCCTTTACTCTTACCTACCTATTATCTCTCTCCTACGATCCACCGCATAATATCTCTTTGACTCTTCACTTTTTACTTATTTCCCTCGTTTACTCTTTCTTAGGTTTTATCCCTGGACGAGGGTAAATATATCCGGGATTATTATTATATGCTGGAATAATATATTCACGGCTATAATCAAATCTTGGCGTGCATATAAACTGGGCGCCAATCAGCAACTTGGATAAAACAAATCACGGGAACCAACTATTTCCCTTTTTAGTAAACTGTATTGTGTCATATCTGAGTAAAACTTATATTTCTCCCGTCCTAGAATATGGCGAATATGCATCGAAACCCAATGCCCCATCAAGAATCACACATGGTTCGGAAAAGAAACGAGGATAAAAGGAATGACCTTCACCTTACGTCAACAGGTACAGCATCATTAATGGGTAAAGTCGAAATTTCGATTGACCGGGAGGATAAATTTCCCCCAGTATCGGAAAATAAAGGCATTAAAATTACGTCAGAAATCAGAATATAATATTATATGATAAAGTATAACGGTATCGAATAAAGTAGATCTACGTAAATTTGATCTAGAATGTTCATGAATCTCATAAATCTCAGTTTTATTATATTATCGCACTATATAATCATGCTAACAATTACTCGCTGCTTTCAGGAGTTGGTCACCATTCAAAGCTAAGGCCCCGTGACCCGCCATATAACGACAGACATTACCCTACAACCGGGCAGGGGCTCATCTACCGTAGTTCCCCCGAGTTCCCACCGCGACATTTTAAGGTAAAAGGAGTGATTTAGAAAACACTAACTTCATCTAGTATGTTTTCTATCCAGGGAGATGCTTAGTCTGATAATTTTTGACCTCTCTCCCTCTCTCCTCAGCACACTATTGATAGTCTCCTACCGCACGGGCTGGCTAAATCCCAGCGGCCGGTAATCAGCGAGCACTACCAGACCACAACTGCACATTACCACGATGAGAAGAGAGGAGCACTGCCCAACTATAAACGAGCACCCGGTTTGGAAAAGGTTTCCTACATTCAGGACTTTACTAAGAGACTCGATGAGAGGAGATGGAGAGCTCCATTGACTATGGGGTAGGTGATTATCCAAGTTACCATGCATTCTATAAAAACTAATTCATACTGACAGTATTCTCCCCCGATTAGTTTAGTTTTTACAAATCAGTACCATTGTATCATGTGTAATTGAGATCCCTCTCTCAGAAACCAACTCTCTGAAGCACAAGATCAGTACAGGGGGCTCCCCAAGATGGAAATACCAAATGCTGATCCCCAATCTTTCCATCTTCGTGATCACGATACAAATGGACCTAGCAAGGTTAGTAACTCAACTAGTAATCTTGAGAGAGAAAGAGAAGGACTATCGTACAGAATCATATTGTTCTATCGTGTACTTCAAGTAGTAGTAGTAATGAATGATGTCCAATGTAAAATCTTCATTCTTCAAGAGTTGGATTTGTTTTTCATTTCTCTGTCTATTTTTCATCCTCCCTCTACACTTTTCATGCACGTCAAAGCAGCTGCAGCAGGCCACCACCACTTCAGATCTATAGATTACTCAATTGCACGCAGCATGAGAACACTGATTTGAGAGGACATGCACACACTTCTCTGACCCTCACTCTCTCCCCCTCTCAGAAAATGATCCCGATGTCCCAAAACAAGAAATTCGCGGGAACTGTCTACTACAACATTGATCGACAAGTGCTAAAGAGGTTGGACCCATATGCCACAACCAGCCAGGCGACCCACCGCCCCTTCGCCCACAATGAGCTGTTGGGATACCCAGCCAAGGATGCTGCTACATATTGGGACTGCGAGGGTAGGTCCTTGATCCTTCACGGTTCGGTGCAAATAGGACAGACATTCTTGTAATGAGACAATTCCAATTTCTAGAGGGCCCTCAATATTGAAATGACACATGAAAGATTCCCCTGCTGCAGCAGACAGCAGTACTAGACCCTCTCTAGTACAGTATTTATGTAATTTCATATTCCCCCAGGTTACCCCAAGGCCTGGGGACACGGTACAGACGACATCCAGCTAGTTAAGAACATCCACAACAAATCCATGGTGGACACGATGGTTTTTAAAACTGAAGTAACTCGACAAATGAAGCCCAAGACTGCCATCCATGTCCCACACAGTGGCATTAATCTGGCCAGGGAACTACCACGTGCTGTAACGATGTCTAAAATTCCACGTAAGTCTGGATCGTATTAGTGCTGCTCTGTGAGTTATATGTCAAAGTGTGTTTAAATTCTTGCTTGTTGGAGAGTTAAAAAGTCAAATCTAGGGAGTTGTAGTTTTGTGAATTGTGGTTTTAATTATGCAGGTTTCCTGCAAAAGGCCATTCATTTACTAATCCATGCAACAAGCAACTTCTAGTAGTCATTATTATTTTTGCATATTTTTTAAAAGCCTATGGTTTCTGCTGCAGAACTGTGCACTGTGCAGAATTGTGACACAGTGACACACTCCGTCGCGCGTGTGGGACTTGTTTGGAGGGCGCGATGACTCTGGACTAAATAGGCGCGCGCGTCGCTCTAGCAACAGGTGATCCAACAGAGCGGAATTTGGTACACACCTCATGAGTTCAGCTATTCTTTTTTTTTTTTTTTTTTTCTCGCGACCTCTCCGCGTCCTTAGTGTCACCGAAGGCTAGCGCTATGTTGGGGCCCTTTGTGAAACTACGAAACTCCCAATGCCCCTTGTTTGCCCCCAGTGCCTTCTCGGCCCGGCGCTGGTCATCCTGGTCACACCTGGATTCTGGTATCCAGGAGTGACCAACAAAGTGAATACCCAACTTAGGCAAACAAAGTTTGGTCCGGCGTCTGGTACAACGGCACATCCTATACATCGCTTGGCTAGCGGGGGGAACTTAAACAGGGCCGTCTTGACCTCTCATTTTGAGCCTATGGTGCGCGGAGCCCAAATCAATTGATAATATTAATATACCGATTGATCTGTGCAGTGTGGTCAAGACTGCACCCTGTCAAGTGTGGTATTCCCAGATGATGAAACGTAGAGTAAAAGAGGTGGGGTGATAGGGGAGCAGTGTTACCACAAGGAGGTAGAGAGACAAGAGACGGGGAAAGAAGAGTGGGAGAGAAAGAAGAAGAAAAGTAGAGTAAGATAGTGGTAAGGAGCTTATGCGAGTAAGAGAGAGAGAGAGAGAGAGAGAGAGAGAGAGAGAGAGAGAGAGAGAGAGAGAGAGAGAGAGAGAGAGAGAGAGAGAGACAGGACTAGGATATAGATTGGCAGGAGGGGTCTGGGGGCCATGGAGCATTCCGCTGGCAAGCGCAAAGGTGGCCCCATCCAATACCCATCCAATACTCATCACCCGAAAAGGTAATTTAATTTAGATCTAGGTTAGTAGGTTATGACGGGGCACTAATTGATTCAAGGGCTTTATGGAGTTACTAATTTAATTTTAAACAACAATAGGGTCCGACAAAAGTTCAGTATTCACACAGCGAACTTGGGTGATTAGGGCGCCGTAGCGGAAAAGTTTCCGGATACGCTGTATTTTGCAAAAAAAAAAAAAAAAAATCTAACCAATCCCAACCTGTCTGGCGGCGCCAGACCCCAATTTGATTCTCAAATTGGCGCGACAGTGCGCTCAGATGGGTCGCGGCGCCAGACAGATCCCAACCCTGATCACAGCCTTGGCCCCGGCACTCACAACACTGCACCCAGTTTCTAGCGCTACCATACAGTCCAGCATCCCCCTGAAGAAAGCACCACTCCGCTCCGGACGAAAAGATTGTCGAATTTGATGTTGTCAACCCAACTCTCGTGCGCGGATTGTTTTTGCGCGTCACCTATATTTATTATTCTTAAGGTGCTGTGCGCGTGATCCAAATGTAAATTTCACATGCGCATGACTCTCGGGGTGACACATCTAGAAAAACCCGACAAACAGTGAGTCCCCTTAGGGATCCCATTGCGTAGGAACTTACAGCATTTGATGGATGCTTGGTACCGTGATGGGGATGGGAAGAGATGCTCCAACCTTGTACTGATATGGTAGTTTCCGTGGACCGTGCCTCTCTAATTAATGTGATTTCATGATGTGCTGCGTGAATTCATAACTTGCTGCTTGCTCAATAAATAGTTTTTGGATCGTATTAGTGCTGCTCTGTGAGTTATATGTCAAAGTGTGTTTAAATTCTTGCTTGTTGGAGAGTTAAAAAGTCAAATCTAGGGAGTTGTAGTTTTGTGAATTGTGGTTTTAATTATGCAGGTTTCCTGCAAAAGGCCATTCATTTACTAATCCAGGCAACAAGCAACTTCTAGTAGTCATTATTATTTTTGCATATTTTTTAAAAGCCTATGGTTTCTGCTGCAGAACTGTGCACTGTGCAGAATTGTGACACAGTGACACACTCCGTCGCGCGTGTGGGACTTGTTTGGAGGGCGCGATGACTCTGGACTAAATAGGCGCGCGCGTCGCTCTAGCAACAGGTGATCCAACAGAGCGGAATTTGGTACACACCTCATGAGTTCAGCTATTCTTAGTAATCTGAGTACAGCTGCTGCGACGGAAATGTAAACAGATTGTTATGTTTCTATGGTAACAAGTTGGTAATGTTTCAGGATCATACACTGTACGGACGGCGTCCATTCCTGTGAGCTATCGAACTGCAAACAGCACTTATGGATCCATCCCAAGGACAGTTGAACTGCTCCAAAAAATGCAGGTATGATTTCGTTGGATAGAGAACAGACTTCAACTCAACCTGTATTTGGTCCCCATTTCTAATCAATTCTCTCCTTCAGCAAGCGCCCCTAAACATGAGTGGCAATCAGCAGGAGTGCTCACGATTAGAACAAGTTACAGTCGTCCCTCCGATGCAGAAAATTGCTGCCTGATAATTTGAGGTAGGTACTAGGGATGTTAAATGAGAAAAAGACACTTTCATTTATTGATACAACAAAGTTATTAGAACTGATCGAGACTTTTTGGTTCCCATTTGATTTACGATTTTAAGAAGGATTTCATTTCTCTGTAAGGAGAGAAAGAATCTAGTACAACTGTACAGCTGCTTGTGAAAAGTAATGTGTCACAAATTTTAAACAGCATTGCTTGCTTTTTCAAACAAAATCTCTGAGTCTAAGTTGTCCCCGACATTGTTTATTATCCCCCGTATCTCCCGTTCTCTACTTCATCTCTCCGACTAGCAATACGTTACTGGACACACGTTAATTCCTTCCGAATACCCTCGGTTTAGGTCGGGGTGGAATAGCTGGGTTAGGACGGGCATCAGGGGCGTCTCTTAGATCATTGTTGGCGTACACATCATCATCCTGCAATAGTGGGAACATTGATTATTTAGGGGTAACAAGCAATGGTGGAAAGGTAGCTGTGTGACCAGCAGGATCAAACTTATTGGGAAGTTTCGACAACCACATGACCCCCCCCCCTTACCTCTGCCATTGTGTTAGCGTATTCTGGTTGAGAGGCCATGAATTGTGCTTCAAACTCATCAATATCGTCATAAACTGGGTCGTTAGCTGCTCTACCTGGGAGAAGGAGGGAGGGAGAGTGAGGGAGTGAAAGAGAGGGGTAGAGAAAGTGAGGGAGGGGATAGAAAGTGAGGGAGGGAGGAGGGAGTGGAAGGTAGAGAATCACATTTTACCTGCAGCAGAGGGTACAGTAGGAAGAGCTCCTCTGCCGGAAAATCCAGAGGAAGGGGGTCCGCCTTGAACCACGGTCACCTGGTCACTGTATGGGGCGGAGAAGTTATTAGGCAAAGGCTGGATGTCTACTCCATGGTATGAACTAAATGGCCAACGCTCTTACGTTCTAGTAATTTCCAGTCTTTTAGGGGCGGATTTCTTTCCAATGAGTGGAAGTTTGAAGTTTTTGAACTTCGAGTTCTCTTCCTCCAGCTCTTGAAGCTCTTTAGGTTTCTGGATGCCGTGCAGATTATTCTTCTTCATATGCTCAAATTCCTTCATGATCGAATCAAAATCTCTCTCCGACATCTCTACTTTCTGTGTGAAAACAGGGAATTCGTTAGATTTAGGAGAAAAGAACGGTAGTGGTACGAAGCAAAAATCAGAATAGTGATGATTCTAGAAGTTATAGAATCTACTGACTGTTAGTGTTCATATGTACCTTTTCGGTGTCAATGTTCATACAAGTAACCATGCCCGCCACTCTCTTCACATCATTAAACTTGTGGCCAATGGAGACCTGATCTGTGTACTTTGCCAGGCTCTTTATTGCCACGTGGGTGAAATCAACTCGAACCCTTGTACCTTTTAGTTTCTGGGGAGCGAATAAGTTACAAACATCGAACATGACCAACCTTTCCATTGGTTTGCAGCAAGTGTACACGTTATTTTACCACTACCAGGCCACTACCCCGGACCCATTACCATTTGAGATTCCCCTTCAAATATTGTGGAACTATCTGCTGCGTCACTGCTCTTTCCTAGTAGTTTGGCCTGCCCCTCATAATTCCTGATCCCAACATTGGCAACCTTGGATCTTGGAGGTGCAAACACCAGGCCATCAGCCATGTCAATAAAGCTAATTCGCTTTCGTTTCTAAAAACAAGGATATTAATTAGTCGATTATTTAAATGATAATGAAAGCAAATTAACATGATTAAGTTTGTTCAGTTTTTTGTTACGTTTTTGGTAATTGCATCATTCAGGTCGTTGACCAAATTTGCATCCTTGAAACCTGTCTCTCCTGCGATCGTCTCCACTGCTCTACCTATCCATTCACGTGCCGGGCCAGCCTACAGATAAATATAATTATGGAATTGACATCAGACAAGCACAACTGGATGAAAATATGGGGGGGGGGGCCGGCTGAAGTTTTTGAAGTGTGAAGTTTTCCACCCTACTTTTTGAGTTTTTGAAGTTGACTTCAAAAACTTCAAAAACTCTAAACTGCTTTTATATGCTATCAGTGACTATTATTACACTTGTTTAGGTTAGTTTCTTGCTTAATACATATTGTGGCAAAGTTGTCCGTCCTTGTCTGCCCTTTTTCTACCACAAATTAGCATAGGATATTTACAATGATTCCTAGCCATGAAATCCGTGGTACAATTTGGTGTAAAAAATTTAAATTTTTTGTAAAAACAGATTTTATTTTCATTCTATAACTCAAAAAATTGCCTAGAAATTCTTAGAAAGTGTTTAAAAATTATGAAGTAAGTTTTCAAAATTTTTTTTGGGGCCACACCCTTTTTTCCAGTTTCACAAAATGCAAATTTTTTATGAAGGGAGTAGTGAAAAAAATATTGACACCAAAATCATCAGCGGCCTTCGAGGGATAATGGGATATTTTCATAATTTTGTGTGTGCACATGACTTTTTTTTGGCTAGACCAGTTTTTATGGTTTATGGGTGACTATAGGCATTTTAAAGGGGTGTATCTTGTTCGGAATATGCAAGTTTATATAAGAGTTATGAAGCAACATAGGGCCTATCTCCAACGGTTTAGGAGATATGAGTTTTTGAAGTTTTTGAAGTTTTTGAAGTTTTCCACCCTAAGTTTCTCTTTGAAGTTTTTGAAGTTGACTTCAAAAACTTCAAAAACTTCAGCCGGCCCCCCCCCCCCCCCCCCCCGAAAATATGCAAGTGCAAGAAAGAGATCTCGTAGGAATTCCTCATACCTCTTTAGTCTTTGTGGCCGAATGGCCGATAACCTAACCTCCAGTAATATTTACAATTACATTTCCCTCTCACGAGACGGAATCTAATCCGGAATCTAATCCGGTCTTATATGATAATTTCCGAATTTCGGAAAACAGAATATCATCATTCATCACTTACATTCCCAAGGGTCCAGTGAGCCCATGCAGCGTTGTACTGGCAAGCTCCCTTGTGTAGCCTGTACCTGAGTCCTAGTTGAGCATAACTTATCTCCTTCCGCAATTTGATCTCATCTGCTGCCTATGGAGTATTCGAATAATGGATTGCGGAATACGGGAAATTGGAGGGAAAGTGGGTCCTCGACTCGGGGAGTATTTTATTATCAGATGGACACGCCCTGATTAGTGATTACCCTTGAGAAACAGGCAGGTGCATCTCCCATAGTTTTCTTGTTTTGGCAGTACACGATACCAAGGAGAAAATGGGCCACTGCCAAGTGATTATCAATCTCTATTGTCTGCTTCAGTGCCGCAATAGATCCAGGTTGATCGGACATCTTTCTCGTCACAACCGCGACATCAAATAGTACCTGGGAATTGTGTTGTACACTTACAGATCAATTTGATCATCATCAAATGTGAAATTCAGCTAATTCATTCGATGCTGCACATCTGATATCTCGATTTACCTTTGCATTTCCCATATCATTTGCTAGCTCCTTCAGAATCTTTAGACTGCCAGGGTAGTCTGCGGCAGCGTACAGCTCCAAACCTTGGTTCCATTTTGCAATGGCTTCTCCTGCCAACCCTTTAGCCATGTTTTAGTTCTGGTAACTCTTTCTGGGGCCAGGGACAGGTTATACTAACTACATACATATTATTATCAAAACCCCGAGTATGGAATGGGAGAGTTAAACTAAAGAGTGAGACTCTCAATGAGACCAACCACCAACACAATTGCAATGTCAGTCAATGCCTAAATTAAAATAATAAAGTCAATACTATACGGATATCTAGTCGAGAAATCATGGATTGTCATTGACGTCAAATTCACACCTACAATTCAAACAACTATCGCCACTGATCAAGTGCAGAGTATGAGGTGTGTGTGCTTATTGCACCACATTGCTGTCGACTAACCGAATGTGCAGTGTATTGAACTAAGAAAACAAACAACGTCCGGTGTGTAAATCCGTGGATGCATGTGTCAAACATGTCCGCGGGACGAGCAGAGAACAAACTAGAAATACTAGTAGATCTCAATTTCCAGCTTCCTCAAAAACGGCTCAATTGCAATTGGTCGTGGTACAACTACAACTGGGACAGTGGAAGTCTCTGTCTGTCTGTCTTTCTGCACTGTCTGTCTTTTTGTCTTTTTGTCTGTCTGTCTGTCTGTCTGTCTGTCTGTCTGTCTGTCTGTCTGTCTGTCTGTCGTCTGTCTGTCTGTCTGTCTGTCTGTCTGTCTGTCTGTCTGTCTGTCTGTCTGTCTGTCTGTCTGTCTGTCTGTCTGTCTGTCTGTCTGTCTGTCTGATCATTGGTCTGTCTGTCCATTTCTGTGTTTTTGTGAAACGCGCGATAAGTATTATATTTCGCTGCAGATTGACGCGCGCGAAAAAATTCTTTTCGCGCGCGGCGTAGCGATTTTAAATTTAAAAAAGTTAAAATTTAAATTCCTGGCTGCTGATTTTTTCAAACTTCCTTTCTTCGTGATTTAGTAAACTTGGGATGGAGGACCGAGGAACCTCGTGTAGGAGGCTCGCCCGCCCCTGAGATTAGGCTGGGGGAACGATATTTTGGCCAATAAGCGTTCAAGACCTTGCCTTTTTACCTGAATATCAAAATTTTGATTTTTGTCGGGCCCCCGCCGGCCGCCCCGCCACCAGGATGATCTCTGTAAACCTTTCTGTAAAACTTTCTAAATTTCAGTAGACAAGCTGTAAGATTTTATATTCAAGTAATTTAAAAACTGAATCCCAAGTTGACAAATATAAAATATTGACCATGCCCGGTGCCCCCATGGCATGGCACTGCACCAATTTAAGATTGCCTAGAAAGATTTGCTATTATCAAACCTAGCGGATTTTGAAATTAATGTTTGTGATGTAATCATCCAGTTCACCATTCCGTTCCAGCTATAATGTAACTATGATCAATGACGGAACGACTACCAACAGCTAGCTCGCTACTTCCTTCATCTCTCTTTGACTCCATTAAAACATACCTCCTCAACCTTGACGTCTCCGAGTATGAGGCAAGTACCATACAGCATGTTCATTGCGTTTTAAGGGTACACCTGGCGTTTTTCAACATCGAGTGCCGAACCAAATGACTTCACCAGGGTTTAGGCCATACAAAATGGACCTCAAATATGCAATTTTAGCCCTAAATTCGAATTCATATTTTTGCTACAGCCTATTTTCAAAGTAGCGTTTTTTCAATTTTTGTTGGAATTTTTAACCTCAGGACCACTTTTTTTGAGATAGAAACATTAAATTCTTGGAATTTGAAGAGAATATAAAGGTAAATAAGCCCAAAGAAGGATTTTTGAAATGGAGCTTATTTCTGGCCATGAGAACGGTTTACTTTTTTGCGTCTTTGACACGCTGGGTGAGAATGTTCCCATGCTTCATTAGAGATGAAAATCTGGAAATAGTTGCTCAAAACGATTATCTATGTGGCCCAAAAAACTTTCCCGCCAAAGATGTGGTGTACAGAGCTTGTTTTGTGAAACCCGTCTTTTTGAAAAAGAGGGAAATTCCCTGTATCTCAAAAACGGATGATCGTAGAGACCTGCGACCAAGCTTAATCGATTCAGAAGGTCCAATTTTGGGGGGGTCGTCTCAGAGACATTTTGCTCCTACTCCAACCGTTTTTGCTGTAATTGCGAAAAAGGTATCAGCAAGTAAGGGGGAAATCAGCCCGAAGCAGGCCACTGGAATAGAGTCGTTCCCCCTTTTCATAGAATTGGTTTTTTGCAATTACAGCAAAAACAGTTGGAGTAGGAGCAAAATGTCTCTCAGAAGACCCCCCCAAAATCGGACCTTCTGAATCGATTAAGCTTAGTCCCAGGTTTCTACGATCGTCCGTTTTTGAGATACAGGGAATTTCCCTCTTTTTCAAAAAGACGGGTTTCACAAAACAAGCTCTGTACACCACATCTTTCGCGGGAAAGTTCCAAATTTTTTGGGCCACATAGATAATCGTTTTGAGCAACTATTTCCAGATTTTCATCTCTAATGAAGCATGGGAACATTCTCAACCAGCGTGTCAAAGACGCAAAAAAGTAAACCGTTCTCATGGCCAGAAATAAGCTCCATTTCAAAAATCCTTCTTTGGGCTTATTTACCTTTATATTCTCTTCAAATTCCAAGAATTTAATGTTTCTATCTCAAAAAAAGTGGTCCTGAGGTTAAAAATTCCAACAAAAATTGAAAATACGCTACTTTGAAAATAGGCTGTAGCAAAAATATGAATTCGAATTTAGGGCTAAAATTGCATATTTGAGGTCCATTTTGTATGGCCTAAACCCTGGTGAAGTCATTTGGTTGGGCACTCGATGTTGAAAAACGCCAGGTGTACCCTTAATGTGTTTTAATGGGAATGATAGCCCATACAGATTTAGTAATTCAAAGAAAGCCCTTATTTGGATGTATTGAATTAATTGTAACTCATGGTTATAGGAGCACTTCCCTAATTCGAGCAGAAAATGTGAGTCTGAGTGTTTGTGTCTCTTCTTTATTCTCTTGTTTTAGAACAGCGAAGAAAGGCCAGGCCCGAGCAATGCTAATCAGATCAGAGACGATCAGCTTCAGAAAGAACAGAGATTAAAAGAGAGAGAACTTTTACTTCAGAAAATCAGAGATATCTGTCACAGAAAGCATTTGAGATTGGTGTGTCTGCTTGTCTGCATGTCTCTCTCTTTCTCTATCTTTGTTTCCTTTATATTCTTACAATGCAATGCTACGGTAGAGGAGAACAGCAGAGCGTGTGGCGTTTGTTATTGTTTTACATTATGTTTACATAATGACTCATCTCATAACCCATGATCTTATAGAAATTATTCCAAAACTAACACTAAGTATCCCTCCCCAGAACGAACTCCGAAAAATCGATTCATTTCCCGTGTTTGACTACGGAACAGCGACACCAGTCAGTCTAGCGACCCCCTCCTATACAGATGTAGAGAGTGAGGATGATGGAGAGGATGAGCGGGATGATGAGATCAGAATGGAAGAGGAGGGAGGGGAGGAAGAGGGGGGAGAAGTGGAAGAGCCAGATGAGGATATAGAGACACGGCCGAGGAGTAAAAGTTTCCGGGAACCATCTCGTGTTATCAACCTCACCCCCCTCAACAAGGACAAGAGTTATTCCTTCCTGGATGAGTTCTTCCAATCCAACACTGCTCCCCTCTACCGGCCCCCTAACGAGGACCCACCTACAACACCCAAACCTCCTCAAACACCTCAATCTGATGAGAAGAAGGTTGTGTACAAGGTGGCTGATAATGACTCACTGAACTCAATAGCACTCAAGTTTAACCTCTCCCCTGCGGTGGTAAAGCAACACAACGGACTGATATCTGAAGTTATCTTCCCGGGTCAGATACTAACTATTCCCATCGAGGAGGCTAGGGAGGTACAAGCGGACCTTCTCCCTGTCTTGACCACCTCAACCACCACCACCAGTACTACCAAGTCGTCCTCCAAGAAGCGGTTTAACAAGTATGAAATGAGGCGGATCACAAGATTTGATGGCTCTGTGGGGGGTACAACCCTTCTTACATCCAACGCTTTCATCTTTAGAGCCAACGTGTCCGATAAACTGGTGATAAGGAATGGGCAGAGTAGTTACAACGTCAGTATACCTCTGGATTCCATATCTGGAGTTCTCATGTTCGAATCGTTCGATCAACTACTCGAGAACATCCAAGCTACGACAAAGTTAGACGGGTGTTCAATGTGCAGTGACATAAAGCAGAAATTAGTGAATGGTAACACAGGATCGGATCATGATGACGAAGTTGTTATGAAGGAAGAGGAGACGGTTCCCGAAATAACGACCTACCCGACTGTCAAGATTGTTGCACCGGGGATGTCTGATTTCGACAACGCCTTTGCAGGTTCAATCACTCCCTCTGATGGTAACAGTGTGTTATCCGAGATGATATCCGCTAGGAGGGACAGTGCAGAGGTACTACCACTCGGGGAGACACCCTCCACCTACTCACCCCAACTCAGTTGTGAGCATGAGTTCCAGGGATACCAGACAGCTAAGAGGAGGGTTAACCCCTTTACTGTAGTCGACGAGAGCCTCATAATCCCCAGTTTCAACTCAGCTATAGTGGACCCACTGGGGATGAGGAGGGTTGAGTCTGACACCTCTCTAGCTACACAGGAATTCTTTAAAAAAATAGACGAGAACACTAGCCAAATGCAGAGTGTGTTGCACAATGCTGACATTGATGGGTGTAATGTGTTTGTGTCAATACATGCCATTATATGTGGCAGGACACACGGGAAGCCGTCCTACCAGTACGAGACAGAGGAGGGGTACAAGTTGGCCTATTTCTGGGTGTGTGTTAGAGAGAAAGATATCGTTACTGTAATGGACAACTTCTTCAATCATTGCCCTCACCTCAGTCCAGTTGATGATAGTTCGAACTGTCTACTGAGATGTGCCCCTGACTACCACACACGTCTCAATGACGTCATTCATCCTGAGAAGGAGGCTACCTTTGTACCAAGAGAGGTTGATACTGGCCTGGTATCGGAGCCTTTCTCAGGGTCATTAGTCTCCCCACCAGACAAAGTGACACTGTTGACTGAGGCCATGATGGGTGATCTCCAGCCCTACCTACCATGCCACATTATTGGTATTGACATCCACCTCGTGTACTCCCTCTCTCTCCATGGCATGTCCCTGAGGTCCCTGTACACCAACTGTGGCAACTATCCTGAGACACCCTGTCTGCTGGTGGTAAAGGACAGTGGTGGGTATGTGTTTGGTGCATATCTCTCCCAGGGTATAGTTGAATCTCCCAAATACTACGGTTCTGGGGAAACCTTCCTCTTCCGGCATTCTCCCGATCTGAAGTGTTTCTTCTGGCAGGGGAGCAATCACTACTTCATGATGGGGCGCAGTGATTATTTCACCATTGGAGCGGGGGATGGTAACTTTGCTCTCTATCTAGATGAGATGCTACAAAAGGGCACATCCAATCGCTCTCTTACATTTTATAATGAAGTTCTGAGCTCCAAGGAATCGTTTGATATCCTGGCGGTTGAGGTTTGGTGCTTCACTGATGATCCTCTGGTTAGTGACAGTGACAGTTTGAGCAGTGAGCAGAGCCGGTATAGTTCCAGTAAATTTCAGGGAGGGAGCTTCTACATGAGGTGAGAGAGAGAGAGATCAGAGAGAGAATGAAGACTGAAGTGTGGAGAATGGAGATTGGGTGTATTACCAAAACTCTCGAGAGACAGAGAGAGAATGATTGTGTGTTTGTATTCAGATTTTGAGAAATTATGGACTGGATTTCCTACCATGTTTGTTGTGAGATCAGACTCTAACTTTTGTGATTCGTGACGTCATTTTAGTAAAAAACTTGTCAAGTTTATCTTAATGTGTTTATGTGAAAATAAAATGCTAACTTTTATAATTGCCTTATATTGAGGGAAGTTAAGGATTGTCTTAATTTAAAATGTTGTTTTCTATTTGATTTGGTCAAATTGCAGGAAATCTGAGTGTTTTGTGCTCTCTATCTCCAATAAGAAATACAATGTACGACAAAAGAAAAATTGCTCATTTCTTCTTCGTCTCTTTTCTTTTCAAGCAATATCTCAAACAATGTGGAAATTCTATTCTTGTAAACCTATACGTATCTTCTGTCTTCTGTAGAAGTATCTGTTATTTATTCCCTGCCAATTTCAGCAGCCCCCTCTCCTTGCACCCCTTCTAACTTCCTTTGCCCCCTTCTTTCTCTGGGGGTCGTATAATACACAAGCAGGAGATGTAAGATAAGCAGATCGGGTTTCACAGATAAAGATGAAAAACACGTACACAGTGCGAACAGACACACAAATATACCGCTATTAAGTTAACATTAAGTTAACACAGCTACACAGTACACACCATTACACCGCTATTACTCTTGGTTGGCATACTGTACACTGAATATTGCGACGTATCATTACATGGGAACTAATGTCGGGGAGTTAAATGTTTATTGAACTCTGTCCTCGGAGGCTCCCTACGGCAAATACAGAAATGGAAAGAACCCGTTATTCTCTCTGATTTCTTCTTGTTTGTTTGTTTGGTCAAACATCCCAACAGACAAACTGACACACCGACACACTGTCAAATGTGTAAGCCAACTTAAGGGGGAACACACACACAGAGGAACACAGATGAAAAGCGGCTAGCGGGGGGTTCATCAATTAGGTCACCTTCACAAAACATCATCTCTTGTTGTGATGACATGACACGACTTTGACATGACATGACTTTGTAAATATTATTCAATTCAAATAAATCATACTTTAACTTGACCATGAGAGTAATTATCATCAGATGTTCTATAGTCCATACTGCAGCTGTTTCAGGTGGTTCAATTGATGTAACTGAAGTCAAACGATTCCTCATCCTTGAACAAAAAACAAGAGACTTTCTGATAAACCATGATATCAAGACCACGTCGGTCAGCGGGAATTGGGATTAGGGCGGGAAATGCAAACTGCAAGCTTTTATTTCATACCCTCTTGATCTATCGTTTTTTTCATTATTCTTCTTTTTCTATCTCGTGTAATAGCCGCCGTGTACATATTAATGATATTTCTGCTGCATACAGGGACAATGACACACAGTAAAATCCACGCTGTGAATAATAATATAAACATGCGAATCACATCATTTCTTTCTTTGGGACACTGCAGGAGCAAACACATACATGATCTGGTAGAGGAAGGGGGTTAGTGTGAGACAATGTGGTTACCATGGTGCCGTTGTAAAACACTGGACCCAAAACACTGCCGTACTGCAGTGGAGTAGACAATGTAATAAAGTAGAAGAGTGTTACTACTGCAGTGGATAGTGCTAATACTACTGTAGTGGATTGTAAAAATACAGTTTCTACGTTGTACTACGTTTGGAATTTAAAGTTTCAATCCAATATAAATCACGTTGTGTATACAATAGCTAGTAGTAGGTGTTGTGTATAGTAGTAGGTGTTTTTGCAGGACGTGTCGGTGTATGTGCTTAGAAGATGTCTGTTACGGGAGAGACATGTGTAAAATGTCTGCCAAATCTGTGTAAGCAATTCTATCTCTCTCTCTCTCTCTCTCTCTCTCTCTCTCTCTCCCTCTCTCTCTCCCTCCCTCTCTATCTCTCTCTCTCTCTCTCTCTATCTCTCTCCCTCCCTCTCTCTCTCTCCCTCCCTCTCTCTCTCAGCAACACTACGCATGTGTACATAACCTCAATCTTCCACTTAGATCACTCGGGTTATATTTTCCACACGGAGGGGGGGGGGCTCAGAATGAGTGGATAGAATGAACAGATTTGTTCAGGGCCATAGTGCGAAATGACAATATGCGGCAATCAAATTACATGACACCCTGTGTGTCAGTGTGTTTGTTTTCGCTTTCCTGCTAGAAGTTAGTCTCACAGGGAGCCTGCATACTACTACTACTACTACTCTGAGTGCCTGGGCTTGCCTACGGCAAGCCCACAGGGACTATCGCAAAGCGATATCGCCGGCACTGGAGAAGAGTCCCCCCGCCCTCTCCCCTCGCATGGAACTACCATCTGGCAGGTTCACAATATAACGGGAGATTTGGAGTGGGGCTCTTCTCGGGGTTGTTCTAGTCCTGTGTGGTTATTTTTACCAGGAACGTTTATACTTTGATCTTGAACCACAGTTTCGTCTTCGTTTTCAATTAATCTTTGATACGGGATATGTGAGACCTATCTGTCTGATTAGGTTCAATTAGGTTAGAAGGCTAAACTAGCAAGGATTTGTTCTCAGTCCACAGTTTTGTTTAGTATGTATATATTGGTGGCGGGTGGGGTGGTTCGGGGTGGGTGGAGGCTAATAGGGCTAGATATTTGGTTGAAAAAGGGAGATTCTACTTGAAGGGGAGTGAGAAAAATAGGGCTAGATATTTGGTTGAAAAAGGGAGATTCTACTTGAAGGGGAGTGAGAAAAATAGGGCTAGATATTTGGTTGAAAAAGGGAGATTCTACTTGAAGGGGAGTGAGAAAAATAGGGCTAGATATTTGGTTGAAAAAGGGAGATTCTACTTGAAGGGGAGTGAGAAAAATAGGGCTAGATATTTGGTTGAAAAAGGGAGATTCTACTTGAAGGGGAGTGAGAAAAATAGGGCTAGATATTTGGTTGAAAAAGGGAGATTCTACTTGAAGGGGAGTGAGAAAAATAGGGCTAGATATTTGGTTGAAAAAGGGAGATTCTACTTGAAGGGGAGTGAGAAAAATAGGGCTAGATATTTGGTTGAAAAAGGGAGATTCTACTTGAAGGGGAGTGAGAAAAATAGGGCTAGATATTTGGTTGAAAAAGGGAGATTCTACTTGAAGGGGAGTGAGAAAAATAGGGCTAGATATTTGGTTGAAAAAGGGAGATTCTACTTGAAGGGGAGTGAGAAAAATAGGGCTAGATATTTGGTTGAAAAAGGGAGATTCTACTTGAAGGGGAGTGAGAAAAATAGGGCTAGATATTTGGTTGAAAAAGGGAGATTCTACTTGAAGGGGAGTGAGAAAAATAGGGCTAGATATTTGGTTGAAAAAGGGAGATTCTACTTGAAGGGGAGTGAGAAAAATAGGGCTAGATATTTGGTTGAAAAAGGGAGATTCTACTTGAAGGGGAGTGAGAAAAATAGGGCTAGATATTTGGTTGAAAAAGGGAGATTCTACTTGAAGGGGAGTGAGAAAAATAGGGCTAGATATTTGGTTGAAAAAGGGAGATTCTACTTGAAGGGGAGTGAGAAAAATAGGGCTAGATATTTGGTTGAAAAAGGGAGATTCTACTTGAAGGGGAGTGAGAAAAATAGGGCTAGATATTTGGTTGAAAAAGGGAGATTCTACTTGAAGGGGAGTGAGAAAAATAGGGCTAGATATTTGGTTGAAAAAGGGAGATTCTACTTGAAGGGGAGTGAGAAAAATAGGGCTAGATATTTGGTTGAAAAAGGGAGATTCTACTTGAAGGGGAGTGAGAAAAATAGGGCTAGATATTTGGTTGAAAAAGGGAGATTCTACTTGAAGGGGAGTGAGAAAAATAGGGCTAGATATTTGGTTGAAAAAGGGAGATTCTACTTGAAGGGGAGTGAGAAAAATAGGGCTAGATATTTGGTTGAAAAAGGGAGATTCTACTTGAAGGGGAGTGAGAAAAATAGGGCTAGATATTGGGTTGAATTCTTTTATTGACATAATACCATGTAGAACATGTGTTTAGGTACCAGATATTATCTGTATACAGCCATCTTAATTCTTGGAGCAGCAAACAGTGGCCTTCTGAATTGCTACTGAGGTAGGAACTGGATGTTGGAAATTAATCAGTTGCGTTGCTGATCACGCGATCTCTCTTGCATGCAGGGAGAGAGAAAGGGAGGAATTATGAGGGGAAATATAGGTCGAGATTAAATAGTTTCTGTGTTCTCCTCTCTCTTTGAGAGAAGGAGAGAAAAAGGGAGATTCTACTTGAAGGGGAGTGAGAAAAATAGGGCTAGATATTTGGTTGAAAAAGGGAGATTCTACTTGAAGGGGAGTGAGAAAAATAGGGCTAGATATTTGGTTGAAAAAGGGAGATTCTACTTGAAGGGGAGTGAGAAAAATAGGGCTAGATATTTGGTTGAAAAAGGGAGATTCTACTTGAAGGGGAGTGAGAAAAATAGGGCTAGATATTTGGTTGAAAAAGGGAGATTCTACTTGAAGGGGAGTGAGAAAAATAGGGCTAGATATTTGGTTGAAAAAGGGAGATTCTACTTGAAGGGGAGTGAGAAAAATAGGGCTAGATATTTGGTTGAAAAAGGGAGATTCTACTTGAAGGGGAGTGAGAAAAATAGGGCTAGATATTTGGTTGAAAAAGGGAGATTCTACTTGAAGGGGAGTGAGAAAAATAGGGCTAGATATTTGGTTGAAAAAGGGAGATTCTACTTGAAGGGGAGTGAGAAAAATAGGGCTAGATATTTGGTTGAAAAAGGGAGATTCTACTTGAAGGGGAGTGAGAAAAATAGGGCTAGATATTTGGTTGAAAAAGGGAGATTCTACTTGAAGGGGAGTGAGAAAAATAGGGCTAGATATTTGGTTGAAAAAGGGAGATTCTACTTGAAGGGGAGTGAGAAAAATAGGGCTAGATATTTGGTTGAAAAAGGGAGATTCTACTTGAAGGGGAGTGAGAAAAATAGGGCTAGATATTTGGTTGAAAAAGGGAGATTCTACTTGAAGGGGAGTGAGAAAAATAGGGCTAGATATTTGGTTGAAAAAGGGAGATTCTACTTGAAGGGGAGTGAGAAAAATAGGGCTAGATATTTGGTTGAAAAAGGGAGATTCTACTTGAAGGGGAGTGAGAAAAATAGGGCTAGATATTTGGTTGAAAAAGGGAGATTCTACTTGAAGGGGAGTGAGAAAAATAGGGCTAGATATTTGGTTGAAAAAGGGAGATTCTACTTGAAGGGGAGTGAGAAAAATAGGGCTAGATATTTGGTTGAAAAAGGGAGATTCTACTTGAAGGGGAGTGAGAAAAATAGGGCTAGATATTGGGTTGAATTCTTTTATTGACATAATACCATGTAGAACATGTGTTTAGGTACCAGATATTATCTGTATACAGCCATCTTAATTCTTGGAGCAGCAAACAGTGGCCTTCTGAATTGCTACTCAGGGAGCCTGCATGTGAAGAGAATATAATGCCGGGCTGCATACATCAAGCTGCTACACACAGAACAAGAATGGATTTTAGAGGACATTATATGAGAATTCAGTCCAAAATGATGTGAAACAATTAACATCCATTCCCATTCCCATATCCTCAAATTGGGGTCTGGCGCTGTCAGACTCAGACAGTTCATTCCCATATCCTCACAATCGTTTCTTCAGTATGTGCATAATATTGGACGAGAGTTGTGCCAGTCAATATGATGGTGTTCTCTCAGCTAATATTCGGAATTGGAGAAGTGCTGGCTGTGTAGTGTGTACTGTTGGACAAGGCAGTGCACCGCTCGTTCGACTCTCCCTCTTTGCGCCCCAGGGTTAGAACAAACAGCCGCTATTTACTCAACGAACATTTCCACCGTTTTTGGCACGCTTCCAAACATTTCAGGAGTAGAAAGATAACATGTGCCTAAAACGCCACCTTATAACCACGTCCCAGCTGCAGTACCTGTACATTAAATAGTAGCTGATTAGACACTGTCAAGAAAACACCTGCTCCTACGACCTATCTCTCCTTTCAAAACACACTCTCTCTCTTCACTGATTGTATTTGCTATTTACACTGACGTCAAGAGGATCAGGAGACGTGTGATTCAATCTCAATTTCCAATCCTTTCTCATCATACAGTCACGGTCTGGGGTGTTTTGGAAAGCGACAACAATGAGAACGGTGGTTGCCATTGGCACTAATCCATAAAGTCGATGCATGTACCGGCCCTCTCTCTCTGTCTCTCATTTTCAATCTCTCAATATTGACCAACTTTGCTTGCATGGCTCAATCTTCCCACCCTCTGGCACCTTATCGAGTCGGAGAGGTTATGTTCGTTGTAGCGCGCTGTGACACGGAGGTAGCGTTGTGTGCGCAGATCAAACCCGCGCGCACAAATCTGGACCGTAGCGCTGACAAGGGCCATGTGTATATCGTGCTGGCAAGAGTATTGTTAAGTTTTTCAAAAAACAAACAGCTGACTTTATTAACAGAATGTGAATAGTAAAGGATAAATAAAAAGAATCTAAACCCTCCTCCCGCTATTGAATATCTGAATAGAAAACACTACCACACAGCAATTTAATTCTTGATTTCTCTTTTTGATTTCTGCAGATCATAAACAAATAGTCCCTCTATCTACTAAACAATCAGCAGCCTCAAAGGGCACATACTCCGAGTGAGTAACGCTGGTCACCCATCGGATCGACTACAGTCCACACATTTCGTACAGGGTCGTACCTCTCGAGGGAGGCGAGTCTGTGGCCGCCATCGAACCCTCCTGCCACGAACATGCTCTGTCCCAATACTGCTGCACCGCATCCATACCTAGGAGAGGGGACTGTTTAGTATTATTGTACTAGTGGGGTATTGCCGGTTACATAGAGAAGCATGGTGTGCGGGAGACCGAATTAGGACCATTGGTCCATTATCAGAGAGGTTGAACAACAATATCTGGTGAATGATTTACCGTGAGGAGAGGAGGGGGCTCATTGGGGTCCATGAGTTGTTCCTCGGATCATAGCACTCCACAGAATCAAGGAGCGTCATTAGAATCTGCCCACCAGGAACATAGATACACCCATTCAACGTTACCGCCGCTGTTAGGGACCTAGAAGGGAGGAGGGAGCGAAGAAGGGGGGGGGGTGACACGTAACACTTTGTAACACTTTGTAACATGTAACGTGCACAAAATATTTTCTGCACATGTTACAAAGTGTTACAAGCGTTACAAAGTGTTACAAAGTGTTACAAAGTGTTACAAAATGTTGCAAAATGTTGCAAAATGTTGCAAAAAATGCCCATTTTGTAACATTTTGTAACACTTTGTAACATTTTGTAACACTTTGTAACATTTTGTAACACTTTGTAACACTTTGTAACACTTTGTAACATGTAACGTGCACAAAAAGTTTTCTGCACATGTTACAAAGTGTTACAAAGTGTTACGTGTCACCCCCCCCCCCCCCGAAGAATAACAATGATTTGACAAGCTACAATACTGTCTCTTGCAGCTAACAGTTTTCTGCGAGGCCAGGGACAGTTTCAATCTATATAATAAGATATTGAAAGCATTTTCAGGTTTAGAGATTTATGTGATGTTCCATACCGTTTTTTCCTCATGGCTGCTACTTGGCACCATTTCCCCGCTCTCGGATCATATCTCTCTACCGTATTCAGATCTGAAATTACAATTATTTAGCGGGGGACTGTTGGGGTGACGATATCAAAGAGTTGGGGTGAGGGGTAGGATGTGATGATTTGGAAAGGGCTTGTTTTCGGGCGGCGCTGTGCGGGCAGCCAATATGACGGAGAACCACAGATAGTTTTTTAATTTGAGCGCATTTGTCACTAGCAGTTTAGTATTGCAAGAAACGGAAATTGTATGTACTTTGAATGTAATCATACAATTCCATTGGGTGATAAAAGAGCCATACCAGCTGATTAAATACAATTGATCTCCCTGTAATTGTACCATGTTCTACGTTTACAAATTGATTTAATGTGCTGCTGACCTCATTAACTAATAACCATTGAGAAGTGATTAAATTGCCTCATTAATTGACAATTAATAACTGCTTACTTCACACCAGATAAACGAGCACGAGCATCTGGAGATAAAGATCTAGAGAAAGATTCTAGAGGGTAGAGTGGGGAAGAAAAAGAGATATAGGAAAGTTGAGATCTGATGAAGGCAGTTATAATTGTAGAGGGGAGCGATTCAAAGAGTGGGAAGTTCTAAGGGCAGCTATGATATAACTTATACCCACGTGGTGCACCAAGTATGTACTTCAATTGCCCATGCAGTAGTACACACCTAGTGATGTGATCCAAACTATTTATATATCTCTCTATCTCTCTCTTTCTATCTATCTCTCAGTCTACCACTTAAACTTGTTTCGCGTCTCCCAACGTCTCTTTTTGTTTCGAGTTGATACCATGATAACAGCTGGGGTATATTCAAGTTATATTGAAGGTACTTGTATATAGTTATCTAGTTATCTGGTGATCTAGTAACACTGTAACACCTGTCACCATAGTGATCTAGTAACACTGTAACACCTGTCACCATAGTGATCTAGTAACACTGTAACACCTGCCTGTAACACCTTGCTGTCACCATGGTGTCATGGGTGATATGGTTGGTGGTTCTGGCAGCTCTCCAGGCCCATGCCCAGACAAGAGATTACCGCATCAAACGGACATACAAAATAGGTATAACCATACGATGAATATGATGGTGGCAATAGAGCTAAACTAACTAAATTCATTTTGAAACTGTCATGCTAAACAATACTACCCCATTTCAGCGCCATTTTTAAACGGTCTCATAAACATTTCAGCGCTTCTAAACATGATCTCATACACATTTCAGCGCTTCTAAACAGTTACATGAACGAGCACCCAGGTAAGGGAGATGTCAGAGATTGCCCTCTCGGAGATAAACGAAGATAACCCGCATTTCTCCCTCTCTGTTATCTACCAATCCTATGGGTTTTCAACTACCCGGATATTTGAGGCAGTGTGTTCTGTATTGGATCAGGGCGTTGTGGGTATCATCGCATCAGGGGCTAGTACCAACGTTAAGGTGGGTTAGCTGAGCTACCCCTGTTAGTGTCACTCCACTACCCGTGCACCCCAAACCTATTGAAATTTGTACCTATATTGGAAATGGGCCCCAAACTTTTGGTATGAGCTAAGTTGTCTCAAAGATTGAATTATAATTTTAATAAGGAGTGCTATGCGAAGCGAATATATGTCAAATATTGCACTTGCGCTGCAACATATATGTCAAATATGACCAAATAACATTCAGACATAACTGACAGGCAGGTACATACTTGTACGCTGCTATATTCCCGCTAAATAGTACCTGATTTTATGCATAGAGCCAGCTTTGGAGTGGTTTTGCATTGCTGTCAAATTTGGAGGAGAAGTTGACGAAATGTCTGAGTACTTATCCTTAATTTGAGAATTAACCTGTCAGCTGCAGAGAGAGAGAGAGAAGAAGAGAGAGAGAGAGAGAGAGAGAGAGAGAGAGAGAGAGAGAGAGAGAGAGAGAGAGAGAGAGAGAGAGAGAGAGAGAGAGAGAGAGAGAGAGAGAGAGAGAGAGAGAAAAGGTGGGAGGTTACCCTGTCTAGTCTGTCGAATATGAATATTTTAGAATTGGATACTTGACTTGGTAACTGGAAGTTCTAGTAGAACTTGGTTAATCCTTACTCAATAAGTAACGGTTAAATCCCCGCATACAGCATTAGAGCATTAGAGATAGAATATTAGGGTATGGAAGAAGTTTGAGAGAGAACAGCCCCGATTTTGATAAAACTTGGTCAGAGTGGTGTTTGGTGTCTAATTAGAAGTCAGAAAATGTTTAGTGCTCAAGTCCTAAATTTACGTTTTTAGGTTTTTTGGCTTTTATGGGGTTCAGGAACGGTGATCTAGAACAAATCAAATACAGGGTGTTCATATGGGATCTTTACAAGCGTTGGGCTTCACCCAGAAAAAAGTTGACAAAATTAGGTCATGAAACTTCATACATACTTGGACTATTCTATACCCTCATTCAAGGTTCCTGGGGGTTTTGGAGCTCTAGCACCCCCGGAAGTGTGTTTTTGGCGTCAAAACTACCAGAAGGAATTTTTGCTGGTGCTGAGACTTTGCTAAAATGTTTTTTGGGTATTTTCTATGTTAATCCCAAAGTTTCATGGAGATTGGATGTGTTTTTCGGACTCAAAATTTCGTAAAAAGTTGCTGGAAAGACTCAATATTTGCCGTTTTTGAGCCTTTCCAGCAACTTTTTACGAAATTTTGAGTCCGAAAAACACATCCAATCTCCATGAAACTTTGGGATTGACATAGAAAATACCCAAAAAACATTTTAGCAAAGTCTCAGCACCAGCAAAAATTCCTTCTGGTAGTTTTGATGCCAAAAACACACTTCCGGGGGTGCTAGAGCTCCAAAACCCCCAGGAACCTTGAATGAGGGTATAGAATAATCCAAGTATGAAGTTTCATGACCTAGTTTTGTAAACTTTTTTCTGGGTGAACCCCAACGCTTGTAAAGATCCCATATGAACACCCTGTACAATCATCTTCCTCGTCGTTAAATTCTGCTTCGATAATAATAGTGGCTACCACATGTTTTAACCAAACGGGTATGCTTCATGAGGTAAGGTTTTTAGGTTTTATTCGTTACACAGACATCGCATTCGCAGATCAAATTGGTTTTCACTAAAATGATTTTCTCATCAATACGCGTCGATCGAGTACCTACAACATCTGACAAGAGCTTCGCGCCCGTGAGCCTAATACATGTACCCGTTTGGGATTTTTTGGGAAAACTCCTGAACCTTACGTCATAGAAAGGTTCATAGCCACTATAATCGAAGCAGAATTTCACGCCGAGAAAGATGATCTCCATAATAATTTTTGACTTCTAATTAGACACCAAAAACCATTCTGACCAAGTTTTATCAAAATCAGGGCTGTTCCATCTCTCAGGCACAGCTACACTTCTTTTATAGGCTTTTTAAAAATTTCCGTCCCTCTCTTAGTGATGCAGATGGTCATCTAAAACTACCCTTATAACAAGCCTAGGGAGCTGTGCACTGTGCAGTAATCACCTGTACAAAAAGCTCGTCTAGAGAGAGAGTCATAGCAGTTGGTGGAATTCTATGCAGTTAGTTTTTCACGGTGCCCGATCCTTTTATTTTACATGCTTTAGAGAGAAGATCACCAACATGTTTGTTTCAGCAATTAGTCTTGGATGCAGAGGGTTGATCTATAGTTTAGTGAGGAGAATAAAGACCTCCTATCGGCTCAAGTCCATTCGGCTCAAGTCTTATTGACGATAAGTCGAGTTAGTCCACATGTCCCTGATCAAACAACAAAGAATTGCTATCACACAAAGGGTACTCACGGGGGTGAGAGAAGGGAGTTATATCGGCCCATCAGCAGTATAAAAGGTAGCTGCACAGCTAGTTGAATTTACCGGAACGATCGAAGCCATCATGTTCACTCAACTACTGACTACTACAGCAGCACTTCTTCTCTTAGGAGGACAAGCCCAAGCTGAAAGCATAACTCATGCTACGCTGATCAACTCAAAGGATCAAACTGGAGTCTCGTGGGGAACTCTGGTGGTAACTGTTAAAGGAGATGATGGAAACACCACAACAGGAATGGTGTGTGACGATGTAATGACTAACACCACCGCAGACTTCCTCTGTAAAGCGGCTGGCTTCGATAGCATGAAACAGTGGATTGGAATCCATTCTTCCCCTTTGGAGTACAGGTTGTCTTTATCCAGTTGGACTACACAATTTGACAGGAGGTTTGCTTTGGATGACTTAAGATGCGGCCCTGGTGCCAGAAACCTGGACGGCTGTACCCACGTCAACCCCGTTGGCGGACACAACTGCGGTTACTATGAAGGAATGGTGCTCAGGTGTAGTAAACGGATGGATTTACAAGGCATGAATGTTGAGTTGCAGAAAGGTGACGGTGTCATATCTGCTTACGGTACTGTAGTGCTTATTGGCACACAGAGCAGAGGTCTGGTTTGTGCTGACGGAGTAGACGCAGGGACTGCGAAGTTTCTTTGTCAAGAGGCTGGATACGATCATGTGGTGGGTTACAACGCCACCAAGAATGTTGGGAGCAGCAGCAGCAGGCTCGACTGTGACACAATGCGAGATTGGGATATATCTGTGATTGCGGAAGCTATCAACTGTACCTCAAACTCGACAAAACTTGGAGATTGTTCTGCGTCCATTGCCAGCGGAGGTTGTGATGCTGACGATGCTCTGTGGCTGTCCTGTGAGAGAGGTTCAGAGTGGGAGCTGACTAACCTGTATCTGGCTTATAATGCGGCTGGGGATCATAGTATATATACTGTGGGCCGTGGTGGTCGATTTGGAACTGTCGTGGTGACAGTTAGAAACAAGATTACAGGAGAGGAAAGGACAGGATTAACCCCCTACACTGGAAGCGCATATACCCGATCCTCCATGTGCTCCATGACTGGGTACACCAATAGGTACCCCACCTACCGGAGAACTGGCCAGATAAATGAAAACTCCGATACCAAGTTAACCTGTGGTTTTATCCTCGAGAATAGAATGGAGTTTGTCCTCTCTTCCCTCTGGTGCCCCGGATATTACGAAGAGCTCTCCGAGTGTAGTTTCACATTGGCAGATGATGGGCATTCTCCCGGAAACGATAATGCTATGTGGCTAAACTGCTAGAAGGTGGAGTGGCTAAACTGCTAGAAGGTGGAGTGGCTAAGCTGCTAGAAGATATAGATTATAGAGCAAAAAATCCTAATAGTATTAGATATGATTTAATTTCAAAATGTGTAAATGTTTAGTTCTAAACAAAAAATGAAATGTGTTTTTCTTCGTTGGTGTAACTTAATTCAGTTCATCAATAAGCAAGGGGGGTAATTTGGTTACGAAGTTACCTATACCCCTTGCCGGCGCGAGCAAAGGTCGCCCGGCTTTAGAGGGGTTATTTCGTAACCAAGGGGGTAATCATGTGTCGCATCACTAAAATGTTTATAACTGAGCTCTACAAAATGTACAGGAAAAGCCCCCCTCCCTCGGCCTCCCTGTTGAAACTACCCGACAGGCTGCATTGCGGTAGTAGGGCATGCAAGGTAGGGCCAGGGGTAACATCGCTATCAACCCTCCCCACACCCCCCTTCAGGTGATAGCTGAGATAGCTACAAGTTTCAACATTCCCGTAATCAGTCCCTCTGCCACCAACCCCTACATCCTACAGAATGATGCTACAGAATTCCTGATCAACATGATGCCTAGTGACTTTAAACAGTGCGAGGCCATCTTCGAGTTACTCAGGTAAAGAGACTTTATAAAGTGATTGAGGGAGGAAAAGAAACAGTTGTGATGGCTGTGAGTGTTGCACCCTTCTTTTTCATTGATATTATCAGTGACACATGTCTCCACTGATCGGATCCCCTCCCTTGTCTCACAAGTATTACAATCCCTTCCCCTGTCAATGTCTGGCCCCATAACCCCACAATAACTTGCATTCCCCGCTCCCTGCAACATGTCGAGAACTTCGCCTGCGAGCTGAAACTCATTGTCGAGACTCATGTAACGCGCCAGACAATGGCCCCTCCCTTCTTAAATTTGAGAAATCTCTGTTGACAGGGGGGCGTGTCATCCCCAAATGGTTATTAATGTTTCCCTCCCCAAAACCACAATCCTCCCGTGCAGGTATCACAACTGGAAAGGGTTCTCCATCCTGACTTCAGATGATGACTATGGGATTAACGGAATGCTGCGTCTCCAAGCCCTGGCAATCACCCATGACTACCGTGTCCATAGCAACCAACAATTCACTGCTCCTGACGGGCACAACGACCATGGTCAGCTAGATATCAGTGAGGAGTTGGATATCATCAAGTCCTCCCTCTCCCGAATAGTGGTGTTGATATGTGATGGGTGGTATAGTGGCCCCATCCTGGAACAAGCCTTCAAGTACGGGTTAATGGGAGGGGAGTACGCCTGGATAGTAACTGATGCTATCACGACCCAGCCGACAGTACTAAAGGGGGAGTTTGGGGTGATACCTCTGTACCTGAACGGGTTGTTGGGTACTAGACCCACTGTGGACATGGCACGAGACCAGTACAAGACACTATACATGAAATGGGGCACCCTGTACCCAGCTAAACAGGATAGTCTGGATGGGTACGTGCTCACTATATACGATACTATCAAGGTGTTTGCTAAGGGGCTGGAGAGTCTGATGGGAGAGACAGATCCTGGGACAGGCCTGCTGTTGGACCCCCTAGTTCCTGGGCGGTATTCCTGCAGGGAAAAGGAGGAGAAATGGGAGGGAGGAAGGCGGTTCCTGGATGCCCTATTGAAGGTTGAGCTATTGGGAGGAGTTACCGGGCATATCCAATTCACGGAGGAACGCTGGCCCAGGAACATTATATACGACATTATGAATCTACAGAATCAAAACTTCGTGAGGGTTGGGAGATGGGAGAATGTTAATAAACGCCTCCTCATCCCCTACAAACCAATATATTTTGAGCATTCTGACACACCCCCTCCTGCCTCGCCCAGGACCCTTCAGGGTATGCACTTTGTGTGCGGGATCCTCCCCTCTGCTCCCTTTATATTTGAGGCGTTGGGTGCGTGTGAGGGTAACAAGTGTTATCGGGGCTACATGATTGATCTTATGCAGCAACTCTCGGAGGACCTCAACTTCACCTATGTGTTCACCCAGCCGCCTGATAAACAGTGGGGTAGCAAGAGCCAGAGGGGGACCTGGACGGGGCTGGTCAGACAACTCAAAGAGAAAGAGATCGACATAGCAGCAGGTGCCATTTATCAGTAAACTACGAGAGGAAACATGTTATTGATTTCTCCTTCCCCTTCATGGATGCGAGTATCAGTGCAGTTGTGAGGGGTAGTACCGCGACCAGCAACCGCTTCTTTTTTCTCCTTCCCTTTGAGAACAGAGTTTGGTACTCCGTCCTAATCATGAACGTGATCGTTACCCTCTTGTTCTACACCACAAACAGAATGAGTCCTTATGGGCACAATGCCAGTTTTGCTAACGCCGTCCTTTCCTGCCCGTGTAACGAGTGTGTAAAGAGGAAGGGGGTTATGGAGAGGAGGGGAGTTGTGGGGATAGGGAGGAGGAAACAGCAGGAGTGTCTGTTGGAGAGGATTATTGGACAGGATAAGGGCAGTGGGACGAATCTCTACAACTCAGCATGGATTGTTAGTACGGGACTGTTTGGGAAGACACGCGGGGAAAGTCCTGAGTGCCTCTCCGCAAGGTATTATCTTAGCATAGTTAGTCAGTAACAACCCATTTCAAATTGACTGCAGTGTTATCCTTCTCTCCCCTAGTTAAAGTAACAATCTCTCTCCCAGGTTCATCCTACTCTCCCCTAGTTAAAGTAACAATCTCTCTCCCAGGTTCATCCTACTCTCCCCTAGTTAAAGTAACAATCTCTCTCCCAGGTTCATCCTACTCTCCCCTAGTTAAAGTAACAATCTCTCTCCCAGGTTCATCCTACTCTCTCCCCTAGTTAAAGTAACAATCTCTCTCCCAGGTTCATCCTACTCTCTCCCCTAGTTAAAGTAACAATCTCTCTCCCAGGTTCATCCTACTCTCCCCTAGTTAAAGTAACAATCTCTCTCCCAGGTTCATCCTACTCTCTCCCCTAGTTAAAGTAACAATCTCTCTCCCAGGTTCATCATACTCTCCCCTAGTTAAAGTAACAATCTCTCTCCCAGGTTCATCCTACTCTCTCCCCTAGTTAAAGTAACAATCTCTCTCCCAGGTTCATCCTACTCTCCCCTAGTTAAAGTAACAATCTCTCTCTCTCCCAGGTTCATCTGGTCCTGGTGGTTCTTCATGATGATCGTTCTCTCCATGTACACCGCCAACCTGCAGCCTCCCTCACCGTTAATAACATGAAAGTGGGCATCAAGAGCGTCAGTGACCTGCTAGCACAGGTATATGATCCAGGGATGAGCGGTGAATTGAACCGTTCGTCTGGCTGCCTGATATGAGAGTCTGAAAAAGGCGGTAGCTGCACTGAGCTGCATCGTCCTTCCCCGTTTTTCCAAACTGTTTCTCTCTTTCTCTCTTTCTGGGCGCATGATAATTTGTCTGAAGGCCTCTCAGAAATAAGATACCAGCCGATAAAATCTGCGTACGTGCTAAAAAACAGGTCTCCCTTGCCTTGCCTCCAATGGCCTGATCAGGTGCTTATCTCCTTGCCATAAGCCGAGATGACTTTCTAGTAGGGGGTGGCCAATACCAAAATCTCACTCTATAATTCTGCTTAGACTGAGATAAGATGGGGAACTGTGAGTGGAACGCACACTGATACCATTCTCAGTCAAACACCCAAAACACAAACAGGTAAACCTTATAACCCAAACTCTAAAGGATTTGCCCCGTTCAGAATATCAAAAACCTCCACCTCTTCAGGGAGCTGTATGAGAGAGCTGTGTTTGTGTCCAATGAAACTCAAGGGATATCACGAGTGAAGGAAGGAAAGTTTGTCTTTATCTACGAAACCCCCATCATGGATTATGCATTTTATGAAAGTTGTGATATCGTCAAGATTAGCTCTGATTTTCAGAGTTTTGAGTATGCTTTCGGGTTCCCAAAAGGGGCACCCTATGCAGAGTTGATCAACTCATTTATTCTGAAGTACAGAGAGAATGGGAAACTGGATGAGTACTGGTCTAGGTAAGGTTTACACCTGTTTTTTGTTGAAATGAATAGATTCTTGGAAACTGGGATTAAGGATAGTTGACAGCTAGATGTTTATAAGTCTTATTTTTGGTATTCTATCTTTGCCATGCTACGCAGTCTGTCCATTCGGCGGGCTAACCACCTTGTTCGTTGGTACAGATAAAATACACCATTACAAACCTTGATTTATTTGTCACGAGAGAAGCTGGTAAATAATTGATTCACTGTAACAATTTAGCTTGTAGGTGGTTGAGAATTATTTTTCTCTCACCCGCTAACTCCCCTCACTTCCTTCCTTCCCACCCTAACTACTAGGTGGTTAAAGGGCAAAAAGCATACTGACCACGGAGGAGGGGGAGGGGGAGGAGAGGAGGGTTCTGGGGGATATTGCGATGATTCTGGAAGCTCAGGGAGGCCCCTGACACTAGGGATGAACTCAATGGAAGGCATATTCATTGCCCTCATTACAACTCTATCATTTGGGATCATTCTCCTGGTAAGATTTCACAATCTCTTAGCAGCCATATATAATGCACTTTCAGTGCTCACAATGTCACTCTTAATTGATTAAATAATCAACTCATCTTAATTAAAATTCCTAACTAATTAACTAAGTTTTTTTTAAAGTTTTTAAAAACTTGCCCCTTTCTTTCGTAACTAACTCTACTTCAGGTAGTGGAGCACGTTGTGGTGGCGGTACAAGACTCAAGAAGGCCACCATGGACACGCCCTGAGCCCCACTCTCACCTTCACAAAGGCCTTGTTACGGCGAGTTAGGATTCTAACTGACTACGTGCTGCCATACCCAAGTGACACCCAGGAAGATACCCCACCTGAGGAGGGGGAGGAGGGAAGAGGAGAAGGAGATGGTGAGGTGGCCGGCTATCCTAGCTAAACGTAACAGTATCCGAGCGTGATATGAGACAATACAGTAGAGAGACAGTAGACAAACATTTTAGTAATCTTAGCTTATCTATCAGCTAGCTTTTAAATCACAAAAACATGACTCATTACTGAAGTAAAATAGCAATATCCCTCACATGGGACAATAAATTTATTCTTGGAAACGTCAGAAATTTCTAATGTTTCCAATCCTATCGGAATTCACTTGTCAGATCGATTTGAGCATGGGAAATTTAATTTGACATGTTCCCAGTCTGTCGGCTCTCAATCTTGGCCGGCGTTAGCTTTCGCGTGACGTATTATTAGCTATTATTAGATGTATGTGAAAATGAGTTGGTATCCTACCTGTAAACCCATCGTATCCCCCTGCAACGTATATGCACCCATCCACTACTGTGCACCCAGCTGCACTCCTACACTGGGACATGTTCCCTGCTGGAACCCAGGTGTCTCTCTGACAATCATACCTGGTGGGGTGGAGAGCTATACATTATTGGGGCGAGGGGAGGAGAGGAAGCTAGGAATAAGGGGAGCGGTGAAACAGGGTCGAGCAAGGTAAGGGAGAGAGAGGTATCATTGTTGGGGTGGAAGAGATTGTAGCCCCTACTGGACAAGTATGGAGAGGTGTTATTATATATTGGTGGGAGGGGGATACAACAACTAGGTCAATATTGTTGAGTGAGTGGTGGCAGGGAGCATGCAACTTTTCCCGTATGAATCTCACCGCCAGAAAAAACATGACAAGTCATTTTATATTAATTTTACTTCTCTAGACGTACATTTACGCCTAGGACTCTAGAGAAGTAAAATCAATTAAAACGATCTGTCATGGTATGTCGTCAGGGGGAAGGATTGTATATTCATACTGTCTACATGACTGCAGCTACACCTACCTCTCTACACTGGATAGCCTAGCATCATCTCGTCTTCCCCCGATAGCATACACGAAATCATCCAAGCAAACCATTCCTGCAGGATAGAACACCACATGGTTACTAACATATTATATTGAAACACATCCAGATGAGGAGTAGACCGGGGGATTTAGTAATTAGTTATTATAATAGGATCCCCCTGTTTTACGATTCAGTTGGTTCAGAGCGTGAAATTTGAATTTGTGTAAGTATGTAAGACTGCTGGTGTACTGGAACACCTTGAGGACCAGCTTGTTGATATTTGCCTTCTTCAAGAGACCTACCTGAGGAAAGGTGACAATGCTAAACATCATGAGATAAAGGAAAGAGGATGGGAAATACACTCGGCACCGAGGAAGCAGAGGATTGGTGGTGGAGTAGCAGTGGTATACAGAGCGGACCTGGGTGTTAAATCTGGACCTACCAAGTGTTTCAAGACCTTTGAGTGTACAGAGACTACTGTTGGAAATGCTAGTGAGATGTACCGGCTAGTAAACATCTATAGGCCACCGTACTCGAAGAAGGCACCTCATACCCAGAGCCACTTCCTGGATGAATTCAAGGGATATCTTGAGGAACTAAACTGTAAAGTCGGGACACCATTAATCATGGGAGACTTCAACTTTCACATGGAAAGGCCTGATGAATTTTATCCAAAAAAACTACAGGAGATGATCGAGGAGTTTGACTTCAAACAGATGGTTCCATTGGTTTCAACCCACAGACATGGAGGTACTCTGGACCTAGCCCTGATGGATGCTACTGTAGCAGATTGTCTTGAACCAGCTAGGGTCTTAGAGGAGGGAACTACTTCAGACCACCATCTTATTACAGTGGACCTACAACTGACTACGAGGATTAGTAAGAGGAAACGGCCGGAGACTATTTGGTATCGGGACTTTTCGAAGGTGGATGTGGAGAGTTTTAATGAGGATCTCAAAGCCAGTGGACTGTTTACCTCACTTGCTGAGGAAGAGGATGTTAATAGCCTTGTTGAGAAGTTATATGGAACGTTGCTAGCCCTGGTTGATAAGCACTGTCCAATGAAGAAGAGAAGGAAGAAAGAGAAGTATACACCATGGATGGATGAAGAGCTGCTAACCCTCCGGAGGAAGAAGCGGCGTGCTGAGAGGAAGTGGAGAAAGGACAAGACTAAAGAGAAGCCGCAGCTAAGGGCCATGTATGTGGAACTAAGGTCAGCTTTCAACAAGATGGAGGTCAGAAAACGATCGGAATACACCAGAAGAAATATCGAACTCTGTGGACGCGATCAAAAGAGGCTCAACCAACAACTGAGCAAGCTACTGGGTAACTCCAATGTTATCCTCCCAGATGTGGTCAACCCGGAGAAACTAGCGACTGAGTTTGGAGAGTTTTTCAAGTCCAAGATTGATAAACTACAGAAGAAGATTGGTGTCAAGATTGAAGAGTTGGGTGATAAGAAATCAACTGAGTCCGGTGCTATTGAAGGAGAGACAGAAAGATTTGAGACGTTCAGTCTTATGACTGAAGATGAAGTGGCAAGCCTTGTGAAGAGCCTGCCGGACTAAGTTCTGTGACTTGGACCCAATCCCGACCTCTCTGCTGAAGCAACTTCTCCCTACACTACTACCAATGCTTACCAAGATCGTAAACACTTCTCTGCAGAGTGGTGTATTCCCGTCAGGACTGAAAGAGGCTATTGTGAGGCCCACGATCAAGAATACATCTGGAGATGTTGACTCTCTTGCGAACTACAGACCAGTCTCGAATCTCAGTGTTCTGTCCAAGCTAGCGGAGAAAGCTGTCAATGTACAGCTAAATGAGCATTTGGAGAAAAACGACCTGCGAGGTGACTGCCAATCTGGTTTTCGCCCCAACCACAGCTGTGAGACACACATGGTGCGAGTTGTTGATGATGTCCTTGGGGAAATGGACAGAGGAAATGTTGTGGCAGTCGTTCAAATTGATCTTTCGGCTGCATTTGATACCATCGATCACCCTCAGCTATTGATGAGACTGGAGAAGCGGTTTGGAATTAGATCAACGGTACTCGAATGGTTCACTAGTTATCTCAATGACAGGAGCTATAAAGTTAAAATTGGAGATGCCCTCTCACCTAGGCTCTTTCTCAAATATGGAGTACCCCAAGGCTCTCTCCTTGGTCCTGTCCTCTTTGCCCTATATGTGGAACCACTAGAACCTATTGTAAAGAAGTATGGACTCACAATACGACTTTATGCAGACGATAGCACAATATACATCGGATTCTGCCCTGTGGAAGGCTGGACAGGTTCAAAGGAGATTATTGAGAAATGTTTGGAGGAGGTAAGAACGTGGATGATTGAGAACAGACTGATGGTTAATGAGGATAAAACTGAGTTTCTTATCCTGGGAAAGAAGAAGAAGATGGATACTGTACGTGAGGAGAGTGACCTGACACTTGAGCTAAATGGGAACATCATTTCCCCCATGGACATGGCTGGAAAATCGGGAAAGACCCTTGGTATCTATCTTGATGAACAAATGGATATGAAACGTCAAATCTCCATGGTCAAGAGGAATGCTGGAGTTACTATGAGGAACCTCTGGCAGATCCGCCGATTCATTGATAAACCTCTACGTCTGATGCTTGCCTCCCAGCTGGTCATATCCAAAGTGGACTATTGCAATGCCCTGTATTTCAACCTGCCGGCCTCTACCATCAAGCCGCTGAAAGGACTAATGAATCAAGTAATAAGATACATCCATGGAGTCAGAGAGAGGAAAGTTGATCTGGACCCCTTCTACCGTGATTCCCATATCCTTACGATTGAGAAGAGGATTTTCTTCAAAATCTGTTTACTAGGGTACAAGATCTATTATGGAAGTGCCCCTCAGTACCTTCAGGATCTAGTGGAACATGATGAAAATACTGCAGTGCAAAAGTCTACTCGTCAGAGCTGTAAAGTAGACCATTACAAGTTAAAGCTACCTTCTGGAAATGTGAAAGTGAGCAAACTGGGAAAAAGGAGAATATCCCAATATCTCCCCCATGTCTGGAACAACCTACCGGAGAACCTTAGAGACGCACCTTCAGAGGACTCCTTCCGTATTCGCCTGAAGACCTACCTGTTCGATGCTACTGTTACCTTCTCTGAAAGACCTTATTTGGTTTTCGACGTCAGTCTTTAATAATTTCTTTTCGGTTATTCATTAGTCCCCGTTTCTCACACGGTCACCCCTGCTGCTGTCACATATTTCTTTATAATCTAAGATACTTTTCAGTTTATCATTTTTGTTATTATTTTTTCTGATTATACTTGTCACCCACAGTCACCAAGTGTTGAGAGTTAATAAAGTCTACTATATATGTCAGTTATATGTCACCAGTATGAGTTACCTTTTAAGACCTTTTGTCAACCAATATGTCAAGATAGGATGAGAGAACCGCTATGAATGGCAACTGCTCTTCGAACCAATCGAGAGTACTTGTCTATTTAGCCGGTATATAAATCCATTTTGTTGTTGTTGTTGTTGTTATGTTGCAAAAAGGCTAATTCTCGTTAAATTTAGAGTATGTCAGTATCAACTAAGTTTTTAATAAGTTAGAAGCTGTGACCAAAAAATATATCATGCAAGCTGTCGTACGAATAGATTCGTCTTACATGCCAGGAAACTAGTACGCTAGAAATCGTATTCTAATATTTATAATATCCGAAATAATATTCACCCAGATCTCTTCTTAGGCGGTAAATTGGGGGATAAATGCATTTACGTAAGCTGATTTACGTCTAAGACGTAAAACTCATTTTAAGGTAAACTATAAAACGAGCAGATCGTCTGTTAAATCCCTCTCTCCTGTACTTGCAGCAGAGTCTGTTAACCATCAAGTGGTACTTGCCTGAAATAATATTACCCGGCATCTCTCTTCCTTTCTTATCTCTCTCTCTCTCTTTCTCTCTCTCTCTCTCTCTCCCCTCCTGTACTTGCTCTCTCTCTCCCCCACTGACTGTCTCTCTTCTAATCAATCTCTGCATCTCATACTTGGCTGGCATTCTCTACCTCCATTAATGGAGCGCAATTACGCCCTTTTAAAACGTATAGAGCAACTATGCAGTACGCACCCGACTGAAAAATGCAGTACGCGAATTCTCTCTCACTCCCTCTCACTCATTCTCACTCCTTCTCACTCTCTCTCACTCACTCTCTCTCACTCACTCTCACTCACTCTCACTCACTCTCACTCTTACTCTCTCTTTCTCCCTCCCTCTATCTCTCTATCTCTCTCTCTCTCTCTCTCTCTCTCTCTCTCTCTCTCTCTCTCTCTCTCTCTCTCTCTCTCTCTCTCTCTCTCTCTCTCTCTCTCTCTCTCTCTCAGCTCTCTCTCTTTCTCTCTCTCACTCTCTCAGTCCCTTTCTCTCTCTACCTCCCTCTCTAACTATTTTTTATCGTTCTCTTATAAAATCGATCATCACAGCTCTCTGACCCTATATTTTTTGGAGCTCTCCAAAGGTACAGTATGGGGTACAGTATGGGGTACAGTATGGGGTTTTTATGTTCTAACCCTGGTCCCTGGCCCTCTTTTACATTTGCCGTTGCCAGTTGAGCGGCACGGAGAGGGGGGGAGGGTCAAAAAAGGCAAATATGGGGTACAGCCCCCCTCCCTAGACTGCACTAGAATGGTTTCATTTCAGGCTTTTAACTCAAAGTTCCTTTTTATGAATGGAATGAAGTCTGTCCTATCTCTGGGGGGGGGGGGGGGCTGCCGCAAGAGTCTTTTGGGCAAAAAACGTGAGATTTATGAGATAAATGAGACAAATTTGCGATTTTTCGGGGAAAATCTTAAGTTTTATCAAAAATCTCATGAGATTTGGCAACAATTCTAGTGTTTTCCCCCCAAAATCGAAATTCTGAACACTTTTTTCCGAGCTGAAATCTCCAGTAATCCTAGGAAACGTCATTCAAATTCTTCAGAGCTGAATAGTCCAGCACGCTGTCAGAGCATTGGCCTGACTGAGCGTGCGAGAACTGTGGTCAGAGCATTGGCCTGACATCCAGCACAAAAGCCGCGCTGCTTCTGGTAACGAAGTTTAACCCCCTCTGCTAACTGCCTCGGTATCGAAAAACACTTTTTACCGAGTGGTGAGCTTATCCGTAATAATGGCTGTGTCAATCTTCTTTGCTACAAACCGTCGTACGCTCGCTTTAATTTTTTGTCATCGTGCAGTAGTCGACTAAAGTAGCAGTAGTAGTACAACTAAATTGTAATATTAATACTAGAGCAGTCTCCCCTTTGGGAAAGGGAGATTGTTCTATTAGAACTTCTACGCCTTCTCAAAAAAAGTAACCACCCACGAATTTTAACCGTCCACGAATTTTAAAGAGCTGCTTATTTGAATTTTATCCAAACCATCACAATTAAGAGGAGAAGAGAAGACTCTAATATGAATATATGCAGCTGAGTGGGAGAGGAAGTATTGAATATGTACATATTGGGATATTAAACCCGCTTCAGTATTATTAATCACTATTATTATTCAGTAGTATTCTGATTATGTCTAGGGTGTATGTGAAGCGGATAGGAAGTAATAGTACCATCAAACCGGGTGGGAGGGGTGAAAAAAGGGCATACGACGGACTGAGGGGCTATTGGGGAATGAAAACCGATGTATTTTCATGTTAAACGAAAGAAAACCTGCCTTCTACTGGCTACAAAAATAGCGTTGCCCCCACCCCTGCCCGTGCTTAAATACCAATTAGTCGAAGAGGAGGTCGGGAAGATCGAATGCAAATTTTCAGAAATATTCAGAATATTCAGAAATATTCAAGTTTGTAAAAATAAAGAAGCTGTTTGCATTAAATTAATGGTTTGCAAGCTGCGAACAGCACGCTTAGCTTTGGTGCCAGGAGAATTTTGATTTCTTCGTGTATTTTTGAATCCTATAAGACCCTGATTTCTAAAAAACTCTAGAAAATAGTACATACTCTAGGAAACAGTTTTGCATTGGCATATAATTATGATTATGTAGTTTTGCGTACTGAGGAAATTGGTTTTGCATCTAGACTAAGAGCGTTAGCGTCATCTGGTCTCTTTGATATATTCATAAAGAGTAGCGTCTGTTAGCTATCTATCAGATGATATAGCTGTCTGAATTCTAGGCACTTTCACTCTCTCTCTCTCTCTCTCTAACTTCCTCGAGACTGTCTATACTCTCTCTCTCTCTCTCTCGTAACCTCCATTAGTATAGGGGGGGGGGCTCCATTTGCAAAACTGCAGTACGCACTACACTTCGTATAACACTTCCAAAAATATTAAACTGCAGAAACCGTGTCTGAGACTAATATCATGATTATCACTGTTAGACCCTATGAGTCTCGGTCCATTTGACTGATTTTCGGATACATAATCACTGTTTTCATACTTAATAATTCGGACAACTAATTCAGAGTGAGGTAACTCGGATATATATCCAAACTGAGTAGTGAGCTAACCCTGATTCATCCATGAATTAATTCGAAAACATTGTGTTAACTCTTGATTATCCGGAGGAAAGTAATATTATGTGCGGTGCCTATCTGACTAAACAGTTTAAAATTTAATTAAATTAGTGAACCATCGCAACAGTTAGGAGAAGAAGAGATAAGTATTAAATCGTTACCCCTCCAATATGCAACTAATAAATGAGCATATATTTGCCCCTTCTTTAGTATATAATTCATAAACAAGTTAAATTCGATGTTCAATCCCTATCAAGCTATAGCCCTTACTCAACAAAGTTGAATATATCATGGACGAATCTAAACAGTCTTTATAAAGACTGTTTAGATTCGTCCATGATATATTCAATTTTGTTGAGTAAGGGCCGTTACCCAACAAATTCAACTCACTATATTGGCCCGGGCGCTTGCCAGCGCAATGATGCACTATATTTCACCCTACCTAGACAAGATCGAGCACATGCAAGGGGTGCCACCTCTTTCCACTCATTCTCGTAGGGGGAGTAACATTCAACATTGTTCAGGAAGGCCTTGCAGCCAAGTAGTATATAAAATGGTACCGCTGCCCCACGAATTTGGTGTCACCACATTATTCCATATATGGGCATATCACGTGTCACATGGTGTCACATGATATCAGATGTGTCACGTGATATCAGGTGACGTCACATGATGTCACATGATGTCACATGATTATGAGTTCATGGTGTGATGTCACTTCGTGACGTCACGTCATGACGTCATAGAATTATGCATAATTTTGTATATTTCATAAATTTTCATATGATGTCACGTGATTAATTACGATTATGACGTCATCACAGAAATGTATGAATTTTCTTCAGCAAACTATGTTACCTTATTTGAATACAAGAATTATGTTGTGTAATTATGTGAATTGCTGCTGAATTTGGTCATTCGAACTATAAGGACACGGAAATTTTATTTTTTCAAAAAACATAAACAATGTCAGAAAAGTAAACCTTGGTTTCACGCATGCTCACAAGTTCATTATAAAACATGTTAAATCGTTCATTAGCTCTTGCTATATCATCTTTTGTCTGTTGCTGATGGAGAAATGTATGTACATGTGGTATTTCAATGTTGAAATCGTCCCATAATTCTTTATCAAAAGGATAAAAATTTTACGTTTTGTTGGGGAAACGGGCCTATTTTTTTGGACCTAAATCTATTTTTAGTAACAACTGTTGGTCGAGTGATGCATACCCGCCTTTCACTCTCAAGGTCTGTGGTTCGAATCCTGCGCTTGCCAAAATTTTAAAACACGGATTTAAATATTCCCTCGCATACAAACTAGTCTTGACCAGCGCTGACAAGGGATAGTCACCAACCCATAATTTCATTGATCCAGGAAGTGCACTTTATTATACTTTCTCTATCTATTTTACCTCTGTTAATATGTGTACTGCAACAGCTGTGTAACAAGATACGATAATTATAACACACAGCTTGTTCCTAGACCAGAACTCTCTCTCCCTCTTTCTCTCTCTCTCTCTCTCTCTCTCTCTCTCTCTCTCTCTCTCTCTCTCTCTCTCTTGTCATTATGTGACATCACTTGGAAATAACGCTGGCAAGGGATCTCATTGAATTTTTGGTGCTGGCAAGCGCCCAATAAGCATTTTAGCTGTCCCAAGAAATGTATTTCTGTGCAAGAGGTAGCGGGTTCGAATCCCGACCGGGCCCGGATGGCTAGTTTAAAGTTTGCTAATTAATCGACCTCTGAAAATTATTATATTATTATGGATAAATTTGGCGCTGCCAAGCGCCCCAGCAGTGCACTGTATCCTGTGGATGTTCCCAGCTGGCAAGGGCCACAGTATAATGTAAAATGGCCCCGCTGTACCACCCAAAAATGGGGTACACACTTGATAATCCAGCAAAATGTCTTGACGCTTGCATTAATGGGTGTTTTTAGCTGTTCCTAGCCATTCCTAGCTATTCCTTGTTAATTATAGGAATCTTAAAAGCGTTCCAAGTGTTCCTAGTCTATTCTCCGTGTGCTCTATGAGTGTTCCCAGCAGTTCCTTGGTCATTTAATCTATTCCTAGTGTTCCTAGTCTGTTATTCACCGTTATCTGGTGTTTCTCGCATGTTTCACGCATCACAGGAACACACAGGAACATACAGGAATGGTTAAAAACAGCTTAAAATACAAAATAAGTCAGAAAATACGCTTTTTAGAGCAAAAAATAGAATATTACATACATCTCAATTTTCATATTCTAAACTTGCAACAAATGATAGTGTTCTCCCGATAACTTGAAAAATATTATAAAATTCTTTCGAATGTTTTAAAAGTAGTCTTTTGATTTCTTCTAGGCTTTTGCAATCAACCAGATTGATCAGTTTTCTACCTTTTGCACTTAGACGCTTTCTCTGAGGAACAACTAGAGGAACAACTCCATACTTTAGACCGATAAATAGGCTTTTTATTGCTTTAACCAGTCTATTACTGCGTACAATCGAAGCATATCTTTTCATATCCATCAATCTTCGTAGTTCTAAATAGTCCCGGTTATTTTTAGAGTTGATTATTGTATCCGAGAACTCATAGAACTTCGTGTCATTAAATTTAGTCCTAAATTCATCTAGTTGTTTCTCAAACAAGAGAATTCTCTCAAGATGCTGTTTTGTTTCACTCAACTTTGATTTGTATAATCTCTCATATTTCCGAGCTTGTTGATCTCGTTTTCGGTACAACGCCTTGAAGTCAATATCCTTTAATGGATCAGATTTATCCTCAATATCATTTTCCTCAATATCATCATCCTCATCTTCCAGATCATTATTTACTTCATTATCCTTTTTAGAAATAATTGATGATTCCTCATTTGGAACGTTTTCTGTTTTGTCATCAAAAGGATAAAAATTTTACGTTTTGTTGGGGAAACGGGCCTATTTTTTTGGACCTAAATCTATTTTTAGTAACAACTGTTGGTCGAGTGATGCATACCCGCCTTTCACTCTCAAGGTCTGTGGTTCGAATCCTGCGCTTGCCAAAATTTTAAAACACGGATTTAAATATTCCCTCGCATACAAACTAGTCTTGACCAGCGCTGACAAGGGATAGTCACCAACCCATAATTTCATTGATCCAGGAAGTGCACTTTATTATACTTTCTCTATCTATTTTACCTCTGTTAATATGTGTACTGCAACAGCTGTGTAACAAGATACGATAATTATAACACACAGCTTGTTCCTAGACCAGAACTCTCTCTCCCTCTTTCTCTCTCTCTCTCTCTCTCTCTCTCTCTCTCTCTCTCTCTTGTCATTATGTGACATCACTTGGAAATAACGCTGGCAAGGGATCTCATTGAATTTTTGGTGCTGGCAAGCGCCCAATAAGCATTTTAGCTGTCCCAAGAAATGTATTTCTGTGCAAGAGGTAGCGGGTTCGAATCCCGACCGGGCCCGGATGGCTAGTTTAAAGTTTGCTAATTAATCGACCTCTGAAAATTATTATATTATTATGGATAAATTTGGCGCTGGCAAGCGCCCCAGCAGTGCAGTGTATCCTGTGGATGTTCCCAGCTGGCAAGGGCCACAGTATAGTGTAAAATGGTACCACTGTACCACCTAAAAATGGGGTACACACTTGATAATCCAGCAAAATGTCTTGACACTTGCTTTAATGGGTGTTGTTAGCTGTTCCTAGCCATTCCTAGCTATTCCTTGTTAATTATAGGAATCTTAAAAGCGTTCCAAGTGTTCCAAGTCTATTCTTTGTATGCTCTATGAGTGTTCCCAGCAGTTCCTTGGTGAATCAATCTATTCCTCGTGTTCCTAGTCTGTTATTCACCGTTATCTGGTGTTTCTCGCTTGTTCCAGGCATCACAAGAACACACAGGAACATCATAGGAACACGTTCGAACGGTTAGAAACACCTAGGAATAAACATGAAATCGAAAGAACACCAAGGAATCAAAGGGTTCTTGAAAAGAACACCAAGGAACCAAATACTTTTGAAAAGAACATCGAGGAACAAAAGAGCTTTTGAAAAGAACACGTCGGAACATCGAGAAAACACCCGGGAACGCTATAAAAGGGGGATGTTTTCCATGATCATCATTTCCAACCATGTCTCATTCAAAGTCTTTTCTGAAAGCTCTACGATTGAATGACAAAAAGCGAAATAGCTCTGATTCTGACCCTGACACAGATTCTGACCCGGAGGAATTATCCCAATTATCTGACGAAGAGATCGATTCACCAAATGTCGAAAGAGAAACGCCATACTCGAGCCTACTTGAGTGTTTTAGTTTGAAGCAAGATCTAATTAATGCAGATTTGTCTCAGATTGAGCTGACACCAGAAGAGGAGCTTCTAATAAATGCGATAAAGGATAACGAATCATTGATCGTGATTCGTGAAATGGTGCAACAAAATCTAGAATTGGTAGAAGATATGACGGAAAAGGTGTTCCCGGAAGAGAACGAAGATTGTCCAAATTGTGGGAATAAAGAGGAACAGTAAACACTAATGTAGGAACAGTGACGACTATAAAAGGAACACTTGTCTTTTAATTTATTAATGTCATTTGATTTATTTCTATAAAAATGTATCCATGCGATTTATGTGATAAGGAATTTACGACTGTTTATCTTCTTCTTCAACATCAAAAATATGATCACGAAAAATGGGGACCAACTGGTACTGACTCAGCTCAATCAATCAAAGCTGATGACAAAACAGAAAACGTTCCAAATGAGGAATCATCAATTATTTCTAAAAAGGATAATGAAGTAAATAATGATCTGGAAGATGAGGATGATGATATTGAGGAAGATGAAATTGAGGATAAATCTGATCCATTAAAGGATATTGACTTCAAGGCGTTGTACCGAAAACGAGATCAACAAGCTCGGAAATATGAGAGATTATACAAATCAAAGTTGAGTGAAACAAAACAGCATCTTGAGAGAATTCTCTTGTTTGAGAAACAACTAGATGAATTTAGGACTAAATTTAATGACACGAAGTTCTATGAGTTCTCGGATACAATAATCAACTCTAAAAATAACCGGGACTATTTAGAACTACGAAGATTGATGGATATGAAAAGATATGCTTCGATTGTACGCAGTAATAGACTGGTTAAAGCAATAAAAAGCCTATTTATCGGTCTAAAGTATGGAGTTGTTCCTCTAGTTGTTCCTCAGAGAAAGCGTCTAAGTGCAAAAGGTAGAAAACTGATCAATCTGGTTGATTGCAAAAGCCTAGAAGAAATCAAAAGACTACTTTTAAAACATTCGAAAGAATTTTATAATATTTTTCAAGTTATCGGGAGAACACTATCATTTGTTGCAAGTTTAGAATATGAAAATTGAGATGTATGTAATATTCTATTTTTTGCTCTAAAAAGCGTATTTTCTGACTTATTTTGTATTTTAAGCTGTTTTTAACCGTTCCTGTATGTTCCTGTGTGTTCCTGTGATGCGTGAAACATGCGAGAAACACCAGATAACGGTGAATAACAGACTAGGAACACTAGGAATAGATTAAATGACCAAGGAACTGCTGGGAACACTCATAGAGCACACGGAGAATAGACTAGGAACACTTGGAACGCTTTTAAGATTCCTATAATTAACAAGGAATAGCTAGGAATGGCTAGGAACAGCTAAAAACACCCATTAATGCAAGCGTCAAGACATTTTGCTGGATTATCAAGTGTGTACCCCATTTTTAGGTGGTACAGCGGGGCCATTTTACATTATACTGTGGCCCTTGCCAGCTGGGAACATCCACAGGATACACTGCACTGCTGGGGCGCTTGGCAGCGCCAAATTTATCCATAATAATATAATAATTTTCAGAGGTCGATTAATTAGCAAACTTTAAACTAGCCATCCGGGCCCGGTCGGGATTCGAACCCGCTACCTCTTGCACAGAAATACATTTCTTGGGACAGCTAAAATGCTTATTGGGCGCTTGCCAGCACCAAAAATTCAATGAGATCCCTTGCCAGCGTTATTTCCAAGTGATGTCACATAATGACAAGAGAGAGAGAGAGAGAGAGAGAGAGAGAGAGAGAGAGAGAAAGAGGGAGAGAGAGTTCTGGTCTAGGAACAAGCTGTGTGTTATAATTATCGTATCTTGTTACACAGCTGTTGCAGTACACATATTAACAGAGGTAAAATAGATAGAGAAAGTATAATAAAGTGCACTTCCTGGATCAATGAAATTATGGGTTGGTGACTATCCCTTGTCAGCGCTGGTCAAGACTAGTTTGTATGCGAGGGAATATTTAAATCCGTGTTTTAAAATTTTGGCAAGCGCAGGATTCGAACCACAGACCTTGAGAGTGAAAGGCGGGTATGCATCACTCGACCAACAGTTGTTACTAAAAATAGATTTAGGTCCAAAAAAATAGGCCCGTTTCCCCAACAAAACGTAAAATTTTTATCCTTTTGAAGAAAATTCATACATTTCTGTGATGACGTCATAATCGTAATTAATCACGTGACATCATATGAAAATTTATGAAATATACAAAATTATGCATAATTCTATGACGTCATGACGTGACGTCACGAAGTGACATCACACCATGAACTCATAATCATGTGACATCATGTGACATCATGTGACGTCACCTGATATCACGTGACACATCTGATATCATGTGACACCATGTGACACGTGATATGCCCATATATGGAATAATGTGGTGACACCAAATTCGTGGGGCAGCGGTACCATTTTATATACTACTCAGCCAAACCCACCTCCACAGTACAGCAGACCATTGCAGCTGGTGAGTCCCACACTACTCCTTCCTATATTCATCGACTCTACCTGGGAGAGGGGGTGAGGAGTTAGGAAAGTTCATGGGAGAGGGAGAGAGAGATGTTAATGGGGTGTTCATGGACACTACTATACCTGCAGCTTGCTCAGAGAAAGGGAAGTAAATGGCCGGCTGATTGAGCATAAATTGAGGATCTAACGGGGAAAGTCCACAACTGATAAGAACCCTCCCCCCCCCCCTTGCTATACGAATGACACTACGAATTGTACACGTACCATTTCCCATGATCCTGCATCCACATTGTACCTCTCAACACTTGCTAGCTTTATACCCACATTATTCTCTCCACCCACTGCGTACAGGAACCGAGGCAGAGAGGTCCGGGCTTTGGAATGTACTTTCACCATTTCACCACGTCTCTGTGGGAAAATGGCTTGTAAAAGAGTCGGTTAAAACTTTATGATATGCACGACGAACATGAAAACAGAAAATATATGGGATATCAAATTTGAGAGTACAACAATCATAACTGAGTAAACAGTAAAAGTAAAATCTTACAATAGCTCAATATCTATCTAAAAATTTTGGATTTAGATTTTGAATTTTAGAGTCTAAAAACCATTAGTGTTGATTATGATAAATGTGCCGTTACCTCAGGTAGAAGGTGGTATGCAGTGGCACTGTCCAGAATGGCTTTACATTGTGGCTCACCAGACACCAGGGGGTTAGTAACAACACAATCCAACAGTAAGTTTAGGAGACATGACACCTGGAAGAAGGATGGGGGGGGGTAGAGTCGGTCCCTGATTTACCCCGACCAACCCGGTAAATCGGGGTAAACCTGTATTTGAATGGCCTAGATCGTATAGGTATTGGTTTTTGATGAACTTTTTGATGGATCTGTGGATCTGCGGCGTGTTTTTGAGTTGTTACTTGTTACTCAACAAGCTGTATGTGGTTAATGGTTATATAACGTACCAAATCGGATGTACTCCAAGATCTCAGGAAGGTGGATTTTCCTTGATTCCAGATCGTGTTTTACCCAGCACAACACTGCATCAAACACCTGACGAGTGGATCAGATGTTAGAACGGTCAAACACCTGATAGTGTCAGATGTTAGAATGGTCAAACACCTGACGAGTGTCAGATGTTAGAATGGATCTAGACGGACAGACATATGTACATGAATTACAGTAGACCCAGACGTGTTACCATACTTAGCAGCCATTTTCTAAGAAAATGAGGCAAACCCGGAAAACATCACCACCCCCTCACTATTCCACTCGCCCACTTTATAGTATGTGACTGTCCGCCTCTCTGGTATGTGATTGTGTGACAGTGCTCGATTCAGCAATCCCCCCAATATGACTCATTCAAACAAACAAATTAACTCAAAAATATCTCAATTTTGATACAAACTCAGGCAAAATCAGTCAAGCAAAATATAACTGGCAAAAATTAGTTAGTCTCGTAAAAAAACTCTAAGCAGTCCGCTTTCATTTCTATAAATCTGTCATTGATGGTTATAACATCCTCCCTGTTCTACAACTAATGTTGTAACCCTCTTTTACACTCCGGGACGCGGAGAGAGAAGGCAAAGTAACAGTTATTCCATTCCATTCAGAAACATTGGAGTGAAAATCTCGCATTGTTGTTCATTACAGATCTGTGTCCTATCTGTTCCTGGTTACTCTGCTGATGGTAAATGGATGGGCCAGCTCCTCGTAGAACCGTAACACAGTGGGTCTCTGGGCATCGGGTAGTCGTCTGATGTTCTGCAGCCTCACGTCAAGCCGCTCTATCTTTCTGAGGGGGGGGGGGCACAAGAAGAGTTAAATAATGAGAGAGGCTAATATCGAGATTTATTTCAGCATTTATTAATACTGATATTTCATCGTGTGAGATCTATATTTACTAAGTAATTACCCTATAAGGTATATCTTGGGGTAGGGCACAAGGTTGTGTTGTTGACATATCCTCATCAGATCTTCAGCGACTAGCACCAGCACAAACCGGGATCCACCTACATTCTTACGAAGTTGACATCTCCGAAAGAAGAGGTGTTTTAGTAGGGTTAGGTTGGTTAGGGGTCCGCTGCTTCCTGGGGTCAGCTCTTCAGCCTCTCCTATCAGTTCACACAACTTGATCATAATGCGGACACTAGAAAGATATCAATGGGGTGTAAAGATGGATCATAATGCGGACACTAGAGAGAAACCAATGGGGTGTAAAGATGGATCATAATGCGGACACTAGAAAGAAACCAATGGGGTGTATATTGTGATTCGTGGTAAATAAACACACAATTTGGAGGCAACAAGATGAAAGGGAAGCTAAATCAGCTCGGATAGGCTCACAATTAGAAGCTCCACGATGGACGAAAGGAAAACAAATACAAGATTTGGACACAGTGTCACTAGGCGACTCAACACAAGATGTCCTCGGAAGTGATTTAAATTGGGAGTAGCTCACACTGAGAGGGTTCAGTAGATCAAGAGCGCCAACAACAATAAAATATGTACCAGAACAATTGGAAACTGGCTGACGTGTTTAGTTACTCGCCCTGTAAAACGAGAGAACTCAAGACTGCACCTAATTGATACACACTGGGGTGGTGTAATTGAGTGTAGCGCCGTTACTCTAGATACCTCATTACGCCCCCATTTGAAACCTAATTACGCCCCCTTTGAAACCTCATTAAGCCCCTTATAACTCCAGTAACCTAATTGGAATGTTGGGCCTACCTGATCACCCCAATAAGCACATTATACCCGTCCCCAATAACAATAATCACTCCTAATTGGGTGGAAAACACATGACTACCCTGTAACATTATAGCATGCACCCTACTCAGTATCTTGGCAGCGTTAGATACTATACAGGGTATAGCGCGACGTACCCTACTCAGTATCCCAAGAAGGATGGCAGTTTGAGAATATCATAACTACTCAATAGTCAACAAATATATTCATCATCTGATCCAGAGAACTCTGAACTCTAATTTCACACAGACGGATTTTCAGACCCCGAATATAACCGATATCTACTCTGTTCGGGGTCTGGAAGACAACTATTATACTACACAGAGACAGCAGATCTGGAGATCACACTGAGTCACTGAAGAGATCCATCTAGGATCGAAACAATTGTTTGGTAAAACCAACTAATTTGATCACACAGCTATAATTTCTTACCTCGATCTCGGACGAAACTCGGAGCTGATCGTGGGAGATGAGACGTATCAGGTAGTCGCTATCCAGGCGTAGGAAATCCAACCCTTTACTTATCTCTATAAAGTGGGCCCTGGAGAGAGAGATTGAAACCTGTTATAGTTGGGGTAAAACAAGGTAAAGAAAAGATTACCTTGCATGTTCTGTGCACATTGTCAAGCTCCAATAATTCAGGTTCAATCCACTCCCTCTAACCCTTGACCCTAAAGCTCCAATAATTTAGGTTCAATACCCTCTAACCCTCGCCCTAAAGCTCCAATAATTCAGCCTTCAGGTTCAATCCACTCCCTCTAACCCTTGACCCTAAAGCTCCAATAATTCAGGTTCAATCCACTCCCTCAAACCCTTGACCCTAAAGCTCCAATAATTCAGGTTCAATCCACTCCCTCTAACCCTTGACCCTAAAGCTCCAATAATTCAGGTTCAATCCACTCCCTCTAACCCTTGACCCTAAAGCTCCAATAATTCAGGTTCAATCCACTCCCTCTAACCCTTGCCCTAAAGCTCCAATAATTCAGGTTCAATCCACTCCCTCTAACCCTTGACCCTAAAGCTCCAATAATTCAGGTTCAATCCACTCCCTCTAACCCTTGCCCTAAAGCTCCAATAATTCAGGTTCAATCCACTCCCTCTAACCCTTGACCCTAAAGCTCCAATAATTCAGGTTTAATCCACTCCCTCTAACTCTTGACCCTAAAGCTCCAATAATTCAGGTTCAATCCACTCCCTCTAACCCTTGACCCTAAAGCTCCAATAATTCAGGTTCAATCCACTCCCTCTAGCCCTTGACCCTAAAGCTCCAATAATTCAGGTTCAATCCACTCCCTCTAACCCTTGACCCTAAAGCTCCAATAATTGAGGTTCAATCCTCTCCCTCTAACCCTTGTCCTAAAGCTCCAATAATTCAGGTTCAATCCACTCCCTCTAACCCTTGACCCTAAAGCTCCAATAATTCAGGTTCAATCCACTCCCTCTAACCCTTGACCCTAAAGCTCCAATAATTCAGGTTCATTCCACTCCCTCTAACCCTTGGCCCTAAAGCTCCAATAATTCAGGTTCAATCCACTCCCTCTAACCCTGGCCCTAAAGCTCCAATAATTCAGGTTCAATCTACTCCCTCTAACCCTTGACCCTAAAGCTCCAATAATTCAGGTTCAATCCACTCCCTCTAACCCTTGACCCTAAAGCTCCAATAATTCAGGTTCAATCCACTCCCTCTAACCCTTGACCCTAAAGCTCCAATAATTCAGGTTCAATCCGCTCACTCTAACCCTTGACCCTAAAGCTCCAATAATTGAGGTTCAATCCTCTCCCTCTAACCCTTGTCCTAAAGCTCCAATAATTCAGGTTCAATCCGCTCACTCTAACCCTTGACCCTAAAGCTCCAATAATTGAGGTTCAATCCTCTCCCTCTAACCCTTGTCCTAAAGCTCCAATAATTCAGGTTCAATCCACTCCCTCTAACCCTTGCCCTAAAGCTCCAATAATTCAGGTTCAATCTACTCCCTCTAACCCTTGACCCTAGAAAGCTCCAATAATTCAGATTCAATCCACTCCCTCTAACCCTTGACCCTAAAGCTCCAATAATTCAGGTTCAATCCACTCCCTCTAACCCTTGACCCCGGCCCAATATATTGTACGTTCTAGCGTCTCAGTTAACCAATGACACTTTATTGTTTTCTGCTGGAAAAATACTTCTCTACAATTTTGAGGCTTTTGTCCCGTCAGGCCAATGCTCTGACAGCTTTTGTCAATCTGATAGACATGGACCGATTGCCTATATTACTGGTAGTAGCGAATTTGTTGGGAACTGGGAAGTTCATTTTGAATATTCCTTGCTCTGCAGATGTCATTAACCCATACCCGGATCGCTCTATTATAATACCCCTTACACAACTCACTACTGCGTACGGCGTTTTTTCTATAGATATTCCGACCGTCGAAAACAAAACCCAAACATTGTATGTTAAAACCGGGCCAACTCCAGTGAAATATAAGGGCGATATATACCATGTAGCCTAAACAGCTTGATATATATTTGCTAACACATGAACTGCACAATATATGCCACGACACATCTTCTATACCTCATTCTGACGATCACCGTCATCATGAAACATATTAACATGAATCTAGTAGAGAGACGTCTCTCGTACATGATGGAGGAGATCAGGCCTCCCCTTTATTTCTTGGAAATACCAAACCACGGTTACCAGGGTTACCAGGCCGTTACCAGGGTTACCAGGGTTGATTGTGATGACGTCACTGGCCTGCCAACACAGTCACCATGGCGACCACAGTCTGCCTACCAAGTATGAAACATATTGACAGCAACCTCAGCAGTGCACGGAATGCCCCTGTGAGAGAGAGGGAGAAAAAAAGAGAGAGAGAGAGAGAGAGAGAGAGAGATAGAGAGAGATAGAGAGAGTGAGAGAGAGAGAGAGAGAGAGAGAGAGAGAGAGAGAGAGAGAGAGAGAGAGAGAGAGAGAGAGAGAGTGCGAGGGGCATCCCGAGCGAATGATCCACCCTCAGCAGCGGCGGATGATTGTGTATACATTTTGGATAAACGTTAATAACGGCTTGATTCGCAACTGCACGAGAGAGCACAAAAAGCAAGAAAATTGATAAAAATTACATATAAAACATGCAAGTCTTGCTTTTGACTTCCGATAACAACATTTCTGCCACACTCGATTTTGGGAAAACTCGTCTCCAAAAATAACCTTCGAAGACAAAAGCAAGATACTGTCTTCTTCTGCCTTCCTCGACCTCTCTCTTTCTCGCTAACTCTAGCTCTCTAGTCTCCATCTCGCTAACCCTTACTCACTCACTCTCTCCTTTTTCTAGTTTTCTAGTCTCTTTCTAGTCTCTTTCTAGTCTCTTTCTAGTCTCTATCTCTCGCTAGCTCAATCTCGCTCGCTCGCTCACTCTCTCTATATCCTTCTCTCTCTTTCTCTCTATATATCCTTCTCTCTCCCTAACACTCTCTCTCTCTGTCCCTATCTCACACTGTCTCTCTGTCTCTCTGTCTCTATCTCTAACACTATCTCTGTCTCTATCTCTCTAACGCTATCTCTGTCTCAATCTCTCTAAACTGAAATAATCAGTCACATAAACAAAACAGCCAAAATATACATTATAAGTACAATGTACATTGTACATAAACATATAAAGTATTGTGTCTAGTGTTTGTGTGCATAATTATGGGACACTGCGTGGGGCTTGCGGAAAGCATAGAGATAAAATTAACATATAATAAATCAGCTTGGGTGAACTGCGTTGATGGTAAAAGTGAAACAACAATATCCCTCGATTGGCAAGTCTTTAAAAATTCCCATGGTCATTTTTTAAGATCTCCAAAATAAGATCAAGAATCCGTCTAGGGTGCGTTGAAATTCACGGTGCCTAGGCACCCAGGATGAAGTCTCGATTTTATTGAGTGGCCATTATAAGAGAAACGAAAGATCATTTTTCGTAGGAAAATCAGGAATTTTTAAAACCCAAATGAGGGAGGGATTGTTTCACTTTCACTCCAAGGTCAAACATATAATTCCTTGGTGGGGTATATATAGAACTGCAGCTGTTAACATTATGCTGTATACCGTGCAAACTCAGTATACACCCCGCCAAGAAAAGTTTTGAAAAGCAGTTGTAGTTGACTTTTCAAACATATAATATGCCGAGGAACTCGACTACTAAAACAACAAAGAGTCCATGACACCATGTTGAATTGATTGCAACAAACATATGATATTACCTCTCTCGCTCTCTACCAACTAGGGGCAGGGCGAGAAAGGGTATGGCGTGGAATCTAGATGTTGAGTCCTAGCTGTTGGGGGGTGGCATACGAACATGTAGTCGAACATAAACAACAGGTATGGAACATAGTGTTACACACATATGGCATATGGAGTATTATATGTAGCATATAGATAATACCCATGGACAACAGATATATACACATTAATATACACATAATATATATATAACAGCAATGTATATCACTGCACTCTCTTCAGCGCAATACACAGTATACACACACAGTATTCCCGGTATAATATAGTATAGAATCTCTCCCCCGTTAAAATTCAATATCATCTGTTGGCTGTTGGCCACTTTCAATTTGAAAATACACACACACACACACAAGCTAATAATGAGACAATAATCGCCTGATACCGGCAATAAAGATCGCATCACCAAATGTATAATTTCATATATATTCCTCTATCATGACGTGAATAAAATTCTAATTAATTATGATTCTGAGTGATGGAAATGAAGGAGTTGATCGATGTAATTAGTATAGTTAGTTAGTTAGCTAAGCGGCTGATATACCTAGGTAGTATACAATCTGACAAATATAACAATTTGGTTCTTTTACTCGCGTTCTGATGTTTCTGTCTGGCGCCGCCACGACCCCATCTGAGCGCACTGTCAAATTGGGGTGTGGCGGGGCGCCTGACAGTGATATTGGTAAGAATTTATGTCTTTTCATATCTATAGTCCCCTTTATCTCTTCCTCACAGCGAATATCCATCCCCGTAAAAACACTGAAGCAGCACACGATCTGCGCCGTATGATCCACGTATGATCATCACGTGAGCGTAGTACCACGTATAATCTGGAGAAGACCACACGATGAGCTGCACATTGAACACATTCACCATATATGGACTTGTATCGCTCTATATCTGGAGATATCTCAGGAGTTGTACTCCCTTGAGTTGTATGTTTCAGCTGGAGTTCACACCACGCAGATAATCTCGTCCTCAACCTCCTTCTTCAATGTCCACGATTCCTTGATCTTGATATCACTCGCGCAGTACTTAATGGAGCCCAGCAGGTCCTTCCACAGCTTCTTGTCAGACCTGTGTACATCATACAGCTCGTCAAAACACTGCTCCAGTAGCTCCATGGCCTGGAGGTCCCGGGGCCACATGTCTTCCTTCAGGATCTTCTGGGAGTTCCGGGGGTCCAATAACCGGCCAATGAGGTTCTCCAGGACCTTGTCCGTCCCGTGAGTTATCTTCACGTAGTTGCAGAACACCTTAGTGAAGGTCATGTACCTCGTGTCACTATCCAGAGTGTAGCCCAGAGGGTAGGTGTTCCGTTCTTGGTGGGCCATGGAGGCCACGATACTGCCCTGGTCAGCGGGAGTGACCTCCTCCTTGTCAATTGAGAAGAGTGACCCACTGAAGTGGGTGGGGAAGCTATCCTCTGTGTAGATGGTGACAGCCTTGCAGCTAACACCCCGCTTCACCATGTCTATCTCAATGGAGAAGAAGCCGTTGAGGAGGCCCATCAGTTTGATGGCCTGTAGCTTCCTGTAGCTCTGCTCCTTGAAGATCTCCTGGTGGACTAGGAGGTCGTAGAGGGACCAGTGGGTGGCAAGGAAGAAGTTATCTGTGTACCTGGTGACCCGGGATAGAGAGAGCAGGGAGGTGTCACAGGTCCCCATCCAGACAGTCCTCGTCTTAAGATCATACCTCTTGGCCCGGAGGAAGACTCTCTTCATTCTCACCGTTCTCTTCAAATCCAACATCATGGAGAGAAGATCATCCTTCCTGGAGCACCGGTCTTTCAGGGATGTCACCGTTTCCTCAGGTTAGGTATCGGGTCAGGTTGCTCTTCATGACGTAGCTCTGGGGCTCCGTGAAGATGTCCACGATGTTCTTGGAAGTGTAGAAGACCTCCATGTTAGAGTCGAACACGATGAAGCACCGGTTCTCCATGGACAGCTCATCCGACCGGTAGGGGGCCTGGCTTTCTGGGATCTGCTTCAGGATGTCCTTTAGGGCAATGTACTTGCACCCAAAAGCGAGGACCTTGTTCTTGCAAAGTCCGATGGCAGGAACCTCAGGGGAATCAACGACATCTCGTATTTCCTCGATCAGAGCAGCGAGAGTCAGTCGGAATGATCGGGACCTGTTCCTCTCCCGAGAAATCACCTTAGGGCCGCCCGGAAATGATGTATCGGTTGCCCCAGTGTTAGATTGTAATACTTGAGTCATAACAGCATTTTCTATAAAGAGGGGGAGGGAGAGGGGGTTTAACGATTATAAAGTTGAGAATTTTTTTACAAACTAGCAAACCATATACTGAACTCAAGATAACTTCAACAAAATATTTTTATGGTGGTTAAAATATTTTTACAGTGGTTAAAGCAACGGAGAGAGGTGGTTTAATATATTTTGTAGTGACTATCTAGTTAGCTAGTCTGTGCCCTAATGGGAATAGCAAAATATTCTTCTCAACACAAAACGTCGTACAAGACTTGGGAGCTCGAATCATGGCATAAAGTCAATCTAGATTTATTCTCCATGTTATATACATACAGTAGCAGCACGACAAACGGTGGGATCAAGATCAGTTCTACAGAATAGGCTGGTCATGCAAGCCACAACTGAGAAGAGAGAGAGAGAGAGAGAGAGAGAGAGAGAGAGAGAGAGAGAGAGAGAGAGAGAGAGAGAGAGAGAGAGAGAGAAAGGAGTCAGTATGTGATTGGAAATGAGATAGAGAAAAGAAAGAGGAGGAAAATAGAGAGAGAAAATTGTATGGCCTTATGATATATGTGAACACGTCACGGTTCTGTATCCAAAGTGCAGTACGCAAGAAAGAGAAAGAGAGAAAGAGAGAGAAACATCTTTCGTCACACAACTCGGGTTTCTAATTAAATTAAGTTGGGATACCAAAAACATCATACAAGAAAACAGCTGACTCAGTATGAAATGTTTTGTCGTGAACCCGATCTCTATCATCACTGGGAAAGACGAGAATCGATACTCGTATGTGTTTTACGTCATGGCTCCTTGTTTTAAACGGGGAGAAAAGGCAATATGGATCCAACATGGTGGATGGATCCAACATGGAGAGAGGGTGGATCCAAGGTAATCTGACCCTGCCATCATATAACGAGGAGTTTGACAAATGCAGTTCACCGCGGTTGATACAACGTATTCACAACTAGAATGTAAATGCCAGTAAATTGCGGGAATTTTCATACCCCAAGCTAGGATTATGCGTAGCCAACAAATGCTGCCTGACTTCTATAACAAGATGGGGCCACGTCAACAACCAAGTAGGATGTATGTGTACAGTACTAGTCTCCTTAAAGTTTCCCAGAAACAACATAGCTGCTACATACAACAGGCCCATGTGTCATGTACAACTACAGAAACAACATAACTGCTACATGTACAAGCTGCCAGTACTGTTATAAGTTGTTATGTTCTAACCCTCCTTTACATTTGTAAAGTCTATAGACTTTCTGGGAAACTTTAAGGAGCTAGCTAGGCAAGTTATAAGCTGCCAGTACTGTTATAAGAAGCGTGTTGGGAGGTAATGTACTGTTATAAGAATGACGTAGCAAGTAAAGAATGTCCCCCGTATTAGGTCACCACTCACCAGTGCAACATCATCATCATCATGCTATGAGGGCGTTACGAAGTATCATAGTGAGTACTTTGGACTAGGAAGTTTTGTGGCACAAACACATTTCAAAGAGCACCTTCAAGAATCAAACACCTATATGCAGTTTTGTCCGACATTATCTCTCAATATATAACAAGTAGCTATCATGGTAGTAAAAAGTGCAATAAGTAGGAATTGCAGTTTAAATGTTTTCTTAGGAAAACACACGCACACAGGGCGGTGGGCGGCGGCACACAAAGGCAGCAGCGGCAGCTGTTCTATCTCTCTTTCTCTCACATTCTCTCTCTACAATAGAACATAACGGGCTCTCCCGCATACATCGTATAAGTCACGCACGCCAGTAGATGAAAAACAACGTACGCAGATGCATTAGAGATTTAGAAAAGGTTTAAAATTGATGAAAGAACTGTGTAAATTCTGTGGAATACAGTTACAAGGAAGATTTGTGGGCTATTTTAGCAATCTAAAACTAAACAAGTATAACAATTAGTAAAAGCTAATTGGACTAATAGCTCAATACTGTCCTTGGATGGATTTCAAACTTCCTCAAGAAAGGCAACACCGAACAACATAAGATCACACAGCACTGGGAAGAATGATGTCCCCTGCAGCAGGAGAGGGAGACAGAGAGGGAGAGAGAGAGTACTGCGTACTCTACAAATCGTCCCGTATGCTGTTTCAGCAGAAGAAGGCGCGCGTCACGTGACCTCCCCGTGTGTGACCCTCGTGCGCGTCACGTGACTGCTAATACCCTGCTCACTTTACTTGTCTACCTCGTCTCACTTTCTATCCCGCTCTATCTCTCTCACCGCGCTCTCCCTCTCACCACTCATCTCTCTCTCCCCACTCCCTCGGCATCGCAACCAACCATATAGTAATTGCCTCCCTTAGAGTGAGACACATACGCTTTTAGAACGGCGGGGAAAGTGAGATAATGATATGTCGAAAGAGAGGAGAGAGAGAGAGAGGGAGATGGAATATATGCCATATCGACGAGTAACAGCGTACGAGGCTAGCCTATTACAAAAGCACGCACACTGTGAGCTACACGCACACACACATAATATAATTATATGTAGGTCGCGTACTGTGGATCATGCAACCCATTGTGGCTGCATTGTGTTGTCTAGGAAACAAGGCAATTCAAGTTTTCTGTGCAGCCAGTATCAAAACTAAAACGGTTTTGTGTTATATATGCAGCAGCTGGTGCGAAGCTTTATGGTGAGTTTGGGTTCAATAAAATGTCGATAGATAAAGAAATAAAAATGATATTCAGAATTATTACAGTCGGACTCCGATTCAACGGCCACCGATTTAACAGCACCCCAATTTAACGGCAGGATAAATTTCCCCCGATATCGGAAATTAACAGTATTTTGCCCCTATTTAGCGGCCACCCCGATTTAGCTGACAAAACCATTTCCCTCGAGGGTGCCGTTAAATCGTGGTCCGACTGTATCAGATAGTTTGATACATAGCTGCATGGTGTAAACTCAGGGATTTTGAGAGAATTGGCTGGGTAACAAACGAGATAGATCATTATCAAATGCACAGAACGTTTTGAATGAACCGGTAGAAAGTGCCATATAATGCACGTGGTTAAACTTGCAAGAATGACATATCTTTTGGGGAACATGACAGATGATCATATAATATCAAGATGTGGCTCTGATAAAGAAAGGAAAATAGTGAGAAAGAGAGAGATCAAAGTGTGAAGACAGGGAGAGAAATGGAGAAGAAAGCAAAGAATCACTCTAGAGATGAATGAATTAGCCATGGCGATGATCCTCTGCGTAACCTAGTCTATTTTTAAATGTGACAAGCATGCCCCTCTACCTACTAGCCTAGTTTAAATAGGCCCCATTCAACGGCACTTTATTTGATCAAAACTCAAAAGATACCAACGATTATAGAGCCTAGATAGAGCCTAGATAGTATTCGTTAAAACAGTCTAGGTGGAATTCAGAATGTAACCATTCAAGGTACCATTGCAGTCTGCAATCAGATTTATCAAGAGGTAAAACTGCATACGAGGAAACGAGCTGATGCCTTATAAGTATAACAGCGAGCCTGCTCCAGCCAATCACTTGAGTCTACATGTTGCACATAGAGAGACATCGAGGATATTTTTCTCTGAACTCTGATAGATCTGTCTCTCTCTGTGTGTCTCTCTCTCTTTTTCTGATCTCTCTCGCTGTCTCTCTCTCTCTCTCTCTCTCTCTCTCTCTCTCTCTCTCTCTCTCTCTCTGTCTCTCTCTGTCTCTCTCTGTCTCTCTCTGTCTGTCTGTCTGTCTCTCTCTCTCTCTCTCACTCTCTCACTCTCACTCTCTCAGACTCTCTCTCTCTCTCTCTCTCTCTCTCTCTCTCTCTCTCTCTCTCTCTCTCTCTCTCTCTCTCTCTCTCTCTCTCTCTCTCTCTCTCTCTCTCTCTCTCACTCTCTCATCTTCCATCAAGTCTGTATTATAATAGTGACGGTTCTATATTAGGCGCGTACGCTCTTTTATCTACATATTATCCCCATTGCATTCGACGGTAGTACTGCAGATCTGCTGCAGTGGATGAGTCAAAATAGATTTTAAACGGTGAAAGCAGTGTTTCCTATTAATTAACGGATCGTATAAAGGCCATAAATTAACCATAAATAGGCATTTAAAGTCTTTGGATGGAGGAAATGATAAATGCCAGACACGCTATGAATCGGCCAAGAACCACCGTACTGGACTTCAACAAAACATTCGTACAGCTACATTTTCTTCAGAAGAAAAACTAACGAATTCCCAACCTCGAATCTCCCGATTCTCTACAGGAAATAAAAATTCACGAATGAAAATACTGTTTCCAGAGCTGAGCCTAGTTAATGACATCATCCCCAGCCTATGATATGGCTTCAATAAACTATTCTCTCTCTTGCTTCTTCATTCCACAGAACGCAGTGCACGTGGTACGCGTTCGTGAGCTGTGTGGTAAATATATAATATGCAGCCATTCGATAGGATGTGTGTGCGTGCGAGAGAGAGAGAGAGAGAGAGAGAGAGAGAGAGAGAGAGAGAGAGAGAGAGAGAGAGAGAGAGAGAGAGAGAGAGAGTGAGAGAGAGGAAGTAATGCTTTTGTTATTGCCTATGGAGACGTGTGCAGTACAACTAAAATGCGATTTCTCAAGAACCAACCATAAAATGCGGCCCTGGCAATTTTCGGGCATGTTCCATGAAACTTGATGAATGAACTTTTTACACAAAACATAAATATTCGAACATTTATGTTCCATAAGATTACCCAGACAGCATAACTCTGGTATTATATGGCGCTGTATAATATGCGATCTATGATCTATCCCTATTCGAAGGTAAACCATGATATCATGCATAGTTTATTAGTGTAATTTTGAACGGGATATATTAAATATTTCTGAACCAGATGTACAAATCCCCAAAATTTCAAACTTATCAAAAACCACATTATTTGTTTTATTATTACGGCAGTAGCAAAAATATGAATTCGACTTTAGAGTTATCTTTGCAAATGCATATTTGAAGTCTCCTTGGTGTTATTGGGCCAACTTTACTCATCAAAAATCTCATTTTGGAATTTTCATGTCTCTACATCCCAAATGATTCAAGAAATCGTAAAAATTGGAAGATGCCATGGTTTTTTGATAGCCGGTGTGGGGACTGAGACTTTGAATGGGGATCTTGACCAAATTGCATAAACTTGGGTTCATTTGAAAGAGGTCATTTAGGGCTTTCAAACGAGCCCGAGATTACGCAATTTGGTCAAGAATTGACGGAGTTATGGTCAAAAACGTTCAAACCAGGCAGTTTGTTTTAGTTTCGCTTGCACTTTAATATCTTCTTCTGGTGGTGATTCACAAATACGCTCTCTGAACAACTGATGAATCGGGGAAACTCGCACATACACGGATAGTTTAGGGGGGGGGGGGGTTGGTGGCTTAGTGGTATAGCTTCGAGCGCGACTTTCTGAAGGTCCCAGGTTCAAACCCAGTATTTTTCGATTTTCTTCCCTATTTAATTCTTGCTCAGATCTCATTTTTCAGAAGGGATCTAGACTCTCGGGCAGCAAATCGTGTGTTGACGACTAAAAAGCACTCGAAAGTATTTAGTATTGTCTCACAGATGGTGATCTTCCATACCAAGTTTCATTTGGTGATGTGCGGGCTTTGTGATGCGCAGGCTTCGTCACCAAAAGTTTCTTCATATAAAATTAAAAATATATGTATGCGTGATCCGCATTCTATGGAATAACAACTAATGAGAGAAAGATGGGAGAGAGAGAGAGAGAGAGAGAGAGAGAGAGAGAGAGAGAGAGAGAGAGAGAGAGAGAGAGAGAGAGAGAGAGAGAGAGAGAGAGAGAGAGAGAGAGAGAGAAGGAGTCACGCGGCATAAACCACTCTCTGAGCTAAGTTCTATAGAATCACGAACAGCAAGATACATCGAGCTCGAATAATCACGTACGAGCAGCATAGGTAAGGGCACAGTGCCAGCTAGCTCTATTTCTATCACGAACGAGGTTATAAGCTGAGCTCAAGGAATCACGTACACCATGTTGCATGTTCTCTCTCTCTTCTCAGAAAGAGAGAAAGTCACGAAGTTAGGGAATGAATACCTAATGAGTTATGTAGAAATAGAATCACGTACATGTAATGAGTTAGAGAGAATGGAAGAGAGAGAGAGAGAGAGAGAGAGAGAGAGAGACAGTTCTACTGAGATAATGAGAAAGAAGGAAACTTCTAGAACAATATTCATAAGTCACGTTAGAACAACACCAATCATAGTCATATCATCACGTTATAGCGACATCTCATAACTCCTTCTACAGACCTTCCTTTCATTCCATCACTACCACAGCTATCAGGAAGACACGTACGCTAAAACATGAAGTCACGTTCATGGTGTGATATGTCACATACATAATGTCACGTACATAATGGCATAGTAAACACATACTCATGGTAGACATAGTAAACACATACCTACTGCAGTAGACACACACACCGCTCCTGTCTAGCGTGTCTAACTCTACATAATAACACACAACTACTGCTGATAATTCATGTACAGAATGATTGCCTGTGAAGTGGAATATCTGAAATATGACAATTCACGATAATTTATATTGAAACAACTAATCCACCGTGACATGATTATGGTGATCACCTAGCTCATAAAATACTTCTTCAAATTCAATTTTATTCTGAAATTGGTGTAATAAGTAATAATGTGATTTGGTATGTGAAGTGGCATATGTTTTTTTTAAAGCAAAATTTTACGTCAACTCAACACCACATATATCGAGCTTGGTACGCTACGTTGACGGTATGTTTACTAAATCCTCAACAAATATTTACAGTCTATTTTAAAGAAGTGTTTTATGAGGTCGCCATAATCATGTGAATTTTATTGATTGGTTGTATCAATATATCCAACGTGATAATAATGTCATCATAATAAATCCAGTTAAACTTTAAAAGCCCCGCCCTTTCAACCCAGTAATAACGTACAGCCATATCAACACAGTGCACAGCAGCAGTAGCTCCACTGAGAACCTGTCTGGCGGCGCCATACCCCAACAGTGCGCTCAGATCAGCTTACCAGTGAATTGTGACACAGCTTGTCAGGCGACTATAAGCGAAAGAGTGGTCTCTATGTACCGCAATACTAAAAACTACCCCTGTACCATTTCCTACTGCATCCTGTCGGATCTTCCCTATCCTACTCTAACCCCCTCCCTCCTCTTGCACTCTGTCCTACTACTCCCCTCCCCCCTTGCTGGCGATGAGTAGTTTCACACAAGAACAAGTTCCTACCTGACAAAGCTCTCCGCACCGTGCAATAGATCCTACCTGACGAAGCTCTCCGCACCGTGCAATAGATCCTACCTGACAAAGCTCTCTGCACCGTGCAATAGATCCTACCTGACAAAGCTCTCTGCACCGTGCAATAGATCCTCACAGGAGTGGGTGGAGGCAAACAGAGCCAGGGGAATACAGTTAGAGATGGTTACTCTCTCCACTAGGAACCCCTCGCATGCCTTTATCACCTGAAACAAGGTCTGTAAATATTTTTGAATTCAGTGTTCATGGTTACCGATACAGTTGTCATGGTAACAGTTAAAATTGGTAAAGGGTGAATAAAGAGGGCCACCCGACGGAGCCGGCTGAGATTGTCATCAGCCCATGCTAGTAGGCCAGTATAATTATACTCTGTATATATTGACGAGTGACATGTCTCTTAGCCCGCATAGAGATAGGTTTACCTCACTAGGTTTAGTAGTAGCCTATATAGTTAGAATTATTACTCTGGGATTAAATCCATCACGTGCCAGCTCCCTCATGGATATTATGATTGGTGCGACCTACTCGATCCTTCGCTTGCACTCGACACCGTGCTCCCTTTTTACACGGTTAGGCGTCATCTTCAAAAGACGGCACTTTATTATTTTCAACTATGCTAGTAGTTAACAACCCACGTGTTATACCTCTTGGAAGTCGAAGAGGCATGCAGCACTGAGGAGGGGCCTCACATTATCAGTTGTTATTGTAACGGTGGATGTATAGCAGTAGCTAACCAGCATCTCAAATGACTCCCACGATACACCTAGGGAGAGAAGGGTTGTTGAGTAAGGGATGAGAGAGAGAGAGAGAGAGAGAGAGAGAGAGAGAGAGAGAGAGAGAGAGAGAGAGAGAGAGAGAGAGAGAGAGGGGGGGGGACAAGGTGAGATACTGAAGAGAGAGAGGTTGTTATGTTCTAACCCTCCTTTACAGAGGGTAGGGGTAACAGAAAGGGGGACATATTTATCATACATCCTGATCCTACACTGAGGGCAGAAGGGGAAGGTACAATAAACCTACTTCATCGGTCTTCCACAGACACAGGGGGTACAATGTCACCTGCCTAAACTTACACAGACACAGGGGGTACACAATGTCACCTATTACCTACCCTTGATGGGTATATCCCGTGCAGTAGACTCCACCATTCCTGTAGAAAACATGTTGAGGAAGTACTGACTACACGCACTCAGCACTGCTTTGTGCCCCAGAATAGGACCAGGACATCCCTCACACACAAACCTGACATCACACAACGACTCTACCTGGAGAAGTGTTGTTGAAGTGGAATTAGGGACAAAATATATACCCAATACCCGCCCTAATAACCCCAGGTGGGCAGGTCAATTCTACCCTAACCCTCGACCCAGTTTGACTCTCCTGCCAGTAACTTACATTTCGTAGGTTGTTCAGGTTCGATAGTATGGTTGCTGGGTGGGCCTGATTCTTGTACACGACCTCTCTCTCCAGCACCATCTTAACATTTCTAACACGCTACAAGATGGGAGGGGAGTTGAATACTGATAGGGAATCAGGGGGTATAGAGGTGTTAGGGAGTAGTGGGGACGAAGCATGGCTGGATACTAACTAGGAAATAGGATATACTGTATATACCAACTAGGTATACTTGATGAACATCAAGGGGAACTTGGTAGGTAATTCTAATTGGGGATTGTATCAGTTGTATGTGGAGACTTTAACAAAACTCGGTTGATTTTCAAAGGGATGCTACATTCTGACACAATTTAACAATCAAATATTGGAAACATGACCCTCCTTATCCCTCACCCCTCTCGCTGTCATGTGTCAGCCTCTGCAGATCAGTGCAAGTGTCACAGGATACTGCATTGCAACTGTCACACCTGGAGATGTGATGTAACACTGCAGCAGGGGTGTGGACTGCGCCGCGCACACAGCTAAGCGCACATCCTTCACTTTTCACTGTTTCAGGATCCCGCGCGTCACGTACATGTTCAGAGGTGAGGGAGCTGGGAAGGGGGTGACAAGAAAATGGACAGTTTTGTACACTTGGTCAAAAACATTAGGTTAAACTCGTGAAACTAAAAAAAAGAAGAATTGTCAGTTGTATAGAAAAAAAAGTGTGTAAAAGAAGCTAACAACAATTACATACTTTATTGTCCTCCACTACCTTCTTTGTGCATCTTAGTGTTTTGCAAAATGTGAACAGAGGGGTGTACTACTACTACTACACTATACTACACTGTAGTAGTACTAAAGTGGTTTGGGAGGTTTGTTGGCAGCAATATCTGCCAGTATTGCTGCATCCTCTGCCTCGGTAGGTCCACACCGCAGATTCCAGGGAACTGAGACATCAATCTTGGCTGGGTACTTGAGTCCTAGTTAGAGAGAATTAAATTAGTGTGTAAATTTAATGTTTCTCTATGTTCTAACCCTTTACAAAATGTGTAAAAGCACGGTGAAAGAAGGTCGAGCAAAGGCCAAAGCAAGTTAAATAGCAATTTTTTTCTAACCAAGGTTATCCATGATAGACACGAACTCCTCCTCGCTTTTTGTTAACCGAGGATTGAACCTCTTCTCCTCTCCAATACTTGTCTGGGTTCGACCTGAAAATGGAAGGCGCTAGTTTATTGATTACCATGGTAACTGAACCCTGGTTACCATGGTAACTACTGCACCCAGGTTACCATGGTTACCCAAGTCAACCCACCTTGATAGTCGTGTGCAGGGTAAACACTGTAACTGTCAGGTAGTGTAAAGAGCCTCTCATGTACACTCTTAAACAGTCTCTGAGGACAACCCTGCTGGAAATCTGTTCTACCACAGGCCCTGATCATCAGTGCATCACCTGACGGGGATTTAGCAGGTGATTAACGGGTGGTTAATAAGTGATTAACGGGTGGTTAATAAGTGATTAAACAAGATGGCAATTGATGGTGTCACGAGTCTTCTGCTAAATGTTTGGTCGAATCATGATATATTGAACCCTACTGACTATGAATATGTGCATTGTACTGAAGTACAGTGTACAGTGTACACTTATATACCTGTGAAGCAGAGGCCATATTTGTGTAGTATATAGCTGATACACCCGTCAGTGTGGCCTGGTGTCCTCCGTGCCTCCAGCTCTAGATCACCTGAATAACAGTCATTTGAGAGAGAGAGAGGTTTACCCGTATATAGACCTGCAATTTAAAGGCTGCAATGGACCATGTATGGTGGTTCACAGTTTAAAAAAGACTATCCAGTACACGTGTCTAATTATTTTTACCGATTTTGAAGATCTCATTGTCGTCTAGAAAGATGTCAGCTTTAGCACCTGAAGCCCTTGCTATAACTGTCTGGCAGCCAGTAGCCGTCCTTAGTGCAGCCGTGCCTAGAATGGGTCAGAGAGCTTTTTGATTTATTGATACACTGGTATAACCTGTCAGGCCAATGCTCTGACAGAGTATAACAGCTCATTTAGGGGGTGGGTGCGTAGAACTTTAAATATGGGTACACACACACTCACTGCACATTTACAAGGTAAACTACCCATAACTATAGGAGTGTTTCAAACCTGTAACATGATCTGCGTGGCAGTGAGTGTTTCAAACCTGTAACATGATCTGCGTGGCAGTGAGTGTTTCAAACCTGTAACATGATCTGCGTGGCAGTGAGTGTTTCAAACCTGTAACATGATCTGCGTGGCAGTGAGTGTTCATTGCAAACTTCAGTTGGAGATCAAGTTCAGATACCATCTTGGTATCACGGGTCACCTTCTCATACACCGGGTCAATGATCGCTGCGATCCGGGTAGCTGCACAACCTGTAATGGCAGGGGTAGACTGAGATTGGTAAATTACCAAAGACTGAGACAATTAGGGGACGGAAAAGGGGTCAACAACACAAATGTGGACAAAGACGTTGACATTGTATTACACAATGAAAAAACTACCCTGACTACTATTGGACATGGACAGCCAACACAGTAAAACAAACCGATAATATAAGTGTAGGTACTGCTGCCTGAATCGAACAGTTGTCGGAACACCAGCCCTGTAACAGGTACTGCCATTGTATCACACTGAACTGCTAGAGGAATATAGTGCTGTGAGAGTAAACACTGTACAACCGATCAAATGAACGCGTTGTTGGTGGAGTAATGTCAACAAGATGTTGGGCGACAAAGAAAACACACATGTAGTGGAATAACAAGTGATAACAGTAACAAAATAGATTGCAGCAAAGTTTTATTCACATTCTATACTCTAAAAAGCCAAACAAACACAAATAAATACAACTCAAATATAGGATAAAAAGACTGAACTAACTGACTCAAAAGTAGCAAAAGCGGATAAAATATTCCATTTCTGTCTCTCTCATAAACAGAGGTAGATAGAGTGTAGCTAGCAGTGTCATATTACAATATGAGAGAAATATTGCATTATATTATCCCCACTCTAGATTCATCTAGAACAACATGGTTCCTTCTACGGCAAACCACTCAACTAAATAAACACCACTCAGCTCCTCTTCTTCTCCGGTTGCTATGACGTCACAAGACGCGTTACCATGGTAACCCCCTCACAAACCATGGACTAGCCCCATAATCTCAGCATCATTTTCAGGCATGTCGTGAGCCAACATGAGGTGTCTGGCAAAGGCATCATCAGTTGTAAAACATATATTATCGGGGCACATCCAGCATACCAATCTGGGTACATCTAACTCAGCGAATATCTCATCAGGACCTCCCTCCCTGGAGGGGGACGTTGGGGGAGGGGAGGAGAGGGAGGTATCTTTTACCTGTACTGCAGAGGAAGAAGAAGCAGTGGATTTGTTTTTTATTTGTTTTCGTTTAGTTTTAGGCTGGGTGCACAGTTTGATAGCAGTGTCTAGTAGGTAGTTGAAGTTAACACTCCCCTTCTGAAGGATACATTGGAACTCAGATTCAGTCACATGATTCTTGATAGAGTCGATAAGGAAGTCCAGATCCCGCTCCCTTTCTTGGATTGTGTTTATGGGACAGGTAAAGATGGGACCCTCTCTGATCATCTCATGATGTGCAGATAATAGTGGAGCTGTGGATGATGGAGAGTGGAGGATAAACTCTAACATATCTTCCTTATCCCCCTCATCTTCTCTCCCCACCACGATATGTTTTTCCAGTCTAACCTGGGCTCTCCTTGCAAAGTGTTTGTACACATGCCGCCTGAAAGGTTCGAAAGTATGGAAGGATGCCATGCAGCACATGCACCTATAGTTTTCATACACCACTACCTCACCATGATCTCTTCTCTCCTTGTCCTCTGCTAGCACCCCACACGAGGGTAGGGAGTAGGGGCAATCATCCATGGGGGGATCCGGCTCCTGGCGGGCAGGAGGGGGAGTAATGGTGGGGAGTCGGGCACGGGTCTTCCTATCACGACCCGGTGGGAGGGACATACTTCACATAGTGTGGATGAGTGGGTTCCTGTATCTGGTGGGAGAGAGAGGAGTTGGAAGAGGGTGAAAGAGAGAGAGAGAGAGAGAGAGAGAGAGAGAGAGAGAGAGAGAGAGAGAGAGAGAGAGAGAGAGAGAGAGAGAGAGAGAGAGAGAGAGAGAGAGAGAGAGAGAGAGAGAGAGAACATCTAAAGTGATTTCTTTACTAAAAATATAGGCATCTACCACAGCTGGTCTACCAGGCCTTGGTACCAGCTGTCATGGTAAGCAGTGTCTCCAAAAACAGACAGATAGCCTTGAAGAAGGAATCATTTCACAGCTTGTATGTGTAGGAAGGACCGCAAGGACTTCTTCCGAAGAAGAATATTGAAAAGAAATAAAAGGGATATTGCATGCCACAAAATGAATTGCTTATCGATCTAGTGCTGAATTGCTCTTAGCTTCACAAGGTTCTCGAGATTCGAGTGGTGGTAATATCTGCCAAGATTGTATAAAGTTATCTTCTCACCCTCCTTTACAGCTGTGAGAGAAGGTCAAGCAAATGCCAGGTTACTATCATTGTATCAGGGTTATTTACAGAAAGCTGACCAGTTAAAAACAACAAAATAAAAGCACTTTTGGGGGGTTGTTTGTAAAACGAAATAGGATCATCATTACACAGAAAATGTATTCACAAAATCTCTCTCTTTCTCTCTCTTTCTCGCTCTCTCTTTTTCTCGCTCTCTTTCTCTCTCTTCTCATCTCAGTAAGAATCAACAACAAATATCAGGGGCAAACAAACAGGGTTCCTAATCTTCAGCTTGATTTATTTATAAGGGAGGGGTATACAACACACGCGTCTACGTATGGCCCGGGTTGAAGTGTTATAATGAACACGCGTAGACACACATGTACACAGAACACGCGTGTACTTAGCCAAGGATAGGGAGAGTGAAATAATGGCACTCTCTATCCTTCTCCCTCTCTCTATCTTTCTACAGATCTCTCTGTCTCCCTCTCTACGTCACGGCTCTCTAACTTTCCTCTCTCTCTCTCTCTCTCTCTCTCTCTCTTTTTCCATTGCCACACACACATGCAGTATCACCCAATTTTAACAGCTCTCTCTCTCAAATATAACCCTCCCTCTGACCTCTCTTTCCCATCCTAATAACCATACATAATATATCATCATGCGACTGAAGAACATATGTGGTTAACACACTTTAGAGCAGTTGAACCTGTTCAACAACAGTACAAGTACATCCTCAATAATTAAGGATCTTATTTACTGGGTATCGATTCCCTGGCAAGCCTGGTTAATATAAGAGCAAGCAGCTAGTGTTCGAACCGTAACAAAAAGTGTTCTCCCTGGCCCTCTCTCTACCCTTGAATTGTTCTCCCTCTCTCTTCACCCTTGAATTGTTCATAGCTCGTGACACAGCTGACACACCCTTCACTTCATCTGAACATGTTTAATGTGCTGCGGGTCCAGTTCAAAGGAAGCATGGATCTGGGTTGAACTGACGCCAGGTTCCGCGGGGTCCCTCTGAAGGTCTATCCTACCCTCGATAACTTCCTGGATCTCATTGAGAGTCACAACACCCACTAACCGACCTGGGAGGGGAGTGTGAGGGGTTAGGAATACATACTGAGCTTGATGATCTTCCCTCACGATGTAGTGTTTGTAAAAAACCAAGGAAAAAAAAGAGTTCTTTTACCTAACTACATAATATCATGTAGTCCAAAATACAGCTGTATTATTTCGTTGTAATATCATGTAGTATAAGGCCCTGGACTACAGGGTGGCCCATAAATTATGAGGCGATACTTAAACCAGGAAATTTCCAACTTACCAACGTTAGTAATGTACGCGTGTGATAGAGATAGCAGCCCAAAGAGAGTATGGGCCTTGTAGATGGATGTTGTCTCTACCAGTTGGAAGGGCGCCCCGTCCATTGGACACCTGGAGAAATCCATCCTCTTATCCAGCTGACTCTCACACCACCTATCATACTCTGGATAAGGGATACAGTGTATTAAGCTGTGAGCCAGTGGAGCTACCAATACTTACCAATCAGAGCGTTAGATTGGGTCCAAAATGATGTCACACAAACAATTTGAGGAAGAAAAACAATGAATATATCTGAATAGATTCCAATTACCTTGTGTAGTGACCCCATCAGGTACACTGGTAGCCCTGTCTCTCATTGGATTGAGGAAGGTCCCCGCCTTGTTATGATGCCTTGTAATAGCACCAAATATAGCTGCCTTGTTGTCCACAACTGGCCTCCCACCGTACTTGTCATTCAGCTCCTTAAGGTCATGGCACGATCCATCAGGGGATTGTAGCTGAGGGAGAGGGGGAGTGAGGAGGGGGTGTGGGTTAGTATGATATTAGATATGTAGAAGTGATTGCTTCGCATAACCACGCACACTATTTCCCTTGTCAAAGCATTCAGCATTCAATTAAGTTGGTGTTTAGCTAATAGCACTGCAGAATATGTTGCACCCAATGATCAAGTCTAAAAAGTAAAATCTATATCATAGCTAATAGCACTGCAGAGTACATATTTCACCCCAACAATCAAATATCTATATCCCTCTCCCCGGCAAGCTTCGCAAGCACACACACACACAAACTACCAAGGAGTGCCAGTCTGAAGGCTCAGGGGGCGTGTCAGAGGGTGAATCTTGGTACTGAAATGTGAGGTTTAGCTGGCTAACAATCATAACAAAATGGGTTGGGAATATGGGAATAATGTGCTAACATAACAAAATGGGTCGGAGGATCGTTTCAGAACAACCTGAATAATAAAACTCATCACACACATGACATCTGGTAGTACCTTGTTGTATTCGAGGGCCCTATCGAGGGCCCGTGCTAATTTAACCCTCTGAATAGAGCCCAAGAAGGTCATCCTGGTGGAGTCATCCACTATCGGGAAACTCCTGTAGTCTGTAGTTCTTATCATCTCCTGAATCTGGGAGGGGGGGGTGTTAAAATGTTAGATGGAGATTGGAGAAAATGATGTTAAGACGGGGGGGGGGGGGGTCATGGTGTTAAAATATTAGGTGGGGGAATGATGTTATCATAATTTATCCTAACATTGTAATGTTAGATGTAATCGAAGCGGATTTTGTATTAAATTACCTCTCTGACGGTAGACTCATAACTACAGAAGATAATATCTCTCCTCATGATATCCTTGATATACTTATTGGACAGATGAACATGTTTAGTTATCTCAGGGAGGTAGGGGAGTTTTTTAATCTGAAAAGTGGAGTAGTGTTAGTTGGTGGTTTATTGTTTAGTTTGTACTTCATTATTATCCCTTCTCTTAGAATTAAATAGTGAAATCAAAGAAAGGAAGGGGACACACTATTCAGAAAGAAATTAATTAAATCAGTGAAATGATTCTAAAAGTGGTGTACCTGAATAAACCCTGAATAACACTATCGTACCTGAATAATACTATCGTATATGCTGGGTTGTAACCACTGAGCAGCTGCATTAGCTATCAACACTGCAATCATAACAGGTATAATGTGGGATATCTGTCCGGTCAGTTCGAACACAATAACTGATGTAGAGATGGTGTGGGTTACTGCCCCGGAGAATGCAGCAGCTCCAACTACTGCATACCCACCTGGAGAGAGAGAAGAAGTTGTTAATGAAAATGAAGCGGATAGCATGGTAAATTTCCACAAAATCAAGATCACGGATGAAACTAAAACCCCTCAATATTGTACCTGGTTGAATGTTCATATTGAGAGGTCCCTCGTGTATCCCATTGGGAAACCAACTTGTCATAGCCTCACCAAATAACCGCCCATAGGCCGCACCCAGCACAAAGATGGGGAAGAATACTCCCGCGGGCACGGGCAGGGACACACAGAACGCCGTACATACAAACTGGAGAGAGATATCAGATAAGAGTTAGAGATTCAGTCTTCGGACTGATCACGATACGGAAAGATACGTATTACGTAAGGGGGGGGGGAGGAGAAAGACAGAATAGATAGAATGGAACGAGGTAGTACAAGTGCCCACTGCCCGAATCCTGAAGTAGTTGCTTCTCTTTTTAGTGCCCTGGATTACCTGGAAGATGATGAATAGCATGAGGGATACAAATATATTTGGATCAGCCCACACTGACTTGATATCTTCATCTGTCGTAACACTCCAACTCTGATCACTGTGAATGGAGAGAGAGGAAGGGGGTCATGGGGTGCGTTAACTGTATTGATCCCAAGATCTATAAAAAATATTATATCTGCCCATTACAAGCTTTGTGACTATATTGTTTGTTCCAAGATAGTTCTGAAATATAATATTGTTAGTTACCTAAACATATGTTGTAGTGAATCCTTCTGAGTGAGTTTCCCTCCCATGAAGTGACCCAGCCAGTCAGGGAAGGATATGATCATAACTACCAGAGTTACTAGACATGGGTACACAAACCTAGGGGGGAATGAAAAGGAAAATGAGGGGTTTTAGTTGAGACTTGAGTCGTATGACACTGTATCCGCGCTTTGGGTACAGTGTCCCCTCTCTTCTTGGGAAAACGTAGCGTGCGTGATAACATGAGAGAGACAGCGCAGGAGGATAGAAGAAGGGGGGATATCATACCGAAATCCGCGCTATGCACGGAAACATGCATTTAAAAAAATATTATTAGGGATATTTGGGTATTTAGATCGATACCTCCCCCCAGACCCCAGTCAGATGGATAGGTTTCTTTGAAGGAATGAAACATCTGAATCTGCCCTGTTACCTACTTGTTCTTGTGAAGGAATATTTTATGGCCATGGTTTCTTATTAAGAAGACTATTTTACGGTGCATATAAACAAATGTTGCCCCTCCTAGTCCTGCTAGTAGACCTGTCAAGGGAGAGAGAAAGGGTTAGACTATCATTGACTTGTTACTCGGCTTAAAAAACAGTAATATATGAACACTGTTAAAAAGCAGTATGAACAGTACACGAAAAGGAGGGGCATGTGTGAATTAGGAAATCATTAACCCACCCATGAGACTGAAAGCTACCAGCTCCAGAGGATCAAACGGGAATTCAACTGAGAAGTTGGTAGGATAGAGGGTTGTTATTGTCGCCTCATTGGACGTCCAAACATCCATCATTCGAAATACAAAACTACCACACACAGCAGTGAAGAACCCCCTCCAGTAGTTCCTGACAGCGAAATACGTGGCTGTCACCTGGGGGTAGAATGTAGATAAGAAATGTGGGGGGGGGGGGTTAGATTGAATGTATGATTAATAGTGATGGTTGCAGTTGAAATCGGTTTGGTTTGAAATGTTCCTCTTACCTCGATACTAAATAGTACCCCTCCTATGGGGGCTGCAAAGGTGCAACTGACCCCTACTGCACAAGCAGCAGCTAACATCTCCACATTTCTTGTTTCGTTACTGAAGATCCTCTTGAAACCCTTGACATTCTGTCCCAGTAGGTTGGACATGATACAGGCGATGTGGACGAAGGGTCCCTCCTTTCCTATCGGTAGCCCACTACCCATCGAGAAACATAGACCTGTGGATTTGATTAGGCGTCAATTCAATTGGGGATTCAATTGGAGTTATGAAACATTTGACAATCAACACATATGACAAGAAGGTATTAAAGTCAGATCGCCAGGAAACTGTTCACGCCTACCTATAACTTTGCTGATCAGTGTCTGCCAGGTGAGGTAGTTGTGAATTACTATTCCCCTCAGAATCGTCTTCATCTCGGGGATACCTGACCCTACCGCATTTTGTGAAATAATCTGAAATAAACTCAAAGTGTTATAATTTAGATTTCTCATTTCTCTAATCCAACAAAATGCTTTACCGTCGAGTCTAGTATCTTGTCATTTCTCGATTACTCTCTCTCTCCCTCTGTTTCTTTCTCTCTCCCTCTCTTTCTCTTACCTGGCAAATAGCTACGCTGAATATCACGCAAAGAAGAGGGTACCCCACCCACAGTAGAAAACGGAGGGGTACAATATCTGTCAGCTCGTTATAAAATAACACATGAGTTTCCTGAAATGAAATGGTGTGTGTTAGATTTGCCAAACTACCTGGATGTTTAGCCAGAAGAAGCACACAGTGTATACAGGTAAGTTGAGGTAGTTACATTCTATAAAACGCGTAAGCATAATTTCAGCGAGTACAAGCTGGAAAGAGGGATCGAGATGTACCTGTAGTTTTAGGATACAGAAATCCATGGCGAATGAAATTAGGGCCATACTGATGCCGAGTAACAGACAAAACAACCAATCGTCACCTATCGTGTCTAGTATGTAATATTTCCAGCATGATTTGCATTGTCTGTAGCAGTTTGTATCTGTTCCATCGTCTAGCTCATCCAAATTGTCCTGTGGGGGTTGGTCAATATTTTGTAGAGACTAGAGAGATGGGGGAGCCGGGAGGGGATATTAATGGGGTTGATCAATGCTAGATTGTGTAGAGAGTAGGGGGAGCATTCAGAAAAAAAGAAACTGAGCAATTTTCTCGGCAGTTAGGTTGTCTCAGAAAGGGAGAAAAAAACCAATGATATTGAACATAAAATATTTTTTAACCAAATAAATGGCACTGAGCACCGATCTGTAATAGTCGTAACCGGAAAATCATACAGTATATTTATGCTTTTAATAGCATGGATTTATAACACCAGCTGTCTCAGCAATTGATTCTTTGTCACTGCTGTTATAAGGCATAAATTATGCCCTCCCTAACAGAGGGAGAAAGATCTCACGAATAAGATGATGTTGTGCATTATGCTTTTCGTTTTACCACTTCTAGTGCCAAGGTATAGATTTAGCATGTTTTTTATTATCCAGTTCACAGTTAAGAGCTTGAATTGTATAGAGTGATGAAATGTGATTTGTAGAATGTGAAAGGGTAAATGGTAGTTTAGAACATACTTGCTCAAATCTCATTCAGAAGAAGCTCACATATAATAATTGTTTAGCAAATTGCTCTCTAACTTCTGTAAAGTCCATTTTTTTTCAACTGTTCCCTCAAACTCATGAATTTGTGAAATTTTTAATTTTTGATGCATGCAATAACATGTGATAGGCGCGCAAAACAAATCCGTGCACTAATTGAGGGGGGAACTGTGGGAAAAAAATGGAGTATACCAATCCCTTCAGGACGTGTGCTGTCCAGCGAACCAAAAGTCCTGCTCAACTTGTTGAGACTGTTTGGCCCTTTCTCGAGGGCTACTTCTGCACTGGGGACCGCTCCTGGACTACCAAAATTACCGACCCTACCCTCAAACTAATGATAAATGTGGACATGTTGATTATCATGTGCGATCACACTACACCAACATGGACTCAATTAACGGTGCGATTAAAGGATTTCTACACCAACATTGACAAAACTCCAAAGATTTTCAGGGACAACTTTGGCTATTGTTTTGAAATAGGGTTAAAGGAAATGCTATTTGAAAATCTCTGTAGTGTGGATTTGTTCATGTGCAACTCGGTCATGATGAGAAACGAGGTATGCGAACAAGATCAATATGGAAAGTTATGTCACTCTTTGAAGGTGCTAGTTCAGATTTTTGAGGATAATAGAGAGAGGTTTGAAGCTGCGGTGGAGGCGAATTCTCAATTTTGCCATACCAGTGAGATGTTGAGAAAGTTGATTATGAAACGTGACAGCGATATGATACAGGGAAATATCGCTGATGAAATCATTCCACTCTCAAAGCGCCAATACGACTTGGCAACGTCACTTTCTACGTTTCAAAGTTTCATTTGTAGGCCAGGAATCACGGTGCCCCTGAAGGACGTTCCACCTCGACCGAGTCCCCCAGCAAAACGAACGGTTGTGTGACCTAAAGGGGATCTCTGGGAACTGCGTAGGACCGTGGAGGAAAAGATATGAAAGTAGCCAAAGGAGAAAATCGCATTTAGGGCCAAAAAACCCCAAAAAACGCCATTTTAACAATGTTGCCGTGGATTTAGAGTTCCAATTCCAGCGGCAATCGATTCGGCGTGTCAAGAACCCTGGGGTGACTTGATTTGGTCGAGAAAAAAAAATAGATTTGAGATTGGAAAATTTGGAATGTTGTGTGAGAAAAATGACAAAATTCTACATTCCAAATTTCCAATCTATTTTTTTTCTCGACCAAAATCAAGTCACCCCAGGGTTTTATGACACGCCGAATCGATTGTCGTTGGAATCGGAACTCTAAATCCACGGCAACATTGTTAAAATGGCGTTTTTTGAGGTTTTTTGGCCCTAAATGCGATTTTCTCCTTTGGCTACTTTCATATCTTTTCCCCCACGGTCCTGCGTAGTTCCCAGAGGTCCCCTTTAGGTCACACAACCGTTCGTTTTGCTGGGGGACTTGGTCGAGGTGGAACGTCCTTCAGGGGCACCGTGGAATACATGAGGCGCTGGTATACAAAGCTTACGAGATAATAAACTCAGGAGAACTTTACAAACCACTCTACTACCACCAATATCCAGTCTGGCTAAGATTTTCTTGCTGCTTAATCGGAAAATGCAAAGATTGAATCACTATAATATGTATTATGTGGTAAAGGGAGGGGGCACTGAGCACTGACGTTCTATGTTAGTGATATATCTATATCTATTGAGACCCTGCTATTGAGACTCTCCTTAGTTTACATGTAACAATCTTTCTTTTGATCTCTCTTCAAGTCATGAACTAAATGAGATTCAATTTTCAAATAAATCAAAGTCAATCCACCCCTCTCTCTTTTACTCTCTTGGCCGTACCCGGTAGAAGGTAGGAAGACCACTGCTAGAGAGTGGCCGGGGATGCACAATTGTAGGGGCTAGTCCTATATGCAGAACACCTATGGAACTTTCACTCAGGAATCCATTCCTTTGCATGCTTTTAGTTTATGCAAACACAAAAGAGAAGTGACACAGTTGAGTACCAACCTGAATGTCTATAATAGTCAGGACCATTACAATATATTACCAACCTGAATGTCTAGTCTGGACCGTAGTTGTGCGTCCTGGTGTTGGTTGAAAGTCTCGCTGTGGTGTCTCTGGACCTGTCTATCGTTCATTACAAGCACTTCCTCGTCCTGCTCTCCGTTCTGACAGGGAGGGAGAAAATGTTAAATATTGTTGACACTATAGTAGCACTGAACACTGAGCGATGGAAAAGTTAAAGAAAGTAGACACAATTGGACGAAGAATGGCTAAAATCGTGACAAGAACCAGACCTCAGTTGCTGCGTTAGGTTTGTTGTCTTTCGCTTTTTTAGTAAGCAAGGGTGTACTCTCACACATGACACATGCACATGACATGAGATACGTCACGCCGACTATTGACCCCGGGAGGTTTCCGCAGCTAACTATAAACTACAACTACGACTACTTCTCCCGAGCAAGCACGACTATATGTGTATGTACCGAGCGCCTAGTAAGGGAAAGCTCAGTGCATATATCATAAAGTGCGGCAACTAGCTTGTATCGCAATATACAGCATACAAGTAGTAATAGTGCGGCCGGGGGCTGAACAGACGGTATGATAACATTTGATAAGAAATATACTTTCACTTTTCTGCGGCACGCCTGTGTCGAGTATTCATTAGAACTTCCACAGTTGAAGTTGCTACCCCCATTAACTCCACCCCATATATCATTGATCACACCCTCATCCCTCCTGTACCAACTTGTCAGGCCTAACAGGTTGGTCCAGAGAGGGATATTTTCCTGTTGTGAACTTACTTCAAAGGCAGCATTGGTAAAAACAGCACAGGTATCATGATGGTAACCATAGTCTCGTCTTGGCATCTGGTTTTATGAAGGAGCACAGGTTTTATGAAGGAGCATCATGTAGTAAACGATAGGAATGTGCAAGGGTATAAAATTGTTTCAGACTAATCAGCTAACCAACTGCTAAACGGTCTCTGGTCCCACTACTACAGCTGTTGCAACCAATAGGGAGAGAGAGAATATATATAAGGTAAAGCTGGGGAAGACTACGAGCGGTGTATGGTGCTAAAAGCATCAATTATGAACAACACAAATGGTCAGACGGACACTACATAAGATGGAGAACAAAGAATATCTATCAGACTCCAGTTTAGATGTATACCCCAAAAAAAAGAGATTGTGCCACGAGAATTTGACAAAGCTGCGATCACTGGGAAGAAGAATCTCTCTCTCTCTGCTACGTGTGCTAAACTAATCTAACAGTGATGATGAGTAACATGACACGGTATTGAAACCTGCCCTCTCCCACTGGATCAGTACCACCACTACCACACAGAGCTCCGCGAGAGAGTTGGTGGCAGGTGATGTCACTAGGGGTAATACATAATGTGTTGCGAACACGACACTCTGTTGCGAAAGCTGGGACTTGTCATCCAGGAATAGAATAACCGAGATTAACAAAGAAGTACAAATGTAATGCAAACTTTGTCACAAAATACAACAATGTACTCGACTTTTCTATGTCTTCTTTGCTCGTGTATTAAACGTCTGCATAAAGAGGGATTGAGAGTAAGGGGTATCAAGTCACAAGTGCAATCTTTGATTGGAAACTCTTTGGTCTCTCTTATACGTCGTGTCTCTCACTTCCCCCACTCTCTCTCTATCTTTCTCACTTTCTCTTTCTCCTCTCTCTATCTCTCTCTCTCAAAATATGCTCTTTCTCTCAAAATATGCTCTAACCAGAAAAAAAAACTAAACTAAAAGGGCAACAAAAAGAAATTTGAAATATCAGATTAGGTATGATTATAATGGCTCCTACTTGTTAATAGCTGCACTGAGAGAAAGGGATGAGTAGCAGAGAGAAAGGGATGAAGAAATGAGTAGAAGAGAGAGAGAGAGAGAGAGAGAAGGGAGACACGCACACGCACAGGAAATATGATCGTCTAAAATTATTAAACTGGGTATAATAATCAGAGAGAGAGATAAGAAGTGATGGATTCGTGTGTCAGGCCTGAGATCTTCTTACTTCTTCTTCTTCTTCTTCAAAGGAAAGAAGAAGAAGAAGAATATTGCAATCCTGGCACAAGCAAGGAGTAAAGACTTGGTGTAGCCATATTATGACACTGTGTGTGTGCGGCATAGTGCCACTGCACCAGCTACACAAATAAATTAACTGTAAAAACAGACGCTGTAACCACTGCAGCATGACTGGTGCTACTCGTTTGTGGGGGCAGTTATGAAAATACATATTTTCGGCAAATAGTGTCATTGGTGTTTGTGTAAGAAGGAGTTGTTTGTGGGCATACAACATGAACATGTACACCACAACAGGACCACAACAAAATATATTGTTCAGATGGGTGTACTCCGGAAGAAACAATGAAATCTAATTTATATCACTCGTTTGGCAACAGCTAGTACATACTTCAGCCTGCTATCATACCAGTTATACAGCTAATAATTCAGCAGTTAAGTACCCCCGCTCATCCAGTTTACCCCAATGAACAACTCTAAAAACAGCCTGACCAACATGAGAACTAATCATCGCATGTCCTTATTATGTCCCTATAAGAAATACAATTAAATGCACCTTTATAGATTTAGTACCACTATTATCAGGGTGTGAACTGCATGTCGTGTTTGCTAGTCGCGAGCGCGCTTGCGAGACAAGCAAACACGTCAAGGTTCATTAACAAGCATGCTGCTCAGTTATTTTAGATTTAATACACAATGTAAGGATACCATGTAATAGGTGAGACTCTTGCCATCACCCTCGTTCAAGTCCCGTGAAAAACGGAGCAGTACACGCAAACTGATGCCCATTTTCCTCGCGTGACCCCGATTCAGCAGTTTGAGACACCAACTCTTTAGGGGGCCATATCTCAGGAACCAGACAAGATAGGAAAAATCGCCGTCTAACGAGGCGTACAGTTTTTAATCTAGTTTACCACTGTACCGGCCGTTTCACTCTCCGACCTAAAACAAAAATCGCAACCCCACAAAACTTCAAAATAATGAAATTCGCATCTCGCATGTCGTGTTGCATGTCGTGTTGCATGTCGTGTCATGTTATTGACGCGCTCGCGTTCAACTCTCACACAGCAGCTGCAGAACATGGCGGGAAACATCGAGGAGTAGAGAGAGGGTCGGTGCCGAATCAAATATTTCTTGATCTTGATCTACTCCATCTCTCAGCTATCCTACCCCTCATCAACTCGATCTCTCAGCTACCCTACCCCTCATCTACTCCATCTTTCAGCTACCCTACCCCTCATCTACTCCATCTTTCAGCTACCCTACCCCTTATCTAGTCCATCTCTCAGCTACCCTACTCCTCATCTACTCCATCTCTCAGCTTCCCTATTAGGGAAGCATAGAGATGGAAACGATTAGGGGTAGGGAATCCCTATCCATAATCGTTTCCATCTCTATGCTTCCCTAGCCCTCATCAACTCCATCTTTCAGCTACCCTACCCCTAATCTAGTCCATCTCTCCGCTACCCTACTCCTCATCTACTCCATCTCTCAGCTACCCTACCTCCCATTTACTCCATCTCTCAGCTACCCTACCTCCCATTTACTCCATCTCTCAACTTCCCTACCTCCCATTTACTCCATCTCTCAGCTTACCTACCTCCCATTTACTCCATATCTCAGCTTCCCTACCTGCCATTTACTCCATCTCTCAGATACCCTACCTCCCATTTACTCCATCTCTCAGCTTACCTACCTAAACCTTCCATTTACTCCATCTCTCAGCTTCCCTACCTCCCATTTACTCCATCCCTCAGCTACCCTACCTCCCATTTGATCCATCTCTCAGCTTCCCTACCTCCCATTTACTCCATCTCTCAGCTTCCCTACCTCCCATTTACTCCGTCCCTCAGCTTCCCTACCTCCCATTTACTCCATCTCTCAGCTACCCTACCACCCATTTACTCCATCTCTCAGCTTTCCTACCTCCCATTTACTCCATATCTCAGCTTCCCTACCTGCCATTTACTCCATCTCTCAGATACCCTACCTCCCATTTACTCCATCTCTCAGCTTCCCTACCTCCCATTTACTCCATCTCTCAGCTACCCTACCTCCCATTTACTCCATTTCTCAGCTTCCCTACCTCTCATTTACTCCATCTCTCAGCTACCCTACCTCCCATTTACTCCACCTCTCAGCTTCCCTACCTCCCATTTACTCCATCTCTCAGCTACCCTACCTCCCATTTACTCCATCTCTCAGCTTCCCTACCTCCCATTTACTCCATCTCTCAGCTACCTTACCTTCCATTTACTCCATCTCTCAGCTTCCCTACCTCCCATTTACTCCATCTCTCAGCTACCCTACCTCCCATTTACTCCATCTCTCAGCTTCCCTACCTCCCATTTACTCCATCTCTCAGCTACCCTACCTCCCATTTACTCCATCTCTCAGCTACCCTACCTCCCATTTACTCCATCTCTCAGCTTCCCTACCTCCCCTTTACTCCATCCCTCAGCTTCCCTACCTCCCATTTACTCCATCTCTCAACTTCCCTACCTCCCATTTACTCCATCTCTCAGCTACCCTACCTCCCATTTGATCCATCTCTCAGCTTTCCTACCTCCCATTTACTCCATCTCTCAGCTTCCCTACCTCCCATTTACTCCATCTCTCAGCTTCCCTACCTCCCATTTACTCCATCTCTCAGGGGTAGGAATGTTAGGATAAATGAGAGATGGAGTAAATGGGAGGTAGGGAAGCTGAGAGATGGAGTAAATGGGAGGTAGGGAAGCTGAGAGATGGAGTAAATGGGAGGTAGGGAAGGTAAGCGATGGAGTAAATGGGAGGTAGGGAAGCTGAAAGATGGAGTATATGGGAGGTAGGGAAGCTGAGAGATGGATCAAATGGGAGGTAGGGTAGCTGAGAGATGGAGTAAATGGGAGGTAGGGAAGTTGAGAGATGGAGTAAATGGGAGGTAGGGAAGCTGAGGGATGGAGTAAAGGGGAGGTAGGGAAGCTGAGAGATGGAGTAAATGGGAGGTAGGGAAGCTGAGAGATGGAGTAAATGGGTGGTAGGGTAGCTGAGAGATGGAGTGAATGGGAGGTAGGGTAGCTGAGAGATGGAGTAAATGGGAGGCAGGGATGGAGTAAATGGGAGGTAGGGAAGCTGAGGGATGGAGTAAATGGGAGGTAGGGAAGCTGAGAGATGGAGTAAATGGGAGGTAGGGAAGCTGAGAGATGGAGTAAATGGGAGGTAGGTAAGCTGAGAGATGGAGTAAATGGGAGGTAGGGTATCTGAAAGATGGAGTAAATGGCAGGTAGGGAAGCTGAGATATGGAGTAAATGGGAGGTAGGTAAGCTGAGAGATGGAGTAAATGGGAGGTAGGGAAGCTGAGAGATGGAGTAAATGGGAGGTAGGGTAGCTGAGAGATGGAGTAAATGGGAGGTAGGGTAGCTGAGAGATGGAGTAGATGAGGAGTAGGGTAGCGGAGAGATGGACTAGATTAGGGGTAGGGTAGCTGAAAGATGGAGTTGATGAGGGCTAGGGAAGCATAGAGATGGAAACGATTATCGATAGGGATTCCCTACCCCTAATCGTTTCCATCTCTATGCTTCCCTAATAGGGAAGCTGAGAGATGGAGTAGATGAGGAGTAGGGTAGCTGAGAGATGGACTAGATAAGGGGTAGGGTAGCTGAAAGATGGAGTAGATGAGGGGTAGGGTAGCTGAAAGATGGAGTAGATGAGGGGTAGGGTAGCTGAGAGATCGAGTTGATGAGGGGTAGGATAGCTGAGAGATGGAGTAGATCAAGATCAAGAAATATTTGATTCGGCACCGACCCTCTCTCTACTCCTCGATGTTTCCCGCCATGTTCTGCAGCTGCTGTGTGAGAGTTGAACGCGAGCGCGTCAATAACATGACACGACATGCAACACGACATGCAACACGACATGCGAGATGCGAATTTCATTATTTTGAAGTTTTGTGGGGTTGCGATTTTTGTTTTAGGTCGGAGAGTGAAACGGCCGGTACAGTGGTAAACTAGATTAAAAACTGTACGCCTCGTTAGACGGCGATTTTTCCTATCTTGTCTGGTTCCTGAGATATGGCCCCCTAAAGAGTTGGTGTCTCAAACTGCTGAATCGGGGTCACGCGAGGAAAATGGGCATCAGTTTGCGTGTACTGCTCCGTTTTTCACGGGACTTGAACGAGGGTGATGGCAAGAGTCTCACCTATTACATGGTATCCTTACATTGTGTATTAAATCTAAAATGACTGAGCAGCATGCTTGTTAATGAACCTTGACGTGTTTGCTTGTCTCGCAAGCGCGCTCGCGACTAGCAAACACGACATGCAGTTCACACCCTGATTATATTGTTGTTAATGTACCTTGTTCTTAAAGTGTACCATCTCATATTCTTCCCTCTCCTCCTTTGTTATCAGTTGCTCCTTATCTTCCTCTTGGCGTGATGATGATGATGTAGCTCCACCCTCTAGGAGGCTAGACAGAAACATGTGCTGCAGTCATCGCTGTAGCTGGGATAGGGAGGAGGGGTGGAGGGAGTGTTATAATTGGGGGGTGGAGGAGTGTCATTTAGGGGGGGGGGGGACTAAGGAGTATCATTTAGGGGTTGGGGGCCGGGGGTATATATCGAGGTATCGGGTATGAGGTCATAGAGGAGATGCTGGGGTGGAACTGAAAACACAGATCTATGAATGTTTTATATCAGCAGCCAAACAACAAGCAAAGAAAGGAACACTGTAACATGTGTGAGTGTCATCTTACACCTCTCTTATCTGATATGTGCCAAGAAAGCCCTATTTTGAAGTAGCTGTGTTTTTGTAAAAACAGAGAAAACATATCGAACGAAAAATACATGAAAATTAAATATATATAAAATATTGGGCGGATTTTTTGTCAGTTTCATATTCCCATGGCTATCCATATCCTTCTGACACATATAAATATTTTCTTGCGTCAGAGTTCTGACATACAAAACGCACACATAAAACTATGTAGTAAATATCCCGCACAAACAACACACAAGCAGTGTATTTCCAGAGAGAAAGAGGGGTATCGCTCCTCATGAGACACTGCTGGAGCAGTACACAATGTACCACATTGCGGACAGTGTACTGACTACTGTATCACTGCAATGTACTATATATCATCTGTCCCTATTTAACTGCCCACTGTTTCAGGGAAGGCGTGTTGAACATACAGTAACATGTCAGGATCAGTCATCTCTATCCGACCCCTCAGAATATTAGGACCTAACATTAGGGACATACTCTGCAAACACTCTACTGACGCAGCTCTGAGTAGGTTATTATCACTCTGCAGCCCATACTTGAGCCCCTCCAAAAAGTCATTGACATGAGGTTTAATCTTGGGTTTAGTAAGCCGTCTGAAGATCACCGGGAGGGCTTTGTAAACAGTTTCCAAGAGGTGTTTGTGATGCTCAAAGTGGCGTCTCCGGGTCACACTAGACAGTGCTGAGAGGAGGGCAACTAGCCCTGGTTTAGCTGCTGTCACGTTAGCCAGCTCAGCAAATAACCTCACACCCCCGTCTGTCTGTTCCCAGGGCTGGGCGGGCCGTTTAAAGTGATGTGAAGCTGAACATCCACCCGCTCCAGGGGCTTTACCACTGCCACCACGACCCATCTTGGGGGCGAGGGAGCCACATGAGTACATGACTTGGTTGGTATGGGTGGGGTCCTCAGGCATTGCCACCCCAAACACAGCCGGTTTAGACATGTCATCGAACTGTTTGCTATCCTCCGGCTGCTCCTTCACCTTCTCCAGCAGTTCACCCACTCGGGTGACAGTGGGGGAGAGGAGGGTGTCAGGGTAGGTGGCAGCTACACTGGTAATAGCAATAGCAGCACCCTGTCTCACAGACGGGATATTATCCTCCAGGTTGGCGTAGAACAGGGGCATCAACCTCTTCACATACCCCTCACTCTCAACCCCAAACACAGATACAAAGTTACCACACGCAGTACACGCTGCATCCCTCACCGGCCAACTGTCATCCTCGAAGCATACCAGCAATCCTTCCAGGAGTTGTGGAACGTACACTTTAACAGCATCAGACCCGACCTTGGTAGGCCAGTTCAGCAATACAAGCACAAGCAGCCTCCCTGACCGCGTGGTTGTCTGCCTCAGCTTGTTTCAGGTAGAACGGTACTATGTGGGCTAGGTTGTCCTCAACAGCAGTCACCCCACTCACGGAGAAGAGAAGTCTCCATGTGGCCTGACAGTGCAACCTCACACCCTCCGCTATGTAGTACCGGTTTAGGCAGAGTGGTGGCAGGAGTTGAGGGTAGAACTCAGACCTGCCTGATTCTGGGATACCCAGAAGGAAGGCCCGACCAGCACAACACGCTGCCATCCTCACCTGGGACCAATTATCAGATAGACCTATCTCTAGCGCATCAGCAAACCTTCCTCCCTCTCTCCAGACAGCACCCTTATTACCCGTGGTCACCTCGTCAGCAGGGTGGATACTAACCAGCGCACAACACACCATGTACCCAGTCTCCCTGACAAACCGGTTGGTATGTTTCAGGGACTCAAACACAAGATCAAGAAGTTGGGTATCAATACAGGAGTCAAAGTCAGCTCCTGTCTCCCGGATGATCGCCTCTAAAGCCTTCATACTAGTCTCAAGGTGACCCCACCCTGCAGTATCATGGAAAACACTCTCCTGTCCATCCAGCTTCTCCTTGATCGTGTTGTCCGCCTCTTGGCTCCGTTCCAAGCATGACATGATACTGGTGATTAGATCCCCCTGACATGTTGTGTAGATGGATGTTCCTTGTCGGCCCGCCAGTGCTCCTAGCAGCTCCCCCGCAGCAGATCTCACCCTGCTCTCTGGGTGTGAGAGGTGGGCACGTGCTGCCGTGAGGGAGGTGGAGAGGAATGCAGGGGTGGGTGTGAGGGGGGAGGAGATGTAGCGGGAGGATGCCTGCAGAGAACCATGGAACTGTTCCCAAGGGGTATCAGGGGAGGGGGCGATCAGGTCTGTTAGCAGTGATTCAATAGATTCACTGTTGTCTGGGGAGGAGAACTGGGCTGAAAGAGCCTCCAATCCTCGATCTCTCTCCAGCTTTTGGTGGGAGACAAGGAGTTTTGAGATATCTTCCATCTGTCAAGGGAAGGTGTGATTGTCACTGACAAGTTACATGTATGTAGGGGAGGGGAAGTTAACTAGGTGGTAGAAAGAAAGAAGACAACACCTTCCCACAAATAAAGAAATACACACACTCACTTGACAGACTTTACAACTTCTCGTGTATGTGTGGTTCACTAAAAAACGTGAAACAAAATAATATCAGATCTGTGAAAGTTAAAACAGAAAATAAACTCTCCCCATATCTCACACTACGCTTTGTTCACCCGGCAAATAGGGAAGTCTTGAACCATGTTTAGGTTGACCTTGGGTCCAATAAGTTCCCTAATGTTGTTAATCCCACATTTGATCATAGTGGGCCGCTCCAAACTAAGCCCCCATGCTATCACATTGACATCAGCGGGGAGTCCCATGGGTAGCAGCATTTCGGGTCGGAAAATTCCCGAGTTGCCGATTTCCACCCACTTTTTCAGACCCTCATGGTAACTGAAAATCTCCATGGAGGGTTCCGTGTAGGGGTTGTATGCAGGCTTGAACTTTAACTTTTCAATTCCCAACTTTTTGAAGAAAGTGTGAAGAATTCCAATGAGATGGCCGAGATTGAGATTTCTGTCTGCCACCACTCCCTCGATCTGGTGGAACTCCGCCAAATGAGTGGCATCAAGCGTTTCGTTACGGAAGACACGGTCGATACTGAATTGGGGGGATAAGAATGGTTAGTAATAATCGTGGAAGGGGCAGGGAGAGTTATTGGATGGTAATCAGGGGTTGCAGTTGGGGGGGGGGGGGGGATAAGTTGCGCTGAAAAAAAAACAAAAAAAAACAAGACAATAATAATTTGATTTACTCACCTGAACATTTTCACGGGTTTGAATTCAGGTTGCTGGGCAATCTTGTAGAGCATCCTAGCACTGACAGCGGTGGTATGGGTCCTCAGAATGTTCTTCTGGGCCTCAATAACCTTCCAATCATAATCGTATCCAGTGGACCCATAACCACCCTTCTCGTGGGTGGTCTTCACTCTCTCAAGATAGTCCGATGGGAACTTGGCCTCTTTGGTGAGGGCCGGCTCCGAAATAAAGAAGGTATCGTGTGCATCACGTGCAGGATGCTGTTGAGGCTGGAAGAGAGCATCGAAATTCCAGAACCCATTTTCCACAAACTGGGCAGTTGGCATCTCACTGAAGCCCATGTCAAGGAAGATCCTCCTGTATTCAGCTCGTACCTTTAGCAGGGGGTGTAGGTATCCACTGGTCATGGGGGCACCCCGGGCAGCGAAATTATAATCCTTGAAGGTCTTGCTCTTCCATGATCCATCTTGGAGCATCTCAGCAGTTAGATCTGCCTCTGGTCGCTGAATGGTCGTACTGAAGCCAGGACCTTTAGTAACTTTGTAAAATTTAGTCACAACTGGGGAAATTAGTTTTCGTTTTTTAACATCCTGTATCACTTTGTCTGGCACAGATTTCTGCTCGGAGATGTTGTTCAGCACCTTCACCACCTCGTCTTCAGCGGTTTCCACCTTTCTGAAAACGGTGGGTCCACCCTCAGCTTTTTTGTCAATGGATATCCACCCAAGGGTCATGGCCTTACTAAATCCAATCTTAGCATTTGGAAGTTTCATCAGATCCTTCTGCAGGATACCCTCCTTGGGCACAGAGTTGAAGAGGATGTACTCGTAACTGCCATTAGCGACGAATGATTTCCCCTCACCAGTGAGCTCCCAGCATGAAACCTGCTTCTGCTCAGCCTGACAAAGAGAATAGTGATTTTAAACTTTCTGCTTGTTTCTGGCTAAGAATTCTGTGAACTACAGTGATGCAAAATGCAGTTTACCTTGATGTATTCACCAGGAAGGGCTAGTAAACTCTTAATGGCACCAATTAGTTTCTGATGATCCACACTTTGATCGGAGGCAAGGCCAAGAGAATCAATCTCTCCATCTTTCTCCAGGACGTTCAGTATCGTCTGATCCAGTGACATATCTGTAGGACTTGTTAGAATGTCTTATAATTCAAAACGACTTATCAAGAGGATTACTTCCAATAAAGACATAAACTTTTGTGTGAAGTGCTTAAAAGAACACAAAAAGGTACACCGAAAGAGAATCAGAAAGTTGCTCTATGTTTTGAAGAAGAAAACACCTCAAGATTAGCTGCAAACAAACTGTTACCTGTCAAGACGATCTTGTCTTGTTTACAAACAACTGGCGGCTGCTTTTTAACAGGTTTTGAAAGCTTGGCAATGTGCTTGTGCCATCGAACAACGTGATGACAGGCCGAATAGTTTGAAATATTTTTGTTCACAACCTCAAATAACGCTTTGTCTTCGTAGGTGAAGCAGTAACCGTTAACGTAGCTACGTTTCGAAAGGTATTCGTCCAATTTTAAGGGCTCCATGGTCATATTTCGGGAGATAAAGGGCTCAGAAGGTAACGAAAACACCTTCGTAACGAAAAAAAGTGCAGCGAAAGTTGCTGAAAAAAATAAAAATTCACTTTTATTTCTCGCGCGCGCGGCGTTAGTTCATAAAATTATGCCGCGGCCGCGCAAATAAAATATATTTGCGCGTGCTGTTAGTTTCATCATCGAGGATTTTACGACAAATTCAAAGACAATTGATTTGTTTGGATAGGAAACAAGAAAGCAAACAGTGACAAAAAAATCGCCCTACAATGACCTATGATCTCTCCCACACGCTCATTGTAACCTAGCTCAAATATATATCGTACCCTTACCACATGCTGTCTGTGCGAGACAAACATACAGTTAAAAAGAACCCCAGGGGAGAGTAAAAAATCACATAATTTCAAAAATCTTCTTTAACTCAACGATCAGCTTCCAGTTCTCTTTCGTCATATCATCTCTAAAGTATTCTTTCAGCGTGTCTATTGAATCACGTGTTATCTGAACAGGGTGGTGAAAAGGGGTTTAGAATTTAATATTCTTCCAATAAACATGCTTGGAAAGGTTCATAGTTTTTCGAAAGGAGCCACAGGATTTTAAATGCACTCACCTTACTAACTATCACATCATTTTCGTCAAAATGCCGACCATATAATTTAGGAGCCTCCCCAGTTCCAATATTTTCCACCTTGATACAGACATCCTGACCGGTGTGTGCCACCTCTATCTGTTTGTTATTGATTTCAAGGCTCGTACACACCCCGATGTGACAGAAATCCTTTGAGGGCACACAGAGTGGGGTACCCGTCCTAGAAAGGGGGTGTTTGTTAGAGTGGCCGTGAGGGCTGGATGAGCCGTGATGGTCGATTAGTTTGAAATCTTCCTAAGAGATGTTTGTCTGTCTGTTTGTCTCACCTCAGTACACCATTGATAACTGTAACTCCGAGAACAATTGGGTCCCTCGTGTTAAAGATACACGTTGGAAGAACACGTAACCTGAAGAGAGAGGGAAATTATAGTTGGAAAATTCGTCTGGAAACAAAGTTTTTCGAAATCGGTACCAAAATAAGTGACTAAAAAAATGAGTAATCAGTAAAGACAGTGGAAAAAATGACACGATATATTACCTGCATGGAAATACAGCGCTATGTTTATTTTCCTCTTTCCTCCTCTGTTTCAACTCCTCCTTGTAGCCCATGAACTGATCAAACAAATGGTAGATAATATCCGCAGTGAATATCCTGACTCCCAGAGTGTCAGCCATCTCTTGGGCCTCCCTCTCAACCTTTACATCAAATGCCAGGAGACAAGCAAACTCCTTGTCGTGCTCCAACATTACACTGGCCTTCATTACATCCTTCTTGTGGACCGGACCTGGAGGGAGAGGGTGAATTGTATTGTTAGTGTAGTAACACAGAGGGTGAAGGAAGACTGTTTACTGTTTAGAGGGGCTAGTGTTCCAGCCTCCAGGTAGAGGCTGTTGGGAGGAGTTGGATTTTGCTGGGTACAGGGGAGGGGTTGCCATTGGGCAGGGGGTGTGAAACAACTTGTGTCACACTTGTCTCATATGAGACCCTCCTCTACGTGAGGCCGCGTAGTTGCACGGTGTACAGTCAGTGTAGGACAATGTCACACCGTCATTTTATTTCAAAATCACAGAGAGAGCGCACTCTGTGAGGGTCCGGTAGATCAAGAAATAACTGACCACTCACCAATGCTAACACCACTATATTTGATCTTGCTGTCTTGCAGGAACTGCAGAAGAGCTTCCAGAGATCCCAGGGTAGAAGCTTGCACATAGACTCCCTCATTACCAACCTGGAGACAAAATGGAGATCTGTTAGGAGCACGTAAAAATACCCTCGAATTTCAATGGATATTTCCCAGATCTACGTCACATGGCAACTGCCCCTCCCATCCTGCTGGACACTACATTCCTTGACAAGGTTACCCCTCAATCCCCCTTTGACTTATACCTTGATACTCTTCAGCTCCTGTTTGAGTGCTTTATTTGCATCCTCGATCAGTACCTCACACTCGTCAGGGTACTTGGCAATGTAAACCGGCATACCCGCCAGCGTCTTATCTGTCTCCTTCGCACAAATCTTTATACCCTGAATTGAGATTATTATTAGTGTGTGAGTGAGCAATAATAGTGTTTTAGTCCATGTTGTTGGAGTCAAGGGTCGTTAATTTCGGACTCTGCAATGAAAGGCAGTTAAATATCCTAAGCAATAATTACCTGAGCAGCTTGGACGACTTTATGTTGCACAAAGTTATTCTTAACCCTCATCTCCTTCATGGGGTGGGGTGTCAGGACAGCCCGGACAGTGGTGGAGAAGGCACCCTCAATGCCGGATAGAATCACCGTGTCTCCCTCCTTAACCTGACCATTCTTTAGAATTATATCCACCGTGGTTCCTGGAGGAAATATTGTTATGGAAAACAGGAAATTGCAAAAGGGGACATAGACAATTGTCACAGGGACCGCCCATCTTGGCAAGCCGAATAGGAACTTCGATAAAATAAAAGTAGAAATAAGATTTCCGGAATACAGTG
>CM035356.1:1211231-1271231 GCA_020137815.1 Hormiphora californensis | reverse complement strand
AAATCAAGAGGGGAGGACTGTTGGGAGGAAATATTTAGAGTGTGTGCGGGTGTGTGAACTATTAAAATGCCTTGATCTGTTATATTCTTGAAATATGATTGGAGACTTGTATGTTACCTAGTAGAGCAAATGCATTGACTGCTCCCTTTTTCTTGCCCTTCTTCTTGGGAGCAGGTACGGGTGGGGCAGCCTCATCTGAGGAAGTGTCACCAGTTGGCAGGTTACCAAACCTGCTGACAGGTGCTGCAGGGGCTCCTACATCTCCATCGTCCCTGAATGGAGATGGGGTGTTAAAGAGAGATTGGAGAAGAGTGGGGTGTACTGAAAGAGGGGAGGGAGCGCATAGTACCACGGTTGGTGAAAAAGAAGCCAGAAGGAGAGCAGGGACATTTGTTGGGAAAGTTGAGATCAATTTAATCAAACTATATAGGAAACAGGGGATAAATTGGCAATTAGAAATAACACACTCTACCCTGGTGACTGAACCCTGATATATCATGATACCCCGTGGATTATACACTTACGAGTTGTCAGAATCGGGTAGACCGAGGTCGATGTCTTGACGTTTGTTTCTCTTGTTCTTTCCCATTCAGACCAATCATAGGGTTCAACTGGCTACTGGAAAGGTGGATTAGGAAGGAGATATCGGGACTTGGGAAGGGGGATTATGAAGGGAGATATCGGGACTTGGGAAGGGAGATATATTGGGTTGGGAATTAATCAACTGGCTACTGGAGATATTGGTCTGGGAAGGGGGATATTGGATTGGCTGGAGATATTGGTCTGGGAAGGGAGATATTGGTCTGGGAAGGGAGATATTGGGTTGGGAAGGGAGATATTGGGTTGGGAAGGGAGATATTGGGTTGGGAAGGGAGATATTGGGTTGGGAAGGGAGATATTGGGTTGGGAAGGGAGATATTGGGAATTATTTGACGGGAATGAGCAAGCATGAAATGTCATCGGTTTAATGGAAAAAATGGAAAAACATGAACTTTTGAAACACACTACATAGATAATATCAGACTACTAGGATCATTTTCAGGAGATGTATGTTCTTTGAACAAATGGTATTTGAGAGACTTCCTGAGAAATAATCAAATACACTTCTAAATAAATTTATTGGTAAATATGCATCTAAATTGTAGATATATTGAAGCTAAAGAAGGAAATACATTTTTTGACACACTGGGAATATATATTTGATATTTGATAATATTTGTAAATTGCATGTGTGTAAACTGTGTAATATACAAAACACCGCTTCGATCTCGTTACCATGGTTACATGGTTACATCGTCACGTTACCATGGTTACCATGGTTACATCGTCACACATCATTCCACCCAAAAAAAGAGGGCAATATCTCCTCTTTGTCACTTTCTAACACCAAGATTGGTAACTCCTAGAAAAAAAGGTGTCTATGGTGTCTCACTGGTTGGCTTGGACATAAGTGAGGGATCGTCTGAAGCAGAGAATGTTTGGTTCGGGAGCATGGATCATATAGTGTTCCCAGCCACGACTCTGTTGGACTCCCAACCTACGCCACTCTTCTTCCGTCATCAGCCTGAGAAAGAGAGATGGAGCATAGAGAATTATAGGAACTAAACGAGCGTCACAACTCACATCTTTAGGATAGCATCATAGAGAATTATAGGAACATGCAGTACCACCCTGAGCTCAGAGATCTCACTTCTTTAGACCGTGAGAAATCCGGAACTGAAACCCACCCAGTACCCACGCACTAAATATAGTAGTACCCTCTAAATACCTAGTACCCACTACCCCTGACTGTTATACCTCTTTGGCATGCGTTTTACGATGTCCCGGGGGAGGGTGACGTGCCGATATTCGTATGTTGTATCAGCGTACTTGTCGCTGTAGTGAATATCATTCGCCGACATACTGAACACACGCTACTAAAAGGGTGAAATATTTTGAGATACTTGGAGGACAGAGAAGAGGGTTGACCAGTTCAAACGGTGAGATGTGATTGATGGGGTTGATTTGGTACAAACTAAAACAAGGGACAGGGTCGGTTATTTGCTTTTGCTTGCTTTGTCAGAAAGATTCTAGAAAGATTCTATGGAAGTAGAGAATATAGAGTAAAGGTTGATTCGCAGCTGACACTGTGACCAATTCAAAGTAGAGACTATTTTGAGATAATTACTTATGTGGCACCTCAATAGGTTGAATTATCTTTGTATCCATTACATTAATACATTAGTACACGCCAGTCGCTAAGGACTATTAGATAATGGACACTGCTATAATGAGAGCAGCAGCCATATATTGAGAGATGAGAAGTAATAAAGGATCACTGAAATATGATGGGGAATATATGAGTAATGACACAATTAAACAATGTAAGTTTTCAAACACAAAATATATAATCATATTAGCATAATAATAATAATTGATGAGTAATAAAAATCATAAACATAGTATATTTGTACAGTTCATATAATACAGGTTGTTATTTACACGTTGTAACTAGGAAGTATGGCTAACAAAAAAGTGGTATAATACAGGGGGGTATAAAAGGTATAAAATACATACACACAATGTTTCTGGCTTCTGGAAAAAAAGTATTTAGTGATAACTGCTCTGGTCTTTACATATAAGGGATCTATTACGGGATATTCAGTTTGTCCTTTAGTTCCTCGATCTTCAGCTGCATTATAGCGTGGTTTAGTTTGTCTGAGTTAGCTGTCAAGTGCCGCTCAAACAACATCTTTAGGGCTCTGAAGGAGAGGTATTTGAGGGTAGTGAAGGGTGAAAATGCTGAGCAGCGACACAAACATCACAACTGTCACTGGATAATGAACCGACACACTTAGTACCTGTCCGATGTAATGTTAGAGATAAGGATTTCCCGGGTGATATCCTGAACAAACTTTAAGTATTGTCCCTCTAGATCCCTGTGGGTGCAATAAGTGTTATGGCCAGAGGGGGGTCCAGGGGTAAAACTGTTAACAACACCACTCACTCAGACAAGCCCATACTAATTTGTTTCAACACTCGAAGTAGTGATTAGACTCACAGTGTCGAAGTATCGATACTCTTTACAACTCGAGATATCTTGTTATCAGAACCGGCAGCAGATGCAGCGTTCTTGTTAGTTGGCACGTCACGCACCCTGTTAACGTTCCCAGCAGCTGCCCCACAATCCACTTCAACAATACTCCTCTCACTCTCTGGGGGTATAACTATTACACAACAAGAAATATATGTACTCAGTAGTGTAAAATGCAGATGACTAACTCACGAGATTTGAATTTGACGATGTTGGCCAATTCTGGGACATTTCTCAGGACACTCTGAATGTCAGAGTCTTTTGTCGGTAGAGAAATCAGCTCGTTATTGAAGTTCCGCTCCAGAATTTGCTCCTCCATAAACCGAGATGTGACAGGGAGTGGGAAATCGTTAACAGAGGGCTGTTTACGGGTTCTATCTCGTGCTAAAATAATATAGTTTTAGTTCCGTTGATTTTTCTAGGGCTACTGCAGGCGTGATAGATTCATTCTGTACCAAACATTCCAAAGTGAGTTTCAAGTTTCAAGACTCAAGTTTAACTAACATAGTGTGGAGGAGACCATACTCCGGGGCGGTGAAGTGTCTGTTGCAGATGCGACAGTTTTTAATCTGTCGTAGTGTCGCTTCATGTGCCGATAAACCTCCTGCTGTCCCCCGGCATTCATTCTCGTTGGTTGAAAAACCGAACTTTTCGTACAAAGATGGCTGATCTTACTCAGTTTTACCTCCTCCATAATTTCTATCAGATCTGGAGCTTTCAAAGAAGATGATGTCTGTCGTTTGGGGTTTCGACACGGATGAAAGCGAAAGCCGAAACTGGAAACAAAAACCGCGCGGATTTTTCGCGAGCTGATTTTTTATTTTGAAGTTTTTTTATTTTCGTTTTTCTCACCGCGCGGCGTGAAAATCTTAAATGCGCGCGTGAAAAAAGCGGCATAAAGTTCATATTTTCGCATACGCTCATTGTGTACAAATAAACAACCCCTAAAAACGATCCACTTTTGCAGACGGCCAGCGGGATATTATCACAAATAAAAGACGGTTATTATGAAATGAATTCAGGAATTTATAAATCTAACGAGTTATAACGAAACAGAAAGGTGTGAGTTTTTGAAACAGAAAGTTTTTGGGTTGGTTGTCAGATTATTACTGTCTGGCAGAGCCGACCCTGTTTTGATTGCTCAGATAGGATCAGTGCCGCCAGACAGTCAGGACCCAACCGCTCACCAATCTACCCTCAAAGAAGAAAATTCTACTTGTTCCGCGGTAAGGCCGTGTACAAATTAGTCGGAATTCCGGGATAATTTGTACATGGCCTGACCTCATAAACCGAATCAAACTCAATTTTGCACCTGACAACCAAGACCTTGAATAAAAATCTGAACCGATCTGTTGTTAATATTGTATAACTTCTCCTTCATCACTTCCAATACAGTGGCCACAACGCGGAAGTTTTCCCCGGTGTCGTGGCCCCCTGCAATACTAAACGTTCTTCGACCTGCAATACACACACAGACACACAGACAAAGAAAAAAAAACACACAACCCATGTTCTGCAGCCCGAACTAAAATCAGAAAAAAACTACTACTGAGATACACGTGAATCATTTTATCACATTTTTTTAGATTTGGCAGCTCAACTATCTTCTGTCTGATGATAAAAAGGAAAACATGCATGATTTGCTACACTACAACCTCTGATTTTCCTCTCTCTCGGCTGCTTGTAGTGGAGAAACGGTATTGAAACACCGTGTGCAGACGCACCGTTTACGTTGTGCACGGGTAATTAAGCACTTTTTTGAGCTAGATCAGGATGAATATGTGTTAATTACCCGCACGCAACGTAAAGTGTGCGTCTGTGTACGGTGTTTCGATACCGTTTCTCCACTACAAGCGACACTGTTTCTCTCTCTCTCTCTCTCTCTCTCTCTCTCTCTCTCTCTCTCTCTCTCTCTCTCTCTCTCTCTCTCTCTCTCTCCCATTGTCTTTATCTCTCTTGCTGCAAGTAGTATTCGTTATCCTTGCTCAGTTTACTGAACTGGACAGGGTCCGACTCATGACGGAACTGACCTCCTTCTTCAACCTGAAAAAAGGGAGTATTTATTGAGTCTCCTGACACTGTGTAAATGTTCCGCACTACAAAAAAATATGAACAATTCAAAAAGTTTTTGGGGAACAACGGGTACAGTGTAAAACTGTGCACTTTACTGTGTACAGGAGGTTACGAGAAGAATATCTGTTGCCCTATATTAGAAATAAGGTGACAGTACATAACTTACATCTTCATATGGATTGCTGACAGCTAACTCTTCATCCTCGGATTCCAACTGAAATACAAGAATATTGTTTAACAACTGTATAATTATCTTGTTGAGTAAGGGGTGCTGCTTACTCAACAAGTACAATCATGAATCGGACTATAACTCACAGGATCACTGATGGGGACACTGTTCACAGATCTGAGCAAACCAAACCAGACTGAGATAATACTCAATACTCACATCGACTCGGATATCATTGATTGAGCTCGCCTCACTACTGCTACCGTATGAATCACGCCTCTGAGCTCGCATGCTGGCCCGCAGTTGTTGGATTGGGAATCCCTCCGTGGGGGAATCTAGATCGATATCCAGATAACTGTACGGTATAGCTATTATCTGTGGAGAGAGAGGGAGAGGGAGGTGAGAACACGTTATTTATCAAGCCCCTTTTACTGCCTACTGGTAGTATTATGCACATTGCACAGCTCATCAAGCCACTTTTACGGGTATTATTATGGACAGTTCATGAACATATATATTATATATATCTTGAACTTCATTCTGTGTATCATACCCTGTTCTCATTGTCGTAGATAGAGAGGATTTGTGAGGCCCACTGAGTGAGCAATAACCCATCATCGGGAACCTGACCCTCCGGAGAGTGGTTCACAAGATATAAAAACCGAGATAACTCGTGGATACATCGCCTGGGGAGAGAGAGACGGTTTGTTGTTGGGGTGTTGTAGCTGTCTTAGAAATAGGGGTAATATTCTCGAAGAAGTTTTAGAAATTGTTGACTTCTGTTATATGTAGTTTAGAAATAGTGGCAGACTTGTAGACGTTATGTAGTTTAGAAATTGTGCCAGACAATTCTCCAATCTTCCAACGTTATTACCTGTATGTATCGAATATTTCTGATTCAATGTTTATCTGTTTAGCATCTCGTCGGAGAGCGTTTAATATCACCAGGAACTTCATGCGTTCTGGCATCATCTGTTTTGATATATCATCGAACTTTCTTTTTTCTTCCCCCTTCAGCGATCCACTCGTCTCTAGGAGGAGGAGGAGGTGGTTTAGTGGTTTGTCTGGGAACCACCCAAAATAGGAGAAGAAAGGGGTTAAGCAATAGTCTAGTAGTAGAAAGTTCATATATTTTAGTATGTACTATGCTGATGCCCTGTCAAATCGGGGTCTGGCGCCGCCAGACATACCAATGCAGATTGCAAAGAGAAAGAGAGGTAAAGCGGTTACCTACGCTCTCTAAACTTACTGATTTCAAATGGGTCTTCTGTAAGTTTTGAGTTTGCCAGGGCTATCGTTTCAGCATCCCTCTCTCCATTATCGGGATTCGGATTACTGAGCACTATATTCCCTCCACCACTGTAGAGAGAAGAGATGTTAGATAACCAGTTTGTGAGTTATATCGCCCGTCTATGAAATTCTTAGAATGATTCAACTTAAGTGCAGTGGCTCCACCCCTATGCACTTAGAGAGTGGGTGTGTAGTGAATAGGACAATGAGGTCCATTAGATCCAGACTGAGGGGTAATGGTATGCATGAGAAGGAGAGAGAGGCGGAGAGTTGAAAGGAGGGGAGGGGGGCACATTTGGAGCAAATCCAAGGCTCCTCTTTTTCGGGACCACCAGATGACGCGCTGCTCACATCTCTTACTTTGCTCATAAGAATGCGCGCAGCGATATACCGCACGCGCACTACCGCTACATAAACACGAGCGTCCCAGTGTGTTGAGGGAGAGACTGCTCTCTCACTTTTCGTCCTCTCTACCTTACTTTCGTCTCCCAGTCACTCGACATCTCTCTCTCTCTCTCGTCTCTCCATTATCCTTGTATCTCACCGATGGTAGAGAGAGGGGGAGAGAGAAGGATCTCATATAGTGGTCTGTGTCTTCTTTGTGTATTACTGATCCAGGTCCCCCCCCCCCACACACACACATGGGGGGGGGGCAGATGTACTACATTCCTATGTGATGATGAGAAAAGTCACTATTCTAACGAAAATCTCTCTACACATGTCGTGTATGTCACTGCGCTGATAAGCGTATTATAATAGGGGCTATTTCCCAGCCGATCCGTTCAGAGTGAAGTAATCACTTTTATTTGTATTGTGCACTGTACAACTTTGAATCACACACCGATGTGCGATGTAGAAGCGAGAGAGAGCGAGAAGCTAGTCTATCACGAAGAGCAGTCTAGGCGGCTAAGTAGAGAAGGCTCTACAGTATTGATAGAGTGACGAATATCATCTCTCGCCTCCGTTCGCGCGCTTCTACCGCCCCCTCTCACTCTCTCTCGGTCTCTATGCTCTCTTCTCCTCCTCTCTCGTAGCTCTCGTTTTCCTGCTTCTTGACGTCTCTGCGCCTTGTATTGATGGGTTTGGACTCTGTGTGAGCAGCTTATTTTTTCGTGTGTTTGGCGGAACCCTGCTTAAAATAAAGGGGGAAAAGGGGAAAACGGGAAAAAATATGGTTTTAAAAAGGGAGGGAAAAAAAAAGGTGCGGAAATCGTGGGGGGAAATATACCTGCCCGCCTAACCCTAATAAACAAAAAGGGGCCCTCCCTTGTGGGGGAAACTTTTATTTGGTTCCTATTATTTTTCCCCCAATCACACCTTTCCTGCCCCATTACCTTTATTCCCAGGGGGGGGGAAAAAAGGTCCTTTGGGCCCCTTTCTTCTTTTGGTTCTTCCAGGTCCCCCCCCCACAACCTTTTGGGGGGGGGTTTTGTCCCCCCTTCCGGGAAAAAAAGGGTCACTTTCCCAAAAATCTTTACCCTGTCGTTTTTTGGTCATTTTGGCAAAACTATTTGGGTTTTTCCGCCGTCCGTTGGTGAGTAACATTTTTTTGTTTTGTCATGTTTTTTTAAAATCCCCGTTGGCGGGGAAGGGGAGGGGGGGGGAAAAGGGAGAGGATCGGGCGGGAATTTTCTCTGGGGGGAGGTGTGGAGTAAAGGGGAAAAAAAGGGTCTTCTTTTTTTTTCCGGCCTCACCCCCTCCTTTTTCCCCTTTTCTTCTCTCTCTCCCTCTTTCCCCTTCCCCTCTCCTTTTGGCCGGGGGCTTTTTGTTTTGGTTTTGGTTTGCCCCTTCGGGTTTGCCGGCCAATTTCCTCAATCCTTAACCCATTCCCGCCCTTAAAATCAATCCTTTAAAACCTCGGAATCCCCGGGGGGGAAAAAAATTTTTCTCTTTTCAATCCCCCTTTCCCCTTCCCTCGGAGCCCCGTCTCCCCACTGGTTTCCCGGGGCTTCTCCTCTCCTCTCTCTCTGCTCATCAGCTAAAGATATACTCTCTTAATTTTCCCTCCAATGTCTCACCCCGCTTCCACAAAAAAAAGCTGCTCAGCTCCAAATCCCTTCAACCAAAAAACCCTTTTAACCCCATTCCGACCCCAACCTTCACCAAAAACCTTTCCCAGGGTTTTTTTTCTCAAAAGAGAGGGGGGGAGAGAGAGGAAAAGGATAGAGGGGAAGGGAAGGAGGAGAAAAAAGAAAAAAAGGGGGACAAGGGGGGGGGTTTTTTCCCCCCTCTTCTCTCTCTCTCCCTCCCTCCTTCTCCCCTTTTTTCTTCTCCTCTTCTCCTCTCTCTTCTCTCCACATCCCTTTCTTTCTTGTTTCTTTGTTTTTTTCCCTTGGGGTGGGGGGTTCGGGGGGCCCTTTTGTGTCCCTTTTCTTGTGGCTTGCGGGCTGTAAAATTTGGTCTGTAGACTTTTTTTCGCTAAACACCCCCTTAAAATTTCGAGTTATCCCTAATGCATTTCTTAACTCGACCACACCTACCCCCTTCCCTCTAATATGTAGAAATTTAAGGGAAAATTTTTATTTTTGGTAAGTTATTTTGAATTTCTTGCAGCTCTAAAAATTAAAATTAAGATTTCTAAATATCATATAACCGTGCATTTATACCACCCACTAACTATTAACTACTTTTAGTTGGTACACAGTAAATAAAAGTGTCATCTTATTCTAGGTTTGTTTTGTTGAGTGTTTGTTTGTGCGGGTGTTACAGTAAAGAATTTAGAGTAGACACTGAATTAGATGTATCAAATGTCACTAATGTCTGGATGTGCGGGGGTTCACTCAAATCCCCAATTCATCACTCAAACCCTAATTTCAGTCTTCATAACCTTGGGAAAAATAAGGGAAGCGAGAGAGTAAGAGGAGGTTGAATAAGAAGAGAGGGGGCGGGTTTAAAACAATTTTACTGCTTGTATATTCGGGGGGTTTTGAGCATCATATAATTTCTAAGAATAAAGTATTTTCATATATTCAAAGATTTCAAATTTTTCAACCTATTTAAACAATTAAATTTGAGGCCCCCCTTTGCTTTTCGAATTCCTCTGTGGCCCTAGCCAGCCAGATATGACAAATAGGGCTACACCTACTGATGAAAAATGAGGGATGCCCTTCCGTTGGAAATCTTGAAAACGCACAATCCTCTCCCAAAAATCCTTCTGCCTCCGCCAAATTTTGGGGGTTTAAACCCAAATCTGGACTCATCCGCACATTAAAATTGTCCCCCCTGGAACCCCGCTGCATCTTTTTTTCGGTGCATCCCCGGCTCCGGCGGATAAAAAAAAGGGTACCCAGAACCGCACTACATACGACAAATCATCATTCACTGGAAATTCTTTTTCCCTGTGATTGTGAGGGCTGCGGAAAGGGATAGCATTAAACAGTGAATCTCCCGTTTTCCTTTTTTTTTTGCCAGCAGGGGTCTCATGTTTGCGGGGGCTATGGTTTGGCCCCTGGGTCATTGGGGGTCGGCCCCGGTTTTGGGGTCTGCGGCCCCAAGACAAACAAAAAATTGAAACTTTCAGTGCAACCAAAGTGCTGAAATCCGAGTCAGTGTTATCTGATGAGGAAAAAACGAGTTAAAAATCAGTCCAAAGCGGGCCGTCGGAAAGAAAAGAGGAAGAAGAACAAGCCCTGTCAAGAAGATTCTTGTTGGAACTCCTGTTGGGAGAGTGACATTCAAAAGATTGGATCTTGAGCTTCTTTTATGGAGAGGTGAAACAGCAAGGTGTTCCCAAATTCAGCAATGTTTGTGAACGTTATCTACTGAGAGACTGTCCTCATGGCCCAAATGGTGACAAGTTGATTAGTGGTAAGCCTTGCAGCAAGGAACATCCCCAGAAATGCCTCCGTTATTGTCAGTACGGAACGGCAACTCGTTCGGGTGTAACTTTGGTGATAAGTGTCAGAATTTTCACCCACCTCTCTGCCATAATTCTGAGATCTCCCGAGTCTGTACCGACAAAGAATGTAAAGACACACATTTAAAGAACACTCGGAGAAGTGAAGTACCCCCCTACTAAGGTAATTCATTGAAGAGTACTGGTAACAAAACCAGTGATGCCTCTCAGAAAGTGGAGCAGAAAGAGCCCCCTCGCTCAGCTCCAGCTCCTCAAAACCCTAAGAAGAAAAAGAAGAAGAAGACCATTAAAACTGAGACCCACCCCCGTGTCGCGACCAATGACATCCGTTCACAAGAGGATTTTCTCATGGCATTGATGGCCTCAGTGAGGGACGAGATTCTTCGAGAAGTGAAGACGTCCCTGAATCATCTCTCCAGTCCTTCAGGGAAGAGATGACGAGGGAACACACACCCCGGCCCAAACATCTCACACTCAGGCCAACCGAGCCTGAACACCCCGACCAACTACCATGGGGTTCTGGGAACGGTTTCGGAATTACTCCTCATCAACGCCCGCAGTTAGTAACGCCTTCCGCGGCTAGTGACTGTCGGTGGAAGTTTTCTTTTATCAAGGACTCATTGGAGAATCCGTCAAAACCATCCTTTGCACCGGCATAACGGAGACTTGGTGGCGTGATGATTTCTCTGATGCACAATTGGAAATTGAAGGGTTTCACCTGATTCGTTTGTGATAGAGCAGGGAGGAGAGGTGGTGGCTGTGCACTCTACATTAACAACCAACTGACCCCTTCCTCCGAATTCAGATTCTCTGACACTTCCAATAGTGCGGCTGCCGTTTACATCAAAGAGACCCACTCGGTTTTTTGTGTTGTTTACAGGGCGCCATCTTCCCCATCAAATGGACTTTTTGATGATCTATCCCATTTCATTGATCAGTGTGAACTTAACAAGGGTTGTCCTGATATCTACATTATGGGTGATTTCAATATGCCGGACATTGACTGGGGAACACTCAGTGGAGGATCTGACACTTGTTCCCAGATGTTCATAAAATTTGTGAACGATTATTTCCTAACTCAACTTGTTGATGCCCCTACAAGGGGCTTGAATATTCTGGACCTTATTCTCACTAACCGGCCCGAATATGTCTTCAAAACTGAGGTATCAGAGTCATGTATTTCCGATCACCATATGATCAGCTCTACCCTTGGTTTCGGAATCAAACCTCGTCGTCAATTGGACCATCAATTTACGGACTTTGATATTTATGACTTTCATGAGGCAGATTTCCCTGAAATGTGTAAGGAATTGGACACGATCGACTGGGTAGCACTTGCCGACATTTGCGAGAGCAGCGACGGTTCTGATTTTGTCCAGCTTTTTATCCTGACTGTTTACAGGTTTTATCCCACCACTCTCGTATGAAGAAGGCCCGTAAAAAACGAAGGGACCCTATTCTCAGGAAACTGAAAGTGAAACAACGGAGTTTGAACAAACGGATTACTCTAGCCCGGCAGAATAAACCTCACCTTTTGCCACAGCTCGAGGTTGGTGTTTCCAGAATTACTTGGGCCATCTTGTGTCACATTTCTCAGCGACTCGATTTTGATGAAAACGAAGCGTTGATGAAACTAAAAGCCAACCCTAAATTCTTTTGGTCGTACGCCAACCGAAAGAGGAAGACCCGGTCACGCATCCCTCCCTTACAATTGAGTGATGGGTCACTTACGGACGTTCCCGAGATGAAGGCAGAACTATTTCAATCACAATTTACCTCTGTCTTCAGCACTCCTTCAAACTGGGATGGAATGGTAGTGGTGTGATGCCAGTTGGAGCTTCGCTCCTTCTGGTGCCACACCGCTGCAAGTCCGATTAGTCAACCTCCCCGCGGTCCATCCTGGGAACGTGCTCCGGGGGTGTGCTGGGGACGATCTCGGCTTGCCGAGTCGTCGCCGGAGCGCCTCGGGAGTGCGGCTAATGACTACGGACGCCCGGCTATCGCCCCGATTTTGGGGAGTAAAAACCCGCCAGAGATCTAGCCGACCTCACTCATGGCACCGTGAGCTATTCCAGTCTCGACTGTAATAGCTCAATGAACTTAGGGTCTCCCCTGCCTCGTTGCGTGAGCAGCGGGAATGGGGCCCCCTATAACATAAAACTAGATTAAGTGAACGGTGCCCATTAGTTTGGGCCCCAGTCACTAAGTCTACTTACATTATACGGCTACTGATGTCCAATAAATCAGCACCTTGATAACACATTACATCCCCACCCATAACAAAAACAATTCCCCCACAGGACGATGATGTAATATACTCCTATCCCGTGTAGCGCGCGAGAAGAAAAAACCCGAGCTCATGGAAAGCAAACTCTTTACGCAGCACGCCTGCGCGCGCTCAGGCCCCCTTATCTACAAAGAGACCCTGACGTCACACCTTCTAACATTCCTTACCCCCCAACTAGCCATGGCAAAACCCTCCAGCACTAAGGGAAAACAACCAGCAAAGAGAGGGAAGAAGCGTAGCAGATCCCCCGACACCCTCTCCCCGATAGAACAGGCCAGAAAAAAGGCCAAGGCAACAGAGAGGTAAGCAGTAACCACATTTACACCCCCCCCCCTCAAATCTCCATAGTATATAACTTTTACAAATACTCTACCACTCTACACTCTCCTAACACGACCCCCTTACCCTTCAGGAAGACGGCTCAAATGGATGGTGGTGTTCTCTTTCATAGAGATTTCCTACAGCTTGAGAACAAGGATTTTGAGAGCTATGAAATGGCGATGTTGCCATTGATTATGCGCTGAACTTGGCATCACTCTGCATCGATCTCCAGCGAACAGGGCCATATTTGTACGCGGGAAAGAAAACCTAATCCCGGAAAGAGTCCCTCGTGAACTCAAATACATACCAAGGTAACTCAATCCCTACCCCACACAGTAGATACAACTATATATTTAGATATATTTCATCTGCTCAGCCCGCCATTTTCTGCTATCTCCCTAGCCCGCCTAATTCATTTAACCTTATGCCGCAGCACACCCTAAATTGCCCCCTCTAACAGAATTGAAAACCACGCCGACTACCTGCGGGTCACTTTGCCCCCCAACACCAGCTCAAACCTACTCGTCACGAAAGAGCTTGTGGAAACTGTAATAAAAGGGCTAACACTAAACAAGGTCCATGTGGCAGGTAAAAATGCAGCGTGCTCCCCTCTCATGCCCCCTAAGCGCACTAAACTGGGGGTACAGATTTTCATCGAGTTGCCGGAAAAGGCCACTTTTCCGTTGGGTTTGGAGCCCAAACTGTGGGCCTTCCACACACTGAAGCCATATGAAGTAGAACACTTCAAGAAAACGACTGAAGCGGCTATGGTAGTAACTAGCTAGCCTCATAGTAGAACAAAGGTCGGGTGCCACCAATCAAAACCAGTACCGCCCCCATCTACATACTAGACAATTTGTCAAGGGAAATGCGTGTTTTTGTGTGGCTGCAGCTGCTTTTAGTTAACACCACCGCTGTAACGTGTCTTTTCACATGCTGACCTTTCCTTTTTTTAAAAACATGCTATGTTGTGTACATTCAGTCTGAAAGATAAACCATACAAGCTAATGACTTCAATACTCGTAATCTTCTAAACTATTTGTACTAAATCAAAGCAATGGGATTTTTCTTGATTCTCTTATCTACCCCCGCCCACAATCGTAAATCTTGCTTGTTAAATCTTGCTCCCCTCGCCAACAGTTGGTAACCTTTTTAACACAGCTAACACCACCCCCAAAATAATCAACTCAAATCCTCCTAACCTATAGCCATGTCCCCGCCAGCTGGAAGACACCGGAAACGCTACAAACGCCATCCTAACCCTGACTACACCACACAAGTCACCCCCGCTAGCAATAGCACCCCCGCCAGTAACCTAGTTACACATGGCACCCCCGCTAACTATAGCACCCCCGCCAGTAACCCAGTTACACATGGCACCCCCGCTAACTATAGCACCCCCGTCAGTAACCCAGTTACACATGACACCCCCGCTAACTATAGCACCCCCGCCAGTAACCCAGTTACACACGGCACCCCCGCTAACCACAGTACCCCCGCCGGTAACCCAGCTCCAAATAACAATTTCGTTAGCACCCCCGCCAGTAACTCAGTTACAAATGGTCCCACAGATAATGTTAACTCCCCTGCCAACAACCCAGCCATAATACCGGCCCCCAAAGTTGTCAACGCCCCCCACAAACACCCAAAGGAAAACAAGAAGGTTAACCCCTCTAATTTCCTCACAGAGATAATACAGCACAACCTACATACTGAAATTGGAGCAACAAAGGAAATCATGTCCAAGACCGGTAACAACAAAATACTAGCCCTCCAAGAGCCTTATACAGGTAAGAACGGCAGAGTCCAATTCGTCCCAAAATATTCCCGTTGTTTTACCAAGGACCACGTAACCCCCCGTGCCTGTATTATTGTCCCTATAAACATGGCCAAAAACGCACACCTTCTAGCAACCCTTTCAAACGACGAAATAGTCAGCATCAGATACAAATTTGGCAATAACAAATCTATAGTAATCACCTCGGCCTATCTCTCTGCCCCAAAAGGGCAAAAACATATCAATCCCGACACAGAGACCAAACTCCTACAAACTAGCAGCTATGTCCAAGAAAAGAACACAGCCTGGATAATATGTACCGACTCAAACGCCCGTAACAAATCATGGGGAGATAGAATCACCAACGTCAGAGGTATCACTCTGGAAAGTATACTCGATGAAGAACGGCTTTATATCGAAAATACAACTTACGAACCCACCTTCGTGAGTAAAAATGGCCAATCTCTCATCGACCTGACCATAACTAATGAAAAAGCGCATGACAGAGTACACAAGTGGTCCCTCACTGACACGACCCTATCAGACCACAAAAGAATACACATCAAAATTAATCTTGGCAACATAGAAACAGAGAAGGTTAAATTACCCAAAAATACAGACATGCCCCTCTTTAGGGAACTAGTAACTCAAAAATTCAGTAAGTTAAACATCCACAACAACCCGAGCAAAAAGGCCATGAACAGTCAATACAAGTCTATATGTGAAGCACTAACCTCCTCCTTCAACGAAGCCACCCCGACCACAGTAGTAAAACACCTAAAATCGTCGCCCTGGTCCCCGACTGCGACAGCTATCAAACAAGAACTAAAACCTCTAAAGAAACAAAAGAGCAAGTCGGGGGAAACCCGATCAGAAATTAGCAGACTCAAAAAAGCCCTTGGTGAGGAAATCAAAAACTGTGAAGAACAACGCTGGAAAGAAAAAATCTCAAAACTTACTTCAATCAAGGAAGTCTCACAGTGCATGAAAAACCACTCAAAACCCCGTATAAACCTCACAAAAATCGACACGGGCCCCCAAGCATCTTCGGACGACCCACTAACCATTCTCAAAACCATCGCTAACACTCACTTCCCAGAGAATCCCGATGAATCTAACCAGACATGGAAACAGAAGAATAAAATCAATATGCCGGTTACCGAACAACTGAAAATCAGCCACCTCAACAAAGCCATAAAACAGGTAAAAAGGGCCAAAGCCCCTGGCCTAGATAAGATCAGTAACGGCATGTTAATCGATACATGGGACATAATCTCCCATAAGTTACGCCTATTCATGCTTAACACCCTAACCTGCAGGTTGAAACCGGAACTATGGCTGAAGAGCAAGGGCATCATCATCCCAAAACCAGGTAAGTCAAATTACGCTAACCCCAAGAGTTACCGCATCATCTGTTTGTCGTCAAACATTCTCAAACTCATGGAAAGAGGTCTACTAATCTTTCTCCACGACGACCTCAAAATTAACATGAAACTAATCGACAACCAACATGGTTTCCGTAAAGGTAAATCAACCATATCCGCGATTCACGATCTTACTAGCAGAATAGAAAACGCGCTCGCTGACAAACAATACGCCCTAGGGGCTTTCGTAGACGTCGAAGGCGCCTTCGACAGAGTATCTTTCACTGCGCTAGAGCGAGGTTTAGATAAGATAAAATTACCAACTGAAATATTCGAATGGATCAGTCACTCCCTCAGAAATAGAACTGTAATCCTCGAATTAGGCGGAGAAATGCTAGAGCAACAAATCCACAGAGGCACCCCCCAAGGGGGTATCCTATCTCCACTCCTCTGGAACTTATGCATGAACACAATCCAATTCACCTGCTGCGACCTCAACCTTATCATATTATACGCGGATGACATTGTTATAATTATTACTGGCCCCGACCTTAACGTCACCATGCACGACATAATTGTCGAACAAATGAAAATCTTGACAGAATGGGTACACAAACAAGGCCTAAAACTAAGTACCACAAAAACTAACATAGTTGCTTTCCACAACACACACCAAAAAATCTCTCTAAACAACATCCAACTGGGCAACGAACAACTCCCCATAAAACCATTTGCCCCCTATCTAGGCGTCGACCTAGACAAAAATCTAAATTACAAAACGCACATCAACAAAAAAATTACTAAAACCAAGGCAGCTGCCCGCCCCTTAAACTTCCTCATCAACAAACATTGGGGGCTAACCCTGGACCAAGCCAGACACGTCCACAACCAGATAATTATGCCAAATCTACTATACGCAGGCGGTATCTGGGGACACACGATCCTGAATAACCAAACCGCACTCCAAAAGATACAAACGGTCCAAAACGCCGTCAACCGTAAGATCACAGGCGGCCATAAACATACTCAGTCAGCAACACTGACTAAGCTCGCCGGTGTAGAGCCTCTTGTCTTTCTCTTAAACAAAGAAAGAATTAACAACTACATCCACCTCATTAGCAACAACAACTGGTGGTCAGACCCAAACCACGGTACAAGAGCCAGACTCACCCACTCCAAAGACATAGAAAACTACTTGCGCCACCTAAACCCGGGTTCAGAACTGGACATTACTTCCACCCAACTTATCCATTTCTCCGAAAACCAAAATATAGTCACAAACGGAAATATCGAAATATATACTGACGGTTCAAAAATGGACACCAAGCCGGGCCCAGTCACGGGTGCCGGAGCCATAATATTGTACGATACCTCGTACAAAATTATAATCCAAACTCTTTCCCCAATCAACACAATCAACCAAGCTGAACTTCAAGCAATAAATATGGTAGCCATCAATTTACTGAGTTATGACACCAAGTACATGAACATTACCATACATACAGATTCCAAAACCACCCTAACTAATCTTGTGAAGGGACAGACAAACTCGAACCAGTTAATTTCCACAATCAACAACCTCCATAAACTACAAATCTACAACAATGTAACAATTCAGAAGGTTAAAGCCCACTCCAACATCCCCGGTAACGAGGCCGCGGACCTAATCGCCAAAAGAGCAACCAAAGACAGTCTTAACACCGCAAACCCCTTCGGCCTAACCAAAACCCAACTCATATCGCTAATGAAAGAAGACTGCACAAAGAAATTCATAAAACAAATCGAGAAGGCCAATTACTCCAACTGGACAACCACGCTGCTCTACAAACTCATCAGAGACCACCCCAAACTAAACTTCTCTCAAAAACCATACCTCAGAAGTCTAACCCTGGCAATCTCCGGACAAAACAACCTAAACAGCGCCATCTCAAACAAAGACAAATCCATATCCAACCTCTGTGACTTATGCAAAGTCAAAGAGAATGCGGAACACAAGCTCCTCCACTGCCCAGACCTAGATGAGCTACGATACAAACTCGACTACCAAGATATCATCAACAACATTCTCACTCCCAGCAACACACTGGATCTGCACAAATTCTCCAAATTAGTATACAGAAGTAACCTATTCGAATAAACCATCCCCAACCATCCCGATCTGAAAGAAGTAGCATACCACAGGGCAAGAATCGCTACGGCCGGGGAATTCCACAAAACCACATCATAAGGGTCCCAATATTAAGGTAGGGCAGTTCTGGGCCATAACAAAGGGCCACCTCCGCCGTATGGCAAGTAATTACCCCGCAATAGTGCAACCCCTGGGAGCTGATAATTTGCCAAATGCTCACCAGAAGTTTACATAAGCGTTTTTCATGCTTATCTGTGCTTGCTAAGAAATTAGCTGTCCGGACCCCCAGGTTGCATGCTGATAAGTACTGCTAGCGGTTTTGACCAAAGACCTGAGGTGTGATAAGATATTTCAGCCGTCACCGATTAGATGGTGAACCCACGGTATTGTCATATCCGGCAACCCACCTACCTCTACAGCTCCCTGGAGCAGTAGTAACCAAAGACCAGTCTGTGAGACAGGTAAATTCCATCCATTGTCCTGACAACATAGGTATGTCAGTCTAATATTAGATTCACTGTATCAAAGGCTCTTCTTGTGATGCCGGCGAAGGTTCGAGGGAAATGTTGAGCTTGCTCAACAAAATACCAGGACCCAAACCGGAACAACATCAACATTATCCCTACGTGTGGGGGACGGTGGCGAAGAGTGATATTAATATAGGTTGTCTGCCGACCATTGTGGGGCAGTAAAGTGGGAGGAATGACGGGCGGTGCAAAACACACACACACACACACACTCCTTCAAACTCCCCTTCAGCAGCTGCAGACAACATTACTCCTTCTACATGCAGCCTCTCAGACATCGTATTCTCCGCCACCGATATTGAAAAGGCACTGTATGAACTCAATCCTTATTCAGCCGGCCCACCAGGAGATATACCTGCCAGAATTCTGCGTGACTGCCGATCATCGCTGTCCTACCCCCTATCCATCTTATGGGCCAAATCGTTTGATTCTGGTATTGTACCACCCTGTCTGAAACTTCAGTACATTGCGCCACTTTACAAAAAGGGTCCTAAAATGAAAGCTGAAAACTACCGCCCGATCTCACTAACCAGCCACATTGCCAAGACTTTTGAAAGGGTTGTAAGATCTCAAATGGTGTCATACTTTGAATCAGAGAATTTGTTCAACGAGTCTCAGCATGGGTTTAGAAGCAAGAGGAGCTGCTTATCCCAACTCACTCGTCACATTGACAATATTCTGAACAATCTCAACGACCTTCTTGAAGTGGATGTAATCTACTTGGACTTCGAGAAGGCGTTTGATAAAGTTGACATCGGTGTGCTACTCGAAAAACTGCAGAGATATGGAGTTAAGGGCAAACTCCTTGAATGGATCCGCAGCTTCTTGCTAGACCGGAAACAAACGGTTTTAGTCGACGGCACATCATCTTCCTTTGCAGAGGTCAGAAGCGGTGTCCCACAAGGTACTGTGCTCGGCCCACTACTATTTTTGATCTACGTAATTGACTTGGAATCCGTAATCAAACACGGTTCTTCACTGTCGTTCGCTGATGACACCAAAATATTCTCTGCTATCCGGACTATGGTTGACAAACTGAACCTACAAAAGGATCTATACAGTGTGATAACCTGGGCGGAAGCTAACAACATGTCCTTGCACCAGTCCAAGTTCGAGGTCATGAACTATACGCTGAATCAAACCAATTCTCTCAGAGAACTACCGTTCAGTGCTGAGAACTATTCCTATCAACTCTCTGATGGAAGGTTCATCGACCCTTCAGACACTGTGCGTGATTTAGGTGTTGTACTCTCGAGTGATGGGCAATGGTCGGCCCAAATATCTCGTGTAGTCTCCACGGCTAGTCGGGTTGCTGGATGGACACTAAGTGCCTTCAGATCCAGAACTCGCCGCACCATGATGACTCTTTACAAGTCACTAGTGCGTCCCCATCTAGACTACTGCTGCACACTGTGGTCACCTACTAAAATCGGGGATATCAGTCGTGTTGAGGAGATCCAGCGTCAGGGCGGGGACGATCCTACACTCGCAAGATTGCTGGTCTCAAGGGGTTGGATTACTGGCAACGCTTCAGACTTTGGGACTTTTGTCACTTCAACGCCGTCGGAAAGGTACACTGCCATCCTTGTTTGGAAAGTGTATAACAACGAGATACCTAACAGTACTGCTATGACCTTCGCTGATACGCACCGCTCTGGCCCAAGAGCTATCGTCCCGCGTTATTCATATGAAGCCCAACGATCTAACCTTTCATTGTATGAACAGTCATTTGCGGTACTAGGTGCTAGGTTGTGGAATATTCTTCACGAACTGTAAAAGAGGCTTCAACTCTTCACCAGTTCAAATCTCAGTTGGGTAGTTTTCTCTCCACTTTTCCTGACACACCCCCTGTCAGCGGTTACCCTGCTCAAGCCAACAGCAACTCAATATTGGAGTGGTGCTCGTAACATTCTTGTGTGATTTTATGTTCGCTGAGCTGACCGTGTGTTTAGGAGGCTTATTATTTTAATGTATCCTGTGTTTTCACAAATTCTTGAACTGAACTGAACTAAATCAGGGATCAAGGCACATGACAGTCTCATCAATGTCAGGCTCACTTAAAGCTCCTTACATGGCGATAACTGATAGTAAGACACACCGAGTGCGGACCTGTCATTCATCTCCCTTTTTAACTCCTCACAGATAATTAATACACGATAAATTATAATCCAGTTTCAAAGCGCACGAAACATATTAATTGTGCGTAACACTTCATATTTGTTCGTGACCCTGGTTTGATTGGTTTATTGCTTCCATTTAAAAAAGATGACAGCTATTATCAGGGAATTTAAAAAGTTCATAAAGAGAGGTTAAATTTGCGATTGAAAAATGACGTTATGCGGGAATCGGGATAGATGTTAAAAGGCATCACAAAGAGAGTGGATCATGTAACTGTCATTTCATAAAAGTAATGCCTCTAATCTCTATAGAGACTGTTCTAGAGCTCTCTATTACGGGGGTATTGTCAGCTGTCAGTCGTAACCCCTTACCCCGTCGTAACTCATAAAACATCTCAAAATATAATTATTCAATGACTTACTTTTTATCGTGGTGTTTTTTGCTCCTGAATTTCCAGCACATGGCCAACAGTACGATGATGACAAAGAGAACAACCGCAAAGACAACTGCTGTAATTATAATTGGATCCGTTCCTGAGGGTAACAAGGGATTAGATAGATTAGGGGGGTTACAGAGGTGTATAAATGCAGGGAGAGAAAGTTCACTGGAAGATACTATACACAACGGTTTGAGAGCTATATCATTAGACACGAAGATATTTCTCAATATTTATTGAACGAGGTCAAATTGCTTCACACACAAAGGATTAATTTGTCACTTGCAGCTTTGCAGCCTTCATTTGAACTACAAATTATGCATGATGAGAGAGAAAAGGAGCATCATAATAATCACAACAGAAAGAAATATGTTTATTATGTGATTGGGTGTGTGTCAAGATAATCACGAAGGAATTATAGAAAAGCATGCAAGAGAGCACAAACTTACCGGCATATTTTATGGTTAAAAGTACAAGTCATGGCTAGATAAAGTGTTACTGGTAAAAAGGTTCAAGGGTTCAATGTGTTTATAATGGGGAGGGTGGGGGACGTACCATTATCGGGATCTGTGGATTGGTCTGACATTTGGTTCGGCGATCAGATCGCCTCTCTCATGACCTATTGGCTACATGGGGGAGAGAATAAATTATTTGAGGAAAATTATTCCGTTCTAAACCGCTGCAGAAATATATAAATATTTTTCCCGCCCGGTGAATGCCGAAGGTATTCACCCGGATGCCTTTTGTAAAAGGATAGGGGTTTAGAATTCGACAATTTTACATACTAGTGAAGTGTCACGCTTTTTTGTCCCGTGACGTAACCCAATTAGTTGCGAGGGACAACGGTGTTGCTCCTTCATCAAATACTTCAATGGCACGTTTTCAGGAGATGTGAGCCGCTCAATTTAATTTTACTAAAACACAAAGATTTGTTCTATACTGTATACGGTTTGAGTGATTCATAAATGATCGGAATGTCTGTCCCGCCTTCACATTAGATGGTTATCAAAATAAAGGTTGGCGGGGAAACATAGCATTATGAAACATAATGCAGTATTCTTGTTAAGCCTAACCAGTTGGTGGAGGTTTTGCAATCTAAGTACACCAAGCATAGCCTAGCAGAAGAGCTATTAAAGTAGCAATTATAAGTAAGCTATTTTATTAAACCATAGGAATTGAAAACGGATAAAAACTAGTTATTAAGTTAATGTGCTTTTTGAGGAGAATCCCTCTCTTCAAGGAGATGAGGCCGGCCTCATTATAAGCTCCTAATATTTGACATATTGCTTAAACACGATTATATTTTCTCTCCTCGAAGTTTTACTGACAGCTTCGTTAGGGGAGAAAATAGAGATTGAAGATAAATCTCTCGGGTAGAGTGAAATTATATATGCCATCAAACAATACATGTTAGGGCATCAGTCCATTACTCACAATTGTGAACAGACGACGCCACGAGACCAATACCTCTTTTGGCAAATGGCCTTAACTGACTGCAAAGGAACCGGGGCTTTGTATCACCCACTCACATCCCCCTGGCCGTAGTGAGAAGATCAGTACGGCATGTTAATCGATACATGGGACATATCTCCCATAAATTACGCCTCTTCATGCTAACACCCTCACCTGCAGGTTGAAACCGGAACTTGGCTGAAGAGCAAGGGCGTCATCATCCAAAACCAGGTAAGTCAATTACACTACCCCAAGAGTTACCGCATCATCTGTTGTCGTCAAACATTCTCAAACTCATGGAAAGAGGTCTACTAATCTTTCTCCCGACGACCTCAAAATTAACATGAAACTAATCGACAACCAACATGGTTTCCGTAAGGTAAATCAACCATATCCCGCGATCACGATCTTACTAGCAGGATAGAAACGCGCTCGCTGACAAACAATACGCCTCGGGGCTTTCGTAGACGTCGAAGGCGCCTTCGACAGAGTATCTTTCACTGCGCTAGAGCGAGGTTTAGATAAGATAAAATTACCAACTGAACTATTCGAATGGATCAGTCACTCCCTCAGAAATAGAACTGTAATCCTTGAATTAGGTGGGGAATGGCTAGAGCAACAAATCCACAGAGGCACCCCCCAAGGGGGTATCCTATCTCCACTCCTCTGGAACTTATGCATGAACACAATCCAATTCACCTGCTGCGACCTCAACCTTATCATACTATACGCGGATGACATTGTTATAATTATTACTGGCCCCGACCTTAACGTCACCATGCACGACATAATTGTCGAACAAATGAAAATCTTAACAGAATGGGTACACAAACAAGGCCTAAAACTAAGTACCCACAAAAACTAACTTAGTTGCTTTCCACAACACCACACCAAAAAATCTCTCTAAACACATCCAACTGGGCAACGAACAACTCCCCATAAAACCATTTGCCCCCTATCTAGCGTCGACCTAGACAAAATCTAAATTACAAAACGCACACAACAAAAAATTACTAAAACCAAGGCAGCTGCCCGCCCCTTAAACTTCCTCATCACAAACATTGGGGGCTAACCCTGGACCAAGCCAGACACGTCCACAACCAGATATTATCCAAATCTATTATACGCAGGCGGTATCTGGGGTCACACGATCCTGAATAACCAAACCGCACTCCAAAAGATGCAAACGGTCCAAAACGCCGTCAACCGTAAGATCACAGGCGGCCATAAACATACTCAGTCAGCAACACTGACTAAGCTCGCCGGTGTAAGCCTCTTGTCTTTCTCTTAAACAAAGAAAGAATTAACAACTACTCCACCTCATTAGCAACAACAACTGGTGGTCAGACCCAAACCACGGTACAAGAGCCAACTCACCCCCTCCAAAGACATAGAAAACTACTTGCGCCACCTAAACCCGGGTTCAGACCTGGACATTACTTCCACCCAACTTATCCATTTCTCCGAAAAACCAAATATTCACAAACGGAAATATCGAAATATATACTGACGGTTCAAAAATGGACACCAACCCGCCCAGTCACGGTGCCGGAGCCATAATATTGTACGATACCTCGTACAAAATTATAATCCAAACTCTTTCCCCAATCAACACAATCAACCAAGCTGAACTTCAAGCAATAAATATGGTAGCCATCAATTTACTGAGTTATGCACCAAGTACATGAACATTACCATACATACAGATTCCAAACCCACCTAACTAATCTTGTGAAGGGACAGACAAACCGAACCAGTTAATTTCCACAATCAACAACCTCCATAAACTACAAATCTACAACAATGTAACAATTCAAAGGTTAAAGCCCACTCCAACATCCCCGGTAACGAGGCCGCGGACCTAATCGCCAAAAGAGCAACCAAAGACAGTCTTAACACCGCAAACCCCTTCGGCCTAACCAAAACCCAACTCATATCGCTAATGAAAGAAGACTGCACAAAGAAATTCATAAAACAAATCGAGAAGGCCATTACTCCAACTGGACAACCACGCTGCTCTAACAACTCATCAGAGACCACCCCAAACTAAACTTCTCTCAAAAACCATACCTCAGAAGTCTAACCCGGGCAATCTCCGACAAAACAACCTAAACAGCGCCATCTCAAACAAACAAATCCATATCCAACCTCTGTGACTTTGCAAAGTCAAAGAATGCGGAACCACAGCTCCTCCACTGCCCAGACCTAGATGAGCTACGATACAAACTCGACTACCAATATCATCAACAACATTCTCACTCCCAGCAACACACTGGATCTGCACAAATTCTCCAAATTAGTATACAGAAGTAACCTATTCGAATAAACCATCCCCAACCATCCCGATCTGAAAGAAGTACATACACAGGCAAGAATCGCTACGGCCGGGGAATTCCACAAAACCACATCATAAGGGTCCCAATATTAAGGTAGGGCAGTTCTGGGCCATAACAAAGGGCCACCTCCGCCGTTGGCAAGTAATTACCCCGCAATTGCAACCCCTGGGAGCTGATAATTTGCCAAATGCTCACCAAATTTTACATAAGCGTTTTTCATGCTTATCTGTGTTCCTAAGAAATTACTGTCCGGACCCCCAGGTTGCATGCTGATAAGTACTGCTAGCGGTTTTGACCAAAGACCTGAGGTGTGATAAGATATTTCAGCCGTCACCGATTAGATGGTGAACCCACGGTATTGTCATATCCCAACCCACCTACCTCTACAGCTCCCTGGAGCAGTAGTAACCAAAGACCAGTCTGTGAGACAGGTAAATTCCATCCATTGTCCTGACAACATAGGTATGTCAGTCTAATATTAGATTCACTGTATCAAAGGCTCTTCTGTGATGCCGGCGAAGGTTCGAGGGAAATGTTGAGCTTGCTCAACAAAATACCAGGACCCAAACCGAACCATCACACATTATCCCTACGTGTGGGGGACGTGGCGAAGAGTGATATTAATATAGGTTGTCTGCCGACCATTGTGGGGCAGTAAAGTGGGAGGAATGACGGGCGGTGCAAAACAACACACACACACACACCTCCTTCAAACTCCCCTTCAGCAGCTGCAACAACATTACTCCTTCTACATGCAGCCTCTCAGACATCGTATTCTCCGCCACCGATATTGAAAAGGCACTGTATGAACTCAATCCTTATCAGCCGCCCCCCAGGAGATATACCTGCCGAATTCTGCGTGACTGCCGATCATCGCTGTCCTACCCCCTATCCATCTTATGGGCCAAATCGTTTGATTCTGGTATTGTACCACCCTGTCTGAAACTTCAGTACATTGCGCCACTTTACAAAAGGGTCCTAAAATGAAAGCTGAAAACTACCGCCCGATCTCACTAACCACCACATTGCCAGACTTTGAAAGGGTTGTAAGATCTCAAATGGTGTCATACTTTGAATCAAGAATTTGTTCAACGAGTCTCAGCATGGGTTTAGAAGCAAGAGAGCTGCTTATCCCAACTCACTCGTCACATTGACAATATTCTGAACAATCTCAACGACCTTCTTGAAGTGGATGTAATCTACTTGGACTTCGAGAAGGCGTTTGATAAAGTTGACATCGGTGTGCTACTCGAAAAACTGCAGAAGATGGAGTTAAGGGCAAACTCCTTGAATGGATCCGCAGCTTCTTGCTAGACCGGAAACAAACGGTTTTAGTCGACGGCACATCATCTTCCTTGCAGAGGTCAGAAGCGGTGTCCCACAAGGTACTGTGCTCGGCCCACTACTATTTTTGATCTACGTAATTGACTTGGAATCCGTAATCAACACGGTTCTTCACTGTCGTTCGCTGATGACACCAAAATATTCTCTGCTACCGGACTATGGTTGACAAACTGAACCTACAAAGGATCTATACAGTGTGATAACCGGGGCGGAAGCTACAAAACATGTCTTGCACCAGTCCAAGTTCGAGGTCATGAACTATACGCTGAATCAAACCAATTCTCTCAGAGAACTACCGTTCAGTGCTGAGAACTATTCCTATCAACTCTCTGATGGAGTTCATCGACCTTCGACACTGTGCGTGATTTAGGTGTTGTACTCTCGAGTGATGGGCAATGGTCGGCCCAAATATCTCGTGTAGTCTCCACGGCTAGTCGGGTTGCTGGATGGACACAAGTGCCTTCAGATCCAGAACTCGCCGCACCATGATGACTCTTTACAAGTCACTAGTGCGTCCCCATGAGCTACTGCTGCACACTGTGGTCACCTACTAAAATCGGGGATATCAGTCGTTTTGAGGAGATCCAGCGATCCTACACTCGCAAGATTGCTGGTCTCAAGGGGTTGGATTACTGGCAACGTCTTCAACTTTGGGACTTTTGTCACTTCAACGCCGTCGGGAAAGGTACACTGCCATCCTTGTTTGGAAAGTGTATAACAACGAGATACCTAACATACTGCTATGACCTTCGCTGATACGCACCGCTCTGCCCAAGAGCTATCGTCCCGCGTTATTCATATGAAGCCCAACGATCTAACCTTTCATTGTATGAACAGTCATTTGCGGTACTAGTCTAGGTTGTGGAATATTCTTCCACGAACTGTAAAAGAGGCTTCAACTCTTCACCAGTTCAAATCTCGTTGGGTAGTTTTCTCTCCACTTTTCCTGACACACCCCCTGTCACGGTTACCCTGCTCAAGCCAACAGCAACTCAATATTGGAGTGGTGCTCGTAACATTCTTGTGTGATTTTATGTTCGCTGAGCTGACCGTGTGTTTTTAGGAGGCTTATTATTTTAATGTATCCTGTGTTTTCACAAATTCTTGAACTGAACTGAACTAAATCAGGGATCAAGGCACATGACAGTCTCATCAATGTCAGGCTCACTTAAAGCTCCTTACATGGCGATAACTGATAGTAAGACACACCGAGTGCGGACCTGTCATTCATCTCCCTTTTTAACTCCTCACAGATAATTAATACACGATAAATTATAATCCAGTTTCAAAGCGCACGAAACATATTAATTGTGCGTAACACTTCATATTTGTTCGTGACCCTGGTTTGATTGGTTTATTGCTTCCATTTAAAAAAGATGACAGCTATTATCAGGGAATTTAAAAAGTTCATAAAGAGAGGTTAAATTTGCGATTGAAAAATGACGTTATGCGGGAATCGGGATAGATGTTAAAAGGCATCACAAGAGAGTGGATCATGTAACTGTCTTTCATAAAAGTAATGCCTCTAATCTCTATAGAGACTGTTCTAGAGCTCTCTATTACGGGGGTATTGTCAGCTTCAGTCGTAACCCCTTACCCCGTCGTAACTCATAAACATCTCAAAAATTATAATTATCATGTACTTTACTGTTTTATCGTGTGTTTTTTTTGGGGGGGACAGCGCTGATTTCCAGCACATGGCCAACCTACGATGATGACCAAAGAGCAACCCGCAAAGACAACTGCTGTAATTAAAATTGGATCCGTTCCTGGGGTACAAGGATTAGATTAGATTAGGGTGGTTACAGAAGGTGTATAATAGTGCAGGAGAGAACAGTTCACTGGCAAGATCTATACACAACGGTTTTGAAGCTATTCATTAGACACGAAGATATTCTCAATATATTATTGAACGAGGTCAAATTGCTTCACACACAAAGGATTAATTTGTCACTTGCAGCTTTGCAGCCTTCATTTGAACTACAAATTATGCATGATGAGAGAGAAAAGGAGCATCATAATAATCACAACAGAAAGAAATATGTTTATTATGTGATTGGGTGTGTGTCAAGATAATCACGAAGGAATTATAGAAAAGCATGCAAGAGAGCACAAACTTACCGGCATATTTTATGGGTTAAAAGTACAAGTCATGGCTAGATAAAGTGTTACTGGTAAAAAGGTTCAAGGGTTCAATGTGTTTATAATGGGGGAGGGTGGGGGACGTACCATTATCGGGATCTGTGGATTGGTCTGACATTTGGTTCGGCGATCAGATCGCCTCTTCTCATGACCTATTGGCTACATGGGGGAGAGAATAAATTATTTGAGGAAAATTATTCCGTTCTAAACCGCTGCAGAAATATATAAATATTTTTCCCCGCCCGGTGAATGCCGAAGGTATTCACCCGGATGCCTTTTGTAAAAAGGCATAGGGGTTTAGAATTCGACAATTTTACATACTAGTGAAGTGTCACGCTTTTTTGTCCCGTGACGTAACCCAATTAGTTGCGAGGGACAACGGTGTTGCTCCTTCATCAAATACTTCAATGGCACGTTTTCAGGAGATGTGAGCCGCTCAATTTAATTTTACTAAAACACAAAGATTTGTTCTATACTGTATACGGTTTGAGTGATTCATAAATGATCGGAAATGTCTGTCCCGCCTTCACATTAGATGGTTATCAAAATAAAGGTTGGCGGGGAAACATAGCATTATGAAACATAATGCAGTTATTCTTGTTAAGCATAACCAGTTGGTGGAGGTTTTGCAATCTAAGTACACCAAGCATAGCCTAGCAGAAGAGCTATTAAAGTAGCAATTATAAGTAAGCTATTTTATTAAAACCACTAGGAATTGAAAACGGATAAAAACTAGTTATTAAGTTAATGTGCTTTTTGAGGAGCAATCCCTCTCTTCAAGGAGATGAGGCCGGCCTCATTATAAGCTCCTATATATTTGACATATTGCTTAAACACGATTTATATTTCTCTCCTCGAAGTTTTACTGACAGCTTCGTTAGGGGAGAAAATAGAGATTGAAGATAAATCTCTCGGGTAGAGTGAAATTATATATGCCATCAAACAATACATGTTAGGCCATCAGTCCATTACTCACAATTGTGAACAGACGACAGCCACGAGACCCAATAAACTCTTTGGCAAATGGCCTTATTTTAAACAAATTTGGATTGTGCTTTAGTTCCATGTATTGCTGTGGCCGTCAAAAACGTGCACTCCACAAGATACAGCTTAGTTTACTAAAATTTGCCATGTTGTTGCATGGCGTTATCCGATTGAAAGAAAAAATCGGTTTCAGTGTAGCACAGGCTTCGAGGTACTCAGATTTGAGATTTTAATCTCACCTAACTCAAATGGGCGCCCTTGCGATATGTATGTTTGCATTGGCGGGTCGGTAGAACTTCAACAGAATTTAGGGTTGGTCTGAATTTAGGGTAGGTCTGAATTTAGGGTAGGTCTGAATTTAGGGTAGACACATGTTAGGTCCCTTTACAGGCACACACTGCCAAATAAGTACCTTGCACTTAAAATTAAAATGACTCTACCCTTTATGTTCTAGCAGGGGCGAAGAAAGACTGAGTCCAGTGGGTCCCCGGTTCAAGACCCACTTTTGGACGAGATTTATTTTTTTATTTATGGATGAGAGAAGATAAGAGAAGAAAATGGAAAAACTCGCCAAAAAACGGAAAAATTCAGCAAAAAGAGTAAGACGCAAAAAAATAAGAAAAGGTGAGCTGATTTTCTTGTGAAATTTACAGGAAATAGCGCCCTGGGCTCTAGACCACCCAAACGGTGGGGGGGAGGGGGGGAACAAAAAAACAAAAGCACCAAAACGATGAGCATACTCGGAAATGTTCAGGTCGAGCACATGAAGGTCGAGCACAAGGTCGAGCACAAGGTCCGGTCAATGTCAGCACTTTTTTTCGCGCTGCGGCTCAACGGCGGTTCAACGACGCGCAGTGGTCACGTGACTGGTCAGACCTTGTGCTCGACCTTTCATACGACGTGCGCGCCGTGAAATCTCGCGCGAAATTCCCACAGAGTTGATCTCCGCGTCAGCCGTTTCTCCCTTCAAGTCACAGACAAACAGACAAACATTCGCGCCCTGGCGTCAATTTAACAGGGCAGACGGCAGCTTGCTGATGAACAAAAACATGACATGACCAAACAATGTTTGAAACATTGAACCAGTAGCATCTTCCTTTTTTCGCCAGTGTAGGGAGTCAAATTATAAACATCTTTTAGTTTTATAAATAAGGTAACAAAATTAAAAATATGATAATGAATAGCATGGTAATCAGGCAATTGATAATTATACATATAACACACAGATCCGCATTTTTCACATAAATTATGGGAACTATCAGTATCAGTTTCTCAGCTATTGAGAGAAAATTGTTGATTAGCCGCATAATTAACGAGGAAGCTGTGTTTTCTCCTTCCGGCCGGATCTGGACCACTGACCAGCTTTATGAAATGAGTACTAGAGTATTAGACGGGTTTTAATTTTGATATCATATTGTAGAACGTAGCGTTGTTCTACAATAAAACCCTATTCAGTTCGTATCCCGACCAAAAGGAGAAAACACAACTTTCACAGTTACTTTACACCCATGAAATCTACATGTCCTCTCACCTCGACAGCTCATCACAGCCACAATCACAGCCCTATGGCGGTGCATGAGTGCACGATGAAATTTTCAACAAAAACATGAAAAAAAATTAAAAAAATGAAAAAGAAAAAAAGAAACATTTTTTAAAAATGAAAAAAACGATTTTTGAAAATTTTGTGTGCACTCATGCGCCGCGTGAACGGCTCAAAAGTGCACGGTAAAAAAATTGTTCCATTTTTTTGACAAATGTTCATTTGCCTCAAATTTTGTTTTTAGACGTCGTCTCAGCGTCCGTCAAGCGTGTCACGTCGTCTAGACCGAGGCTGTACCTGTCAAGACGTGTTTTACCCTAGATGGGCTTGAGACGGATTCAGATGGGCTTGAGACGGGTTGAAATAGGCTAAAGACTTGCGTTTTACGAGTAGCCCGTCTCAAGCCTGTTTCGAGCCCGTTTCAAGCCAATTTCAAGCCCATTTCAACCCGTCTCAAGCCCATTTCACTCCATCTCAAGCCCATCTTGGGTAAAACACGTCTAGACGGGTACAGCCTCGGTCTAGACGACGTGTCAAGCTTGGCGGACGGTGGGACGACGTCTAAAAACAACATTTGAGGCAAATGAACATTTGTCAAAAAAATGGAACAATTTTTTTACCGTGCACTTTTGAGCCGTTCACGCGGTGCATGAGTGCACACAAAATTTCAAAAATCGTTTTTATAATTTTTTTTTAATTGTTCTTTTTTTCTTTTTCATTTTTTAAATTTTTTTCATGTTTTTGTTGAAAATTTCATCGTGCACTCATGCACCGCCATAGTGGCTCTAACCGCCAAACCACTCAACCGTTTTGACTGATTCAAAGTTTATCTGGTAGGGAATGTCAAGGCCTAACCCCAACCCAAACCCCAACCCTAACCCTAACCCTACTCTAGCCCTAACCCTAAAAACCGTCTGTCTGCACTCCCAAACCACCCAGATTTTAACGCTGGCCAGATTTTAACGTTTTCCGCGCTTTTCAACCAAGCGCCCGAAATTGAAAATTTTCAGATTTTTTTTCAAAACTTTTATTTATTTCTCGCCAACCGGCGCTTTTTAAAATTGTACTCCGCGATAAATTTTACATTTGCGCTGCATTTAGTTCGCGCGCACCTTAAGTTTCAAAAATTTTTAAAAATCGTATGAAATTTCCTTTTTTTGATTTTTTAAAAATTTGTCCGATTTCAAATAGCAATCCGACAATATCCAAATTCTTAATTCCATGGTGGATAAAGTCGGATTTTTTGAAGTAGTGGGAGACACTAGCGTGGTACGCGCAAAAAAATGCGCGCCACACGATTATCATAATTGATGATATCTCCGGTTCCTGATAAGCTACAGAGTTCGTTTGGGTACCGTTGGAAAGGAAATTTCAAGCCCCATCGAATGGCGAAGGTTTGAAGTCTTTATCTTATCAGGAACAGGAGTTATATGAGCCAAAACGAAATTGGTGTGGCGCGCATTTTTTTGCGCGTACCACGCTAGTGTCTCCTGTCAGAGCATTGGCCTGACCCATTCTCGCGCGAGAACTGTGGTCAGAGCATTGGCCTGACAGAGTGTCTCCCACTAAAGTTATCACCCCCAAATGACCGCGCATGTGAAATTTATCAAATTTCACACGCACACCTAACGTTAACATGTGATGTGACGCGCAAAAACATTCTGCGCACGAAATTGGAATGCGCTGCAGCCCCCTCATGCGCGCACCCCCGCAACGAGGGGACTGAAGGGAATGCCGCGCGCGCGTTTGGCCTGAGCTCAGGACGGGCCCAGCTGAGTCGAAGATAACTTTGCGAGCGAAAAAACGGCGGTGCTTATAACTTTGGCCCCTGAAGTCCGTTTGACTTGATTCTTTCACTAGCTGTTAGATCTGACAATTATCTACCTTGCTGTTTTTGAGAGAAGTTAATTGGACTTCAGGAAGCTGAGCAATAACCGTTCAAAGATGGGTTGTTTTCAAAAAGTGACGTCACGATTTTCCAACGTATGCCAAGTTTCAAATTTGAATTAAAATTTCGAATTTTTTTAATTTTACCGCACTCGATTTTGCGGAGTTTGGTTCATATCTCCTGTTCCTGATAAGATAGAGACCTGAAACCGGTTGCATTTTAAAGCTGTTATCTTCCTCTTTCCAACGCTACCAAAACGATTTCTGTACCTTATCTGGAACCGGAGATATGATTGTTTATGTATTCCCCCCCAGCGCGGTATTCCCTCCAGGCCCCTTATATTATATTATAAGAGGGATCCCTAAAAAAGTTCAGTATTTACACAGCGTTTACACAGTCTTTACTCAGTCATTACACCCAGAGCGGCGCGTGCTGCGTTTTGCGGCTTTTTCTAAGAAAATATTGGATTGTGTGCTGCACAATTGAGTAAATTGAGCGCTGCGGCGAAAAAAGTTTCCGAAAACGCTGCAAATCGAGTGCGAAAGACGCAGTCTTTACACCCAGAGCGGCGCGGGCGCTCTGGGTGTAACGACTGAGTAAAGACTGTGTAAACACTGTGTAAATACTGAACTTTTTTAGGGATCCCTAGGGGCCTGCAACGTATGCCAACGCACGAAAAGGGGGGTGACAACTTCAAAAAATCCGACTTTACGAGGGTACTCTCGACACTTCGGTGTTGGGCGCCGTTACGATCTGGGTGTTTGGAGGCCTGTTTACAGGTGCGCGCTGCCAAAAAAGTTGATTCACTAAAATGGCTCTAACCGCCAAACCACTCAACCGTTTTGGCTGATTCAAAGTTTATATGGTAGGGAATGTCAAGGCCTAACCCCAACCCAAACCCCAACCCTAACCCTAACCCTACTTTAGCCCTAACCCTAAAAAACCGTTTGTCAGCACTCCCAAAACACCCAGATTTTAACGCTGGCCTTCAGTGTTGTACCACTTTGTAGATTCACTTTGTGACCAATCGCGGTGTGTGTTTATTATCTGAGACCCCCGTGACGGCTCGTTGTTTTTTGCATTTGTCCCGCTTTAGGTAACTGCTGAAGCTCTAAGCCTCTCAGCCTTGTAGGATGTTTTGGTCTTTTGGTCTTTGGAGGTTCGAGCGAAAAGGGGGGGGGGTTGCCCACGTGACTGATGCAATTTCTGTTGACGGTTGACTTATGACTATCAGTGCCCAACTAACTATGTGACAGATAATTACTGACCAGTTGCCAGTTTCAGTAACAGATACAGGTCAAGCTTTCCCATTTTTGAAATGTTTTCTCCACGGCCTAGGGACATGAGTCATGTAAGGAACGGCCAAAAACAGCAGCTCAAGCCTTCCGATGATGCCTACAGGTCCCTCCAGAAAAATTATAACAGCCTCCTGCAGGACCATGCCCGAGCTCTCATCGCAGTTGATCAGCTTCGGGTAGCGAAGTACCTAGCAGGTCCACGAGGGCAACATGAGAAGGTGAGATTTAATTTGCCTCTTTCTCTCTCTCAAGTTTCTTCATCCCTCCTCTCCCTCACAACTTGATTGCTTAAATTCGTTCCCATTATCCCAATTTTGTTTCTCTACTCATCTGATGTTCTTCATGCAGGCTGTCGGTGCTCACATTAACATCCAGACGGACGACCCAGGTACAAATATTTTTAAATCCCATTTAAATTTTTTTAAAACCACTATAATGCTGATTTGTGACCATATCAGTCATGTCATGTTTCCATATTATCGATCTCGCTTTTTCTGTGTGAATCTTGTGTCAACCTCTGTGACTCTCCCTTTTCTCACCTCTTAGAACCATCTCCAGATCTGATATCTGCTGTGACAGAGCTGGAGGAACAGATTGCCGAATGTGTTCCACTATTTACGGGGAACAGTGACCCCGTTGGGGACCTCCAGATCTTGCTGGCAGATCTCCAGAGTACACTCGCTGAATGCCTTCGAAACAGGTATGTTTGTCACACATGAATTGTTATATTTCTTAGAGATTTAGAGTCGGTTGGCAGAGGAATATTTGATGAATTTTCTTAGATACGTCAATTGAATTACATACCTGAAGTCTTTGAGATCATTGAACTAGTGCATGGTTTTAAAACTGCCATATCTTGATTGGATTGGAATTGAACCGACCTCTTATAAGTTCTTATAAGTTACAACTATGTAACTACGTCAGACGTGGTTACATAGGTGTCTCGTTTTACAGCACGGGGTAAAATATGTAAATAATTTATGTTCATCACTTTGTGTAATGACTACTAGTCATTATACAAAGTGACGAACATACAATTTTTACATATATATGACTACACAAGGATCAGTATTATAGGATCTTATCATACTTGTCGATCGGGTGCATGAATTATCCCAGACGATCAGAGCCATTGATTGGACATGTCATGATTAACTGCAGCCCAGTCGATTAATCCAAAACAGTAATCATTCTGTACACGCACTATTAGGTCATGTGGGTCACGTGACTTTGGTCTCTTTAATGTACCTGAACTGCAGCACTTGTCAGCACACACTCACATGAGAATATATGTAATGTTACAACCCACAGATCTGCATGGTGCACACCAGCATTGTTATGGACAATGGGACCAAGAGAGTTGGGCACCACCTCATTGCATCCTATGTGACATCCTGATTCCTAGCGAGCTAAAATATAGTTGACCTCTCTCTCTCTCTCTCTCTCTCTCTCTCTCTCTCTCTCTCTCTCTCTCTCTCTCATCTCTCCTCTCTCTCTCTCTCTCTCTTCTCTCTTTCTCTCCTCTCTCTCCTCTCCTCTCTCTCTCTCTCTCTCTCTCTCTCTCTCTCTCTCTCTCTCTCTCTCTCTCTCTCTCTCTCTCTCACTCTCTCTCCCAATCTCCCTCATTTTCTACCTTTCTCTCTCTCTCTCTCTCTCTCTCTCTCTCTCTCTCTCTCTCTCTCTCTCTCTCTCTCTCTCTCTCTCTCCTCTCTCTACTCTCTCTCTCTCTCTCTCTCTCTCTCTCTCTCTCTCTCTCACTCTCTCTCTCCCAATCTCCCTCATTTTCTACCTTTCTCTCTCGGTCAATGACATATGGCAGGATCATTTATTACATTTTATTACTCACACGAACAAATCATTTCCCGTAAAACACCCATAATCCTTGTTATGTTCTAACCCTCCTTTACATTTGTGCACGGAAAGAGGGTCGAGCTAGGCAACATAATCCTCAATCCAATGAGCGAGATTATCACTATCTTGAATCAAGATGATCCTGATGAGGAATAAGGAGGATAATTTTACTGGCAGTGAGTTGTTTGTGTGAGTCAAGATCCATATCGTGTTCATTTTCAATATATCTCGAAGAGATCGCGATCCCACAACATGCCCTAACTATTCATTATTTCTCCCATGGGCCTGGTTGCCATAGCAACCCATCTCCCATTGCATCTAGGAAATACCCCTGAAACATCATTGCCTGGCCATGGTGAATGAATTAATTTTCTCTCTCTCTCTAGTATGGGGCGTGTAATTAATTTCCCTCTTTAGTAGCTGAGAGGGCGAGAGGTGGTAAAGAGGATTGATATTAGAGATAGATAAGGAGGGAGCTAAATTGGTAGTAAAGACCGAGAAAAAGTGAGATACATACACATAAGATAGAGAGAGAAAGAGATAGATACATACAAATGAGAGAGAGAAGATTTTAGTGTGCATGTTAAAAGATGCGTACTTTTAGTGGAGCTGTGGGAATTAAAAATATTTATGCCAAGGAGGGCTCCAAGGAAATGGCATAGGTACACTTCTCCAATTTCTGCAAGTGTGGAATTTATTTGGCATCGATCCATAATATTTAACCTAACCTAACTGGGTTTAAAGAACTTGTCAAGGCTTTGGCTTTGATATGAGTTGAAATTGCGTAAATATGTCCCATATTGCTTGCATGAGACTTGAAGATGGTTAAAAGAATCTTCGTGATTGTGCTGAAAAGACAGATGTAGGTAAATAAAGAGAGAGGGGAGAGAGGGGGAGAGAGAGGGGAGAGAGAGCTAAGTAGATGTGGTTGAAGGATCGGCTGGATTTCAGTAAAATGAATTATTTCCAACATTCCCCCTTCTCGCAATGTCACAGCAGCGGTGTAGCTAACTTGTTGGATCGGGTTTCTACCCTTTTCTTTCCTACTCTCTCCCTACTCTCTTCTCTCTAACTATCATCTCCGTCATAAATTCCTGCCAGACGGCAGACCTCTTCATCTTTAAAGGTTCACTTGTTGTGACATGGGGGGGCAACCATTAACCAATAGCTATCGAGTTGAAATTCACTAGATGAGTTCGAATAGGTAATGTTCAATAACAAAATAATGATAATGTAATTGTTTTATCTGCTGGGAGGGGACTGCAGGGATTGGGATGGGGAGGGGAATTAAGTTATCTAAGGTTGTTGGTTTTATGCGTAATTGGAAACATTGCATTTATCCCCAAACACACATTTCGGTTTGTCGATACGCAATTGGGTTATGACACCTATATGACGTATATGACGTAATAGTACGAGTTGGAGAGGTGGTGAACTTGTATATCCCGATGCACGAGTGCGCTCTTTATTTCTCTGTGTCTCTCGATCTCTCTCTATCCCTCTCTCTACCACTCTCTCTTTCTCTCTCCAGTTGTTGGCAGTTAGCACACCGCTTTACTTCCTCTCTGTTCCACGAAGGGGGGAAGAGCGAGAGGGAGACAGTTGGGAAATAAACTCAAGGAAGGTAGCTAGAGACTTGAGAAAATAAGGAAGATGGAAACAGAAAGAGAGGAAGAAGAGCTATGGTAACGGTAGTAATGGTTTAGTTTCAAATTAGTAGACTGAAGCTCGCTAGAAATAACATCCGAGAAACGGACGATCTCCCCCCACTCCCCGAACCCTAATATCATATGTGGACCATCTACCTACTGAAGAAGGGCAATTGGTGGCTGTAACTACACATATCGTGTGGTTAAACACTCTTGCTGCAATCATTGACACTCCCACACACAGCTGTTCTCTCCTTGTCAGATATATCGGCCACCGGGCTCACTCTCTGATCATGATAGAATAGGCCATGTAAAACAATTCAAACTTACAAAAGAGCATGTAAAAGTGTTTAAGTAACAAGCAAGTTGTATCCTGTATCGGCTTGTTGAGTAAGTATCGGCCCGATTAGATCGATTTACCTCCACTCGTTAATTCTATTTAAGATATACGGACTCTAAAACTAATTCCGATGAATTAACGCTTTCTAATACCATGAAACGTCAAAGCAGCAACTTCTGACTTCTGTTTACTTGATCTCGCTCTTCATTTCATTTTCAATGCAAAGAGCCTCAACACACTTGTTGTAAGGCGCGGATGTGTTGATATGATGAAAGCCCCAAACATGGACAGCAAGTGAGGGACGCGCATTACGCCGCGCGCACATGGGAGGTCATACAATCCTCCTGCAAGAGACTCTGTAGCTTGCTACATGTGATGCTACCTGAGTATCGCATGCAAAGGGCTTCTAGGGGCAATCAAGGCGATATTAAGACGGTACTAAGCGGTATTATACTGGATTGCACTACATGGGAAGGAATTAGAAGGGGTCAGGGGTGGCATCATGCCAAAATGCGATTGCTAGAAGTAGAAGTTATGTACAAGCACACTTCTGGACATTTTCAATTGACCTCACTGCCACATCTGTCTACTTCAGCATGTCACAGTATTCTAATATGACCCCCTCTATTTCAGTGACGAAACGAGTTGTCAGCTTCGGGATAGGGTGAGTCCAAAATAAATATACAAATCTATAGAGTTCTATTATATGGATCAAATTCAATTGATATAAGCATCCGCCATCCATTGGATAACAATTTAATTTGATCTCCAAGTCCCTACTATGCATAATATATTCAGTAGTACATACCTGAATTTAGGAAAACTGAAAGCTGTTCCATCAGACAGTGACACACCATTCCTTCCCCTCGCCTGCTCGACGGTTCTAACAAAACCGTTTTGAAAACGTCAAAACATTCCCTTCCACTGGATCTACCAAACCCTCACAAACACATTGTGGTGTGACACCATATATTCACCATATATTCTTCCCCCCAGATTGACGAATGTGAGGAGAAAATAAGGAATATGGAGGGGGCCTTGTCACTAAGAATTCTAGAGCAAAACATAGCTAACAGTGAGAGTAGAGCAAGCAGCCGTGCTAACAGCAGAATGAGGCTGAAACGAGGTAAGAGGTCACAATGTGTGGGTGTGAAGTATTTGGGCCAGGATTGGTGTGGCTCAATCTATGAGGGTTCGGTAGATCAAGGTCAATGAACCTTGTGGGGATCCTACAGCAGGTTTATATATAGGTTGGGAATAGGTCATAGGACGATGTGTTCTCAATTTCATGTTAGATTCTCAGTTTTTATCCCCCTCCCTCCCTTCAGATACCTCTTTGTGTCACACATCCTCCATCATATCTGGGACGGACAGTCACAACAACAGTTATCAGCACCTTGTTGACACGTAAGAGATTTTCAACCTATAAACACCTGGATAGTGGGAGTGGAAAATTTAGTATTCTCAATCTCAAAATCTCAAAACATTTTTGTCTAAGGTGGTGTGAGACTTGATAATGATCTGTTTTACACTGTCCCCCATGCTGCCATGTGGGACAGTGTAAAACATTGAGAGACCCCCTACCCTGACTCAACCCTTATAACTCACCAACTCAGACACTGAATGCCCAAAACAAATCTCGGAACCGGGCCTTACAACCCAAACTCATCTTTCTCCCAGGTCCTATAACGACTATGCGGGGACATCGGACTTTGAGCGAAACGAGGCCCTCTGTAACAGGAACGGAGACAGTCTCTCTGATCTCATTGAGATGCATAATGAACTACGGTCCGAGTCAGAGGGTAGGTGTCGCTATATCTAGCTCTGTCACCATGTAGATCAGAGGTTTTATATTTAGGGATGAACATATATCTGCAATTAATTTGGGAATCATGTTGCCCCGATTAATTGCAGATCTATTTTTGGTAACATGTCATATTGGAAATATACTATCCAATTTGCCACGCCACACTATGTTTACTGTTTAGTTACCTTGAATTCTACACTTGTCCATGGTGCATGGTCCTTCAATCTAGGTGTAGAGTTACACATTAGTCACTATAATTGACGGGTCTTTCAAGCTGCAAGCACGATACAGTTATGTTGTCACCCTGCACTGTCTAGCGGCGCCGACCCAATCGTAACCAAAACAGGGTCGGCACCGCCATACAGATCCAGCACGGTTGATTACAATTTAATTCGGTCTGTAGTTCACATGTTTAATTCAATTAACCCTGCACGGTGTAGTACACATGTTAAATTCAATTAACCCTGCACGGTATAGTACATGTTATCAGGGTCATCTACAGTAAAACGGCCCAGTATCTGGTGTCTACCCGTATTCAACCTAAAACGAAGCCGATCATCCTCCCCTAAAAAGTCCTCTAAAAAAGAAAAACAACAGCCTGTAAAAGTGTTCAGCAGTGCCAAACCGCCCGTACCTCCAGTGATTCGCTCCAAACCAGAACTCCCCCCGCCCCGGGCCAATAAAAACCGGCCTCTCTCCATTCGGATGAGGTTGTGGCGGGGTGAGAGGTCTAAAAAGTGCATTTCAGTGGTTTCAGAGGGGGCTGGTAGTGAGATAAGTGGAGGAGGAGGAGGAAAAGGAGGACTGAGGAGGTCGGATAGCTATAGGAGGTCCCTCAGTGATCTAGAAAGGTATTGTGTTTTTATGAATAGTGATAAACTAACAAAATGACTAGAAAATCCAAAATCTCACTTTATTTTATTTTTGTTGATCACATCTTCTCCTCTCAGTGATGCGTATCTCGATGCGAAAGCGACCATGGAAAGTCAGAAGAACTCTGACTCGGCGCTAGGGTCGAGCGTTACCAACAACAAGCGACTCTCCAACTCACGGTACGGGTATGAATATGACGAGGATATAGCATTCATTGGTCACTATTATATTTCCCTCTTCGTTTTCATGGCACATTGGAGTTTTTCAAACTGTGGAACCCCCTGGCCCCTGTGTAACCTCCTATGTAACCCCCTGTGTAGTGTGTTACCCCCTGTCTAACCTCCTGTGCATAACCCCCTGTGTAACCCAATATAAAACACCAGGAGAGGAAGTAACCAACAAGACCAGACCGCTAAACTGCCTGGAGCAGCATCTAGTCAGAGCAATATATCTGTCGCTTCAAGTTCCCGAAACAGGCTGTATTGTACACCCCTTATCAACTCTGAACCACCTTCCCGAGCAATAACACCCGCTACCGGATACGTGAGTAGCACATATTACACCTCTAAATAGTATTTGATTTTGAAAACGATCAAGGGGAGGATTGAGAATGGAAGAGAGTTCTGTCCTGGCTATTTGAAATTGTGTCTAGAAATAACCCAACGCCATGTTTTCATCAGGACTACCGTCCACCAAGCAGCAATTACCAGAGAAGCGAGTGTGGGAGTAGTGCCCATGAACTACAAGATCTCATGTCGACACGCGACCAAGAGGCAGGTTCCAGTGCTGGACCACGTGGTGACCATATATGGGCATCACGTGACCAGATTAGTCCACGTGATCAGCAGGACCACTATGAGAACATGGCTCCCCCACAACCACCCCAACAACAGAGAAGACCTCCTTTACGAGCCAAGCGATCCAGGTAAGATAGCTCCAAACAAACTTTGCCTTGCTAATCATAGTAGGATGACTCCAATACCCACAATTTTAATCCAGCAATCCGTTCCTATCCCTCTCTCCCTCTCCCCTATGCCTATCCCTCTCTCCCTAACCCTCTCTCCCTAACCCTCTCTCCCTATCCCTCTCTCCCTCTCTCAGGGTAGTAAAGCGAGACCACGACACGCAAACATCGAACAGCCCCCGTACCGGTTATGATAGTGGGTATAACGATGAAGCGAGCCGGAAAAGTAGTCCCCTCAAATCGAGTAGCAGTCCCCGATTATCACGGCGATCGACCTCCGAGTATGTATTTGAACTTCATCTACCGAACCCTCACAGTTGGTTACGAAGTCACCTCTATTACGCTGCGTGCGTTCGCGTTGAGGGGTGAGGGCGAACCCTCACAGAGCTCGGTTTGAGCCACACAACTTATTTCTTGTCCTCTCCCCCAGGTTCAAATCAGATGTAGCGGGAGTGAGAGATGACGTGGCAGAGCTAGCTGAGAGACTGAGAAACCTCCGATCATCCCTCAATCACTCTTCCAGGTTAGAAAATCGGGTTCCCCGTTTCTTTTCCGCATCTTTTGCCCTCAGTCTTCTGCTGTGTAAGTTGACCTTCTAAAATCTGCAGGTCTTTCGGTATTTGGAGCGTGTAAGTTCCAACGCTAGTTAGTAGTCAGCTGCCATGTGCTAGCTCAGTACAGCTGTCTGGTGTCGCCAGACTCCGTTTTGAGCGACAGTGCGCTTAGATATCGGGTCGGCGCCGCCAGACAGCTCAGTACAAAATAAAGAGTTCATGACCAGTAGCAAGCTGTGTACGCAGAATAATATCCCCCTCACTACAAGTCACTAATATATCCCACCCCACTACAAGTCACACTAATTTATCTCCTTCCCCAGGTCGTCTTCACCAGGTATCCCACCCGTCCACTCCACCAGTAGGGATGCTCTACGGGACAGGCTACGACGTCTACAATGCAGGTACATGATCCCTCTCTACAGATTTAAATTTATGGTGCGTTTCACATAGAACTAAACTTTCCAAAAGATATATATTGACCCCCCCCTCTCCCATTGTAACTCTCTCACCCCTTCTCCCCCTCGCTGCAGTAGTCCGAGCAGTTTTGACCCAAGTGGACCACCCCATCGTAGCTCCTCACCCCGCCAAAGTTCCAGCCCCGTGAGAGCTACCTATAGAACTTCCAGTAGCCCAAGACGATCCCAAAGTCCCATGAGACGCTCCCAAAGTCCCGTGAGACGGTCTCAAAGTCCTATGAGACGCTCCCAAAGTCCAGGGTTTGAGAGGAGCTCAAGGCACAGTCGGAGTCCAATGAGATCGAATAGTTCGCCCCATAGTAATGTCAGAGGTTACTCGCCTAGTCCCTTGGCAAGCGGGCGGGACGGTGCTTACCCTCGGTCACCAAGGTTAGTTTTATTAGTCTTGATGGTTTGTACTTAGTTCTCGCTATACTTCATCACGTGATGACCTAATTTTGGCATCACGTGACGACATGGTGGCCTAATATCACGTTACATCTTATTGTTTCAGATTGTCATCCTCTCCCAGATCGAGATCACCAGAGCGTGGGGGAGCATCATCTAGAGACACCAGACATCTCTTTTACGAGGTAGACACCACTTAATTTATAGAAATCCCACATTTTGCTCTAACCACCCCCTCCCCTCTCCTCCCCGGTCCCCAGTTCAAAATACATCTCCTAACCACGCTGATCCCTTCTCCCTCGAGAAGGTCATCTCTTTCTTCCTGATATAAACCAAGCGTAACCCAGCTAACATAGTAGCAATGTTACTAACATGTTTGTAATCAGGGTAGCAACAGTAATACAGCCCCGATTGAAGTTGGAGTCAGGATAGGATCTACCTGTTTACCCACCAGTGACAATGCACCTCGCCCCATCGAGTCTACAGTTTATCAGTAAGTAAATTAGACCGCAGTTCGTGGCGTCTGAGAACCCGGAATGCTCAGACCCCCGCCAATCGTCACTCAGATTATTTTTGGAGTAGGCCTGGGTCATAAGAGCTTTTTCTGACATTGCTTCACTGCTCCAACTAATTCACTCCCCCTCTATCTGTAGACCACCGCCACCAATTGAACCCTATTATGATACCCCTTACTGGTGAGACATTGTGTGTTGCAGTTATCTGTAAACATAGTGATTTTCCCTCTTGATCTCTTTCATTAAGTGATTTTTTCCCTGCCCGGGTGAATGCCGAAGGCATTCACCCGGATGCCTTTTTACTTTGTAAAAAGGCATAGCAGGGTTAGAATTCGAAAACGACATTTTGGTATACTAACTAATCGGTAGAGGGACCATTTTGGTCACACTTTCGTTGCGAGGGGCAACGGTGTAGCAACTAGAGCCGCGCACACAGTGACGAGCTGCTCCTTCATCAAACACCTCATTGGCACCGTTTGATGGACGTGTGTGTGCGCACCACTCAACAAAACATGAAATGCGCTGCCGCGTGTTACATACACATTGTCATCTTGCGAGTCGAGTGTGAGAGGTTAGATAAGTAGTTAAGGGTACGCTAACCAAAAATTTTTTTCGAGTGCAGGGAAATCTCTCACCGTAGGGTTGTAGGCCATGCCAAGGAGACCTCAAATATGCAATTTGAGCTCTCAAGTCGAATTCATATTTTTGCTACAGCTGCTTGAAAAATGAACTGAAAATAAGTTTTTGGCATCTCAAAAAATTTTTTTTGAAGATAGGAGCATGAAAATTTGGGGATTTGAAGAGGACATGAAGGTGAATAACCACAAAAAATTTTTTTGCAATCCGAGCTGATTTCCGGTCCTGAGATGGATTTCTTTTTTCCACTTTAACGCCCTATTTGGCAAAGTTCCGAAAACATGTGAAAGCTGTAAATTGGTGAAAAGTTGCGTCTAACGATTATCTAAGTGGCCATAAATTTTGGGCGTGTCCTTATTTGAGATAAGCTGTACAGAGTTTTTTTTGTGAAAGCCGTCATTTCAGAAATAAATAAATTCCCTGTATCTCAAAAACGGCTGTTCGTAGAGACCTGAGACTATGCTTAAACGATTCAGAAGGTCCGATTTTGGGGGGGTCTTCTGAGAGATATTTTGCTCCTACTTCAACCGTTTTTGCTGTAATTGCGAAAAACAAATTCTATGAAAAGGGCAAAAGCTAAACTCCAATATCCTGTAATTAGGGAATTTTAGCTAAGAAAGGACCAAAACAATGGAAAAATGCTTAACGAGCTAATTCCTTCACTATTTGGTCCATATGGGTCCCTATAATCACCAAAAACGAAATCACAAAAAATCCACGATGGCGAAGATGGGTTTTTGTTTTTCGCAATTACAGCAAAAACGGTTGAAGTAGGAGCAAAATGTCTCTCAGAAGACCCCCCCAAAATCGGACCTTCTGAATCGTTTAAGCATAGTCTCAGGTCTATACGAACAGCTGTTTTTGAGATACAGGGAATTTATTTATTTCTGAAATGACGGCTTTCACAAAAAAAACTCTGTACAGCTTATTTCAAATAAGGACACGCCCAAAATTTATGGCCACTTAGATAATCGTTAGACGCAACTTTTCACCAATTTACAGCTTTCACATGTTTTCGGAACTTTGCCAAATAGGGCGTTAAAGTGGAAAAAAAGAAATCCATCTCAGGACCGGAAATCAGCTCGGATTGCAAAAAAATTTTTTGTGGTTATTCACCTTCATGTCCTCTTCAAATCCCCAAATTTTCATGCTCCTATCTTCAAAAAAATTTTTTTGAGATGCCAAAAACTTATTTTCAGTTCATTTTTCAAGCAGCTGTAGCAAAAATATGAATTCGACTTGAGAGCTCAAATTGCATATTTGAGGTCTCCTTGGCATGGCCTACAACCCTACGGTGAGAGATTTCCCTGCACTCGAAAAAAAATTTTGGTTAGCGTACCCTTAAGTTGGAATGTCAAAAGCTGGTTAGCAAGTGTCATGTGAGTTAACTAAGCTACGTGAGAAGTATACTGACAGCTAGATCGTATGCATCTCACATTACATTATGACCACGCCTTGATCCTGTTGGTAGTGACAATGTCACTGACAATGACATGTGAAACGGTAGGGCAGGGAAACGTAAGCATTATGAACACATAATGCAAATAATTCTTGTTTCCCTTTCCTTTGGAGTGAAACACATCTTGTCTGTGATAGTGAAACTGTGACTGGTATTCTAATGTATCATGGTCATATATAATGGATTTATTGAATTCCTATTTTAAAATCTTCCTGCTCAATTATTCTTTCAACATTTGAACCATGAAAAACATGTGTGTGTAAAACATGTTTGTGCGTCTGTGTGTTAACAAGCAATATTCAAGCAAGCTTGTTCTGTGAACTTCTGATCATATCTTGTATGGATGTGTGGGCTGTGTCTGTGTGAGTTTGTGCATGTAAATTGGAACACTTCATGGTGGTGATTCCAGTTTAAACGAGATATAGTTGGCAATTTTCCAGGTCCTGTTTCCGTTTACAACCGAAACTGTTCCCGGGGGGATGTTCCCATTCCATAAAATTAGTATGAACAACTCTTTAATTTAGGTTGAGAGAAGCTGTTAAGTACATTCTATTGGAAAATGTGACAGGACAAACAAGAACTTTATTACGGCAGTATAAAAACTCAGCCTACTACGAAATAGCAATTTTATAGAGTTTTGTTTTTGGGTTTTGTATTTCTGGGTTTTGTGTGCCCTGTGTGTGTTGTGCTTGGTTGAAAGCTGATGATTAGGGTCGTGGTTTCAAGCCCTTGGTAGATTTTACCAATTCTTTGCCCGGCCCAAACAATAAAATACCACTATGATTCTAAAGCCACAAAGTGTTCCTCTACCCCCCCCCCCCCCCACCAACAAATGTTCCTATTTCCAGTGTCTCCCCAACAACTGGAACAGAAACCCATTTCCACTTCAACTTCTATAATGGGAGCACATCTCCAGTACCTGGTGGAGGTCCTGCTATAGAACACTACAATGGTGGGGGAGCAGGAGGAGGTCATTATGGGTGAGTTAAAAGCTGGAAATTAAATTTAAATAGCTTCTTTACAGCATGGAATCCCCCAATGTAATAGCTAAATCCTATCCTCTTACCATGCTACCCTAGCTATTCTCTTTGTGGTCAACCTTGCCAGTTAAAAGAGGATCATACTCATACATCGTCTGTGCATGAAGCCTAGTACTATAGTTAGGGCTCGCTATAACAATAACATTTTACTGAAGCCCATTTTGTAGCTATCACAAAGCCCTTTTTCAGTAGCCCAAGATAGCCCCTCAAGGCACTTCATTCGCACCTCCCAACCCTCCAGTGAGCTCGAACAGTCACATCGCCTTGGACCACCGCCAAAATACAGACAGACGTACTGCTGAAAAAAGTGCTGCGGCCACGTCGAGTGAGCATGATGATGAAGTAGAGGAACAATTAAAAATCGCCCCAAACATGCCAGGACAATGCTCTGCCGCGGTTCTCAAAATGAGAATAGAGTCAGGACAATGCTCTGACAGCCCCAAACACTCTAATATATATTGAAACTCCCAGAGACTATTATAATATCAGAAAAAAAAGGACCAAAAACGTTTGTAAATATATTAAATCGCTTGCCAGCAATGGTCAATTACTAGTGGTAAGATACGGCGCTGGCGAGCACCAAAGAGTTTTACCTTTATCTAGTGTGTTGTTATGTACTTATATTTGAGATTTCCGGATTTGCATGAAACTTGTAAACAGCCGCGTCTTTTTATCAGTGACGTCATCGCTCATCTCTGTGTGATGATTCATTGGAAGTGTAAAGCTGGTGGGCGGTGGCGGGGCTACATTTTTCAAACTTCACTGAAAAAGTTGTGTGTTACTGTTAGGCTTGGGAAGAAAAAGGGATGGTAGATGGAACGACTCAGTCGGTTAAATCTCGTGATTCGAATTTGAATGGGGGACCAACTTATTTGGTCACACAATCACTTCTCCCTTCGAAGGAGGCGCGAAATTTCGCACGCGAACAAAGAGGGGAGCGACATGCCCAACAAAGAATCACTCTGCAACTGGCAGATTGGTCCGTAGTAAGTTCGAATCACGAGATTTTAAAGAATTGTAGGCAGTTCTAATGAAGTTGCTGGCGAAATTTCACCAACGAAAAAAATAGATAAAATATTTACAGGGTTAACACACACGTGAACTTCTCTCTGAGAATTCAGATCTCTCTCTCAGTAATCTCCTGTAAGATAACAAAACACTAGTTTTTTTACATATTGTATCGCCAACGGGAGAAGGAAATAATAGTAAAAACACTTGTTAAACATTCTTAAAACACCGCACACACGCGTCTTGGAAAACAAAGATAATACATATGGTGGTATTAGATAATACTTTTTTCATTAACGAAAAGGATTTGGTTTGGTTTTCATGATTTTCTCGACCCAAAGCCCTATATATTCTTCACGCAGTCTTCATGCAACTATATTTTCTGTCAAAACACGGTTCTTGGGAAATCAGACCATGCTTGAAAACTCAAATTCTAAATGTCCGCCCTCTCAATGTGATGTTAATGAGCTGGTTTAATATAGCCTCACAACTTGCTCTAACTACCCTCCTCAATTGTCCTATCAACTGGGGGCTGAACTAACTCATCTGTTGCAGTGTCACCCTTTTCCAAATCTCCATTTAACTTTACCACAACATCACTGATTATCAGCGTATCCACTGGTTGCTTAGTAACCTCTGGGCTGTCTGGTTGCTTAGTAACCTCTGGGCTGTCTGGTTGCTTAGCAACCTCTGGGGTGTCTGGTTGCTTAGCAACCTCTGGGGTGTCTGGTTGCTTAGTAACCTCTGGGCTTTCCAGCTCACAGGCCAACTGTTCTGATACCGGTGCCTCCAATTCCAAATCAGATACAGGACCAGAGATAGTCTCTGATGATTCTCCCACCACCACATTAGCAGATTCATTCTCCACTACCTCTAGATCAGTAGTAATGGGGGTTGGATCTTCTGGCATCAAAGAGCTGCCCAATGCTGACTCTGTAGTACCCTCAGGTAGGCTATCTGTCTCCTCCTTCTCAGCCGTCTCCATAGTGATAGTGTGCTCCTGTGGAGTCTCAGTGAACTCAATTCTCTCCTCGACTGATGTCATGTCCGGTTCAACTGCAGTTGAAATGTGATCTTCAGTAGTGATCTCTCCTTGGTCCGCAGGTAATGCAGCAGGTTCAGGCTCAGTAGCAATCTCTCCCTGTTCCGCAGGTACTACAACAGGAATTTGTTCGATCTCTGTCTGTTCCGCGGGTACTACAGCAGGTTCAGGTTCAGTAGTGATCTCTCCTTGGTTCGCAGGTTCAGGTTCAGATAAACTGGAAGATAAACAACTCTCTGATATCACATCATCTCTCTCCTCGGTGATCTCCATCTCATCAGGGGAGGTGGAAGTAGATCGGATAGTTGACTGGGAGTCTCCCAGAAGACGTGGATCCACCGTGACTTTGTTCAATCGACCCTGAAACAAGGGGGAATGTTAGAGGAGTGTCTGTATAAAGGCCTCCCTTGCACCTCCGGAGAACTCCCGGGGACGTCTCCGGAGGTGCAAGGGAGGCCGTTAGCACGATAAGTACAACGGGAATGGAAACATGATTCCCTCAGCTCTTAACCAGCCGAATCATCCAAATGGCAATTGAAATCGATAGGTTTCAGTCAATAAACGACAAATTCGAACAAATTCACGAAACATTCAACGTGACAGACCATGTCTCATATCAGGAACCGACCGACACAAGTAAACAACCAATCAGAACTCGTTATTTAGGTCACGTGACTGGCTATCAGCCAATCAGGGACCAGCATTTCCTGATTCGGTCGGTTCCTGTCTCATATATTGCTTGTTGTTTTCGGGGTGCGGTCAAGCAGCAATATGTCACACACTACCAAATCATGCAACCCAATTCGTAAAAACATTGTCTCTGAATATAATAGTTCGAGGGACTATGATCCCTTAGGGAGAGAAACAGAGAGAGAAAATACTGTTCAGTGATTGTTTTTTGTGGGTTATTATTCCACAATAACTGGAGCGGTCTCACCGGATTCAGGGGGAGGGGTTGCCATTCCGTTTGGAACTGAGTCGTCCTGTACACAAGTGTGTCAGATGTTAGTTTGTATGTTCGCAGTGTCAGATATCATGTTAGACGTTAGTCAATGTCAGCTTAGTGTGTTACCCGGTCGTCTGTAGAAACTTTAGTCAAAAACTGTATAAAGTTTGTGCCATTTTCATAAGAAAAAAAGAAGAGATATCAGATAACTTGCTCTTGATATTGATAGCATTCGTTTGTGATTGTTTTAGTTTGTTCTGTCCAATGTGTCTGTGTAAGTTTTGGTGAATTCGTAGTTTGGTAAATACACGTCACTTTGTCAGTTAAATAAATCTATACCATCCAACAAAATAAACATATCATTTGCACTACCCAAACTTTACAATGTCTCTTTCATTAAGTCTCACTAAAAGATACTAAAACTAGAACTACTACTAGAACTAGAAGAACTGCTCGTCTTGCTGTGATGACTCTGATCCTCCTCCAGCTCATCGAATGCCTGAAGGACAGCAGCCTCATCCTCTCTCCTCAACTTCTCGGCGTCCTCCTCTTCTGTTACGTTGGGTTCCGTATCAGTGTTACTGAAATCCTCCAAAATCACCAGCTCCTCCTTCTTCTTGGGCACGGGAACACTACTGGGCAGTGGTTTCCATCTCTTCTGTTCCTCGATCTCATCCTCCTCCTCATCTCGTTTAATCTGGTAGAGAATGGCCCGGTCTGTAATGCTCATCCTCCTCAGCGTCTCGTGCTCCGAGTCACTGGAGGATGGCTCAACGTAGAGAGGGGAGGAGGGGGTAGCAGTGATAACCACTCCGTTCCTGTTGTAAATCTTCTTCTTTTCCTCCCTGCGAAGGGCTCTCTGGATGGCTCTCTTCTCCTCATAGTCCAGCTCTTCCTCACTATCAAACATGCGAACAGGCTCTCCGGAGTTGGAGTCACCACGGACATAAGTGGCTGACAATGGTTGCCATCGCCTCTTTTCCTCTGCCTCTATCTCCTCAGAAGTTCGACGGTCTACGTACCTCCTCGCCCTCTCAGTGACAGGGAGCTTCCGTTCCGAGTTATCAGAGCTTACCTTAGCTTCCTCTTCCTCACCACTGGAGTACAATCTCACCGGTTCGAGAGTGTTCCGGGGGTGTTCCCTCTCCATCCCCTGCTCCCACCTCTCCTTGACATCTTCCACACTCTGCCTCCTATCCAGAACAACCCTCAGTGAGCCATCACCATCATCTGATGATGATGTCACTGGTGCCCCCTCTGCGGCTGACCGAGTCCTGCGTCTCTGGTTACTCCTCCAGTATCTCTCCCTCATTGTGGGGGAGAGGGTGGAAACAGGACTGGTCCCCTCTGCAGAGGGGGCTTTAAAGTTTAAAGGCTCCTCAGGGGTGTTAGTGGGAGGGGCGCTGTTTTGTCGTTTCCGGTAGACCCTTCTCAGCTCATCTTCCTCGGATGATGTACCACGTGCTTCTTCCTCCTTCTCGAATCTGTCCTTCATTCGGTTAACGCTGTTACGTCTGAACCTCCACGGGTGTCCGTAGTATCCAGGCCGGTAGGATCGGTCCTGATAGTAGCTGGACAGATCTTGGACTTTGTTTCGGCGGGGGTAGTAGTATGGGTAGTTGTAGTAGTTATCAACATCATATCTGGTCAACTCCCGACGAGCTTCAGGGCTACTGGCGAGGTTTCTCTCAATCTCATTTCGGTGGGCAACTGTCTCAAAAGATGACGCCAGGTTGGACACGCTACTACGACGAAGATTTTTCAACTTCTCAGGATCCTCGATGGGTTCATCTTCGTATTCACCCTCATCGGAGAGATCTAGTCCAACCCTTCTCTTCAGCTCCTCCTCACTGTAGTACCGATAATGAGGGTTATACCGGTAGGGGAGATACCCCTTCTTGTAATAGGGAGAGTTCCTGTACCTCTCCTCCCCAGGTCGCTCATCAATCTCTCGCTCCAGCTTCTTGGCCAGCTCGACGGTTTCAAACCCAGACGCGATGTTGCTTACACTACCCTTACGAGCCATGCTCACTGCCTTGTGATCATCAATCACAACATCCTTGTCCTTATCGCTGTCACTGTCATGTTTATCAATAGCAGCCTTCTCCTTCATTTCCTGGACCTTGGCTCGCAGGGCCTCGTCCTCGGTGAATGATCTCTGGGAGATAAACCTACGTCGGGCGGGCAGGTCCCGGGGGTGGTAGAGTGGGTGGTCATGGTAACGGAACCCAGGGAAATCTTGGTCGGAGTAGTAGGGGTGCTCATCGTGTAGCCAGTTTCTAAGGACAGGAGATGATGGCCGTTTAGTGGACGGTCCGGGTTTCTCCTCTTTCTTTTCCTCTTTCTTCTCCTCTTTCTTCTCTTCCTTCTTCTCCTCCTTCTTCTCCTCTTTCTTTTCTTCCTTCTTCTCTTGATCCTTGGGCTGCTTTTTCTTATCCTCACCCTCATAGACACCCTTCAGATCAGAAACCTTGACAGGTTTAATCTCCAACTCAACATCAACCTCATCTTCCTTCTTCTTTTCCTCTTTATCCTTTTCAATCCAGTAGTTGACCCTCCTCATATACTCCTCATCTTCACTCTTGTTCCGTGCCATTCTAGCCCTGTTCCGTCTCAAATAATCACCATCATATCGGTTAACCTCAAACAATCGCTCGTAATGGAAGTCATCAGGTTGGTATCCGTACAGCTTTCCCTTGAAGTTGCTGATGAAGTTCTCAGTGGTGGGTGAGAACAGAGGTTTAACATTCCCCAAGCTATCCGTTCGAGTCCAAACCGGACGGTAGGTATTCCGCTCCTCGTCCTTTTCGTATCGCAAAACAGGTTTCGAGTTCTCCCTAACAGTTGAGAATTCCAGAAGGTTGATGTAATCTCCAAGTGCCATCATTTGGTTCATATTTCCGTTATCAAGCAGTTGTCTCCGTCTTTCGTCAATTCCGGTGGGTGTCAACAGGTCCGTTCCAGCAGCAGTTTGGGGTGGGTTTTCTAAATCAAGGTCAGTCAGTTCTTGTCGGGCTAGTTCAGTTCGGTAATCGTCGTAAAATGTCGGTGTGGATTTGTAACGTTTTCTGTTTTCTGTGGATTTAAAACGTTTTCTGGTCTGATCAGTTGTGTCAATCTTCTAAAGAGAGAGTGAGATGTGGGTCAGTCAATTGTATATCGGTCTATGATAAATGAGGATAGAATGTTCATGACAGAATGTTCATGATGGAATGTTCATGACAGAATGTTCATGACCACCTAATCAGGAGAAAATCACATACCCGTGCTTGGAACATATCCTCATTCTTCTTGTATACAGCCCGCTCATAATTCTTCTTGGCTCGGACAGCTTCCTCCATCAGGAGATGCTTCTTAGCCTGAATCTCAGCCTCCTGAGCTGCATCCTCGAAGAAAGCTGAGGAAGGGGGACAATGTATTAGATCTGCTTCTCTTTTGACTAAAGAAGAATAGTTTGAATATTACAATGAGATACATTACTGCAAGATCGGTGGTTTGAGCATGAAGCAACTCTGACAGAGATTGAAATCAGTTAAAACAGTGCTTGTGTAGGTCAAATTAATGGGGTTGGGTAGACGAACGATCGGAGAGGGGGGATGTGCTCGGAGACAACACTTACATTTCAGAGTGGTGACATCAGCCTCAATCTCCAGAGAAACCTTGAGACCGCTATCTCGGAGGGCTCCATCAAGACGTTTTAGAGAATCTTCCGCGAGCCTCAACCTCCTCTCCAGCTTTATACGTTCTCGTTTTTCCATCTGGTATAAAAGGTGTAACAATTATACATGAGGTTGGGAGAGAGAGTCATGAATTGCCTCATATTATCATTCTTCTTCATTGAGGCTATCTCAGCCCTGCGAGGGGCTGAGATGGAGGGTTGTAGCACTGGCAGCTACATTCCCCAGCTCAGCCTGGGGAAAAAATTCTTACCTCGAGTGTCGTTGAAGTGAGTTCAAGTTCTTTTTGTGTTTGTTCACGGCTTGCAGCGACTTCCTGAAACAGATTTGAGTGGTTATCACTCAGGGGAAGTTAGATTCAGAGCTATCAGCTTTGAAATTCAACTCATTCAGGACCGGCAGGACTTCCCGCGGCAGGAGCTGGTGCGCAGTTCAACCGCGTGCGCGCCTAGTCTACTGCAGCTGCACCGATCGCGCGTTACATCAAAAGTACCGCCCCCATATCATTCAGTTGCTATCGATGCAGCAGCAGCAGTAGTTTTTTATTTTGAGTGAACTTTCGAGTTTAGGAAATCGGATATATCGAGTATTACCTCAAGATTTAGCTGGGCCTCAGTTGCAGTTCTTTGCAGCTTTTTCTTTTCCTCCTCATAAACTAGGGCCTTCTTTTCATTTTCCTCCAACCTTAACAAATGGAGAGGGATTACTTATTGAGCGAGTGAGAGAGAAATGGGGACTCATGAAGAATAAAAGTTAATAAAGCTCATACACTTGTAGCATAGCCGTCATAAGAATGGTTTGAAATGAGAGTCCTATGTCAAGTCACGCAGGGAGGGAGGCCTTCACAGAGAGACAGCTAGGGTAGAACGAAGGGCGAAGGCCAGGGTGGCCTTGAGGGAGAGAAAGAGGAAGAGAGAGAAAACGAGGATTTAAGGGAACTGGTTATTTAAGAATTTAGTCGGGAGACAGGAGCTATTTTTGGTTGTAAGGTCTCTAAAAAAGATTCCCTGTCTATTGCTCAACAGAAATATGTGAATGTGCATATATTGTGTCCCTGGAAAACGATAAACCCCTAAAACTCCCTCTCTCTCTATAATACTATCCAGGTATTACACATTTCTTCCCAGCAATTACTGGTACTAAGCAAAAGCTGTCTTTCAACACTCTCTTCTCAGAAACTCAGAAAACGTCTAAAAACTAATTTCGACCCTAATTCGAACATTGAAAATACAACTTAAAACAAATGCCCAATCACCAAACTGTTAATGACTTGAGTTGGTTGGTTTACACACCGGACATGACTCAATGAATGGGATCGAGTTCCCCCTCCAATTATCTCATTTCCCTGATACATCGTCCTACATCCCAAGGGATCCCCTCCCCTCTTGTTATTATAGTGTGATCTCATAAGTTGCATATGCAAGCCAATTATTGAGAGAGAGAAGGGGAGAGGAAGATAACAAGAGGACCGAGTATGTTCAGGGGTAATATATTTGTTGGTACACCAAGTACTAATATGGTGCTGTATGTTTAGATCAAGGGGAAGAGAACCAGACCAACTGATCCAGAGACATCTAGAAGGAAATGCTATTTGGCACAAGTCCAAAGATTGCATGGTAAAGAGAATACTGCCCATGGCATGCAACAATGAATATACTATTATCCCATCTTCTACCAAACCTATCTCTCTCTGTCTCTCTCTCTCCCCTCTCCCCTCTCTCTCAATATCCCAAACTTACTGTCTCTCTGTCATCTTTTTCTCGTCCGCCAGCCGTTTAGCTCTCTCCTCTGCAGATTCCAAATGACTTTTCAGGGCGTCACTCGTCTTAGCAAGTTTTTCTGAAAATTAAAACGTTAGAAACTAGTTTGAGAAAACGTGACCAAACTTGACTGTTTTCCAGTCAAAACAGAGTCAAATTGTTGACTGGTAGTTTTCCGAATTTTCACAGAGTAGAAAAATTTTGAAGGGCGAAAATATCCAGAGCTAAGACGACCAAGATTCTTGAGCTGCACCAGTTGCCACTAGTCAAGTTGAGTACCCTCTCTTTTTACACTATGTGGGACATAGAGCATGCAATCGAGGACGGTGCAATCTCATTATAGTTCTCTCTCGCTCTTTCTTCGTGTTTTGGATCGCAACTATATCTCTCCATTGATATACATCGCTCTATCCTTGTGATGGAGTCTGCATCAAAGTTGCTAAATGAAGGTGTTAAAAGTATGGAGTTGTCTCACAAAAGACACTAAAGACATAATAGTCCTTGTCATTTTACTATGGAGCGAGAGGTACACGATGAGTACATTTAAGGTTCAAGTTTGATAATAAGTACAGGGTGTTCATTTTGGATCCAAAATAAACACCATCTATGAGTGTCGTCTTTCCACATAATCTTATCGATACCGATATGATAGTCTTTATTCTCCGTATTATAGTGGTGTCATACCATTGAATGTCATATGAGATATAGACCGACCGAAAGCCTGGGTTTATTATCTATACATGGGGCTAGCCCGGGCCCATGGGGACCTGATCAAACATTCATTGATTTCTCATATTCTCATTCGAATAGATGAATATATGGTTCCACTCAGTGAGATATTTGGGGAGAGAATAGAGTGGTAGGGAGAGAATGGAAAATAAAAAGAAGGGGGAAGAAAGATAAAAGTAAAAGTGATGAACAAGGAGTGATCAGAAAAAGAAGAATACATGGAAGATCAGAATAGGAGGGAGATATGATAGAATTGGGCAAAAGGAGAAGGTCATGGGTGTTGACAAGATGTGAGGGGAATTACAGCACGCTAACACGCCAAGAAGAGAGAGAGAGAGAGAGAGAGAGAGAGAGAGAGAGAGAGAGAGAGAGAGAGAGAGAGATAAGAGAGAGAGAGAGAGAGAGAGAAAAGAGAGAGGAAAGGAGAGAAGAGAGCAGAGCAGAGAAGAGAGAGAGAAGATGAAGAGAGAGAGAGAGAGAGAGAGATAGAAACAGAGAGCGAGAGAGAGAAAAAGAGGTATAGAGGGAGTGCCTGTGAGTCAAATAATCTTTGTTAGGATTATTGCACAACTCCCCGCCTACATGTGTACAGTGTAACACAGGGTGTAATGGAGAGACATGAGGGGTAGGTATGAAAAATGGTCATAATTCTCAATCTTGAATCTCCTAACCTCGATCCTAATTCCATAGAATCCCAATACCATGCCCGTATCAATGCACCCCAGTAATATAATATAAGGTGGGTTAGAACTTAGAGCAAAATAAATCCTTCCTTAGATGCTTTTATGATTCTCCCGAATCCTACATAATGTTCTTCCTAGCTTCTTGATTCTTCGCTCTGTCCCCAAGTGTGAGTGTGTTTTCTAGAATTGTGGACCTCAGGAATTGGGGCGAAAGAAAGGGATGCGGTGAGAGAGACATAGATAGAGACACTTAGATGAAGTGAGAGAGGAGAGAGTGAAGAAGAAGATAGAGAGGAAGATAGATGAGTAGTTAGAGACGAGTAAAAGGCAAGAATAGCGAGGACAGATGAGAGTAGCCAGAAGCTGTCGCAGATGTGAGAGAGATACGAGAGAAAGCATCGCAATATCGCTGATCCGTGTGCATGACACATTGAGAACATGACATGTAGGTCGACAGCCAACAACCTTAGTCATCGCTTAATGTTTCGCAAACGTTGTGGTCACTGCTCTTGAGGTCAGACATGATAGAACTTTACTGACAAACAAACAAACCTCAGATATCTGACACTTTTGAAACTGTATGACAAACAGTTTGAGGTCACCTCGATAGGGTCCAGACTTACCGACGAGACACAAATATGTAACAAACTACAATTCCAGTGTGAGATCATAAGTTCGAGATATGCATACATAAGGCCACATGCGAATCAAAACTTTTGATTTTGCCCTTTAACACCAAAACGACACACATTCAAGAACTCCACCAGACACAAAAACGCAGTTGTGGACTTGGTAATAATAATGAGAGACATCATAATATTTAACGCACTTTTTATTTCCTGTCCCCTAGCACCCCCCTAGCCAATATAATCTAACTCACCAGACAACAGAGAAACAGCAGTGGAACCTGTAATAATAAGTGAGACACATCACATATTGAGACCCAGTTTTTTATTTCTATCGAACCCCTAACACCCCCCCCCCCGAATTATAATGTAAGAGCGTCAAAAGAAGGGACACGTCTACAATGAGGAAACTAGTCAGTGAGAATGAAGTACATTCCGGACCCTTCACAAAGGGGAGGTAGCCCAGGTTGACCTTGTTAAGGGAGTGTTATTATGCTGCTTTATAATATTATGTTGCGACCCCGCAAGAAGGATGTTATTTGACCATATTTTTGGAAAGACCGAGGACAAAAGGATGAAAATTGGATGTTTGGGAGAGAGGGGAGAGAGAGAGAGAAGAGAGAGAGAGAGAGAGGGAGAGGGAGATGATTGATGCTGGACTCTTCCGTCTCTCTGACTCTCTCTGCTCCGACTATCGCTATCTCTCTCTCTTCATCGTTGCAGCTACTGGAGGTGCATGGTATCCGTCGCGCCTCGCCCCCCCTCATATGCTGAGATAGGAACCCTGTTCAGTGAGTGAATTGGTATCCAATTAGAGAGACAACTGAGAACAAAGAGAGTGAGAGAGAGAAGAGGTGCAAAAAATGAACTATTTCTCTCTCTCTCTCTCTCTCTCTCTCTCTCTCTCTCTCTCTCTCTCTCTCTCTCTCTCTCTCTCTCTCTCTCTCTTTCTCTCTTTGTAACTCTCTAGGGGATAGTTAGCAAGACAAGCTGATGTCTGACGAGGCCTGAGGAAATGCAATGCTAAAATTTCCATATTGTGAAACTCTTAATCAATCAATTTCGGATTTAAATTAGGCCCAATAAATAATTTTCTGGCATTGAAGAACTCTGCAAATTATATATCTGCAGGTTTCGAGAGATTGAATCGAGCATCTAAGGGCACACCTTTAACACAACCCAATCCCTCTCTCTCTCTCCTCCCTTTAACAAAACCCTAGCATATTTTTGTGATATTCTTTTGGGGGGGGTCCAGCCCTAAAAAAAGCTAAGCTAACGGCCAAAATCAGGGTACCTTTAGCTTTTTTTAGCTTTTTTTAGCTTTTTTTAGCTTTTTTTAGCCTTTTTTTAGCTTTTTTTAGCTTTTTTTTTAGCTTTATTTAGCTTTTTTTTAGCTTTTTTTAAGGCTAAAAAAAGCTAAAAAAAGCTAAAATTGAGTTTTTTGTGGATTCATATAGGTTCGAATCCCGCTGACGCCAAATTTTTTAAACTTTTATTATAACGTTTTATAACGTTTTTTGAACTTTTTTAAAACTATTTTTATCAAATTTGAATAATATTTTTATCGAAAAAATGTCTCCAGAAAATGGCAGTAGGGGTGGATACAGAAATTGCTATGTATGGACATAAACGGTAGATTATGGTAAAAAATGTGCAGGAAATGAACAAATGCAGTCAATAGACGTCCGGAAGGATGAAAATTCAATGGAAAAGTGTCAAGATGAATGCTGAAAAAACATTAAAAGTAGGGCTAAAAAAAGCTAAAAAAAGCTAAAAAAAGCTAAAAAAAGCTAAAATAAAAAACGCTATCGACCAAAATCAGGGTACCTTTAGCTTTTTTTAGGGCTGGACCCCCCCCTCTTTTGTGATAATCTTACTTTTTTGGTTTCAAAGGGTCACATACTGTAAAAGGTGTGTAACACACCTTAAATAGTAAAGATTCGTACACTTTATTGAACACTTTTCATCATCCTACCGACTGTTCTATGTCCAAATAATCATGTTTCCTAATTCAAACCAATATGTGTTCCAACCGTACAATCTTTCAGGTTTTAGCAAGGAAGCTCAAAGTCCATCCATACTATAAATATGTGTGGAGTTGGCGAGTGTAAGTAGTAGTACGGTCTTCCTCCTGTCACGCCAGAAAAGGAGAAGATCTGCGTAGTAGGGAGTACCTACCCACAAGATGAGAGAGAAATGGATATGGTATGATAGAGAGACAGAGAATAGGAATGAAAGAGACAGATAGAGAGAAAGAAACATATATATGCAATGACTCTACTAGTCTACTACTCAATTTTGTATTTCGGGTACTTTTTGTTGCCGGTTGGTAGCAGGAAGTAAAGGAAGGCAAGCAGTTTTCCGGTGTTCCATAATTTCAAGGGTTAAAAATGGAGTACAAATTTCTAGAATTCCCAGAATTTTCTAAGAAGAAGAGAAAGGCAGGTCTGGTCGTTTCAACGCCCAATAAGGCCATGATAGAGGATGAGATTTGGGAGCTCACTTTGTAGTTAAATAACTGACCAGTTGAAGTGGTCTCTATGAAGACAGATCTGTCACTTAGTAACGAGAA